>VZTF01007593.1:35000-67500 GCA_013397755.1 Cnemophilus loriae
AAGACCAAGATAATAGTTACCTACCTGGGTAAGTATCAGAATCTAATTTTGTTTCCTGAGCAGGATTCAGTAGTTATTTTCCTATATGTCTCACCTATAAGCTTGTATTCACTCCTTGCCAGAAACTTCACACACTCACTGAATTGTGCTCTCTAGGATTCTAATTTCTTCTTCTCCAGCAGGGTTTTTCCTATTACATTCGTACCCTCTCTTGTTGTTACCATCATCTTATTATGGCATAGATGCTCCACGGGCTTAAGATGAACCCAAACCTGCAGGACGTAACAGAGCATAACTGGTACCTGATTTTCAATTGCAGCTGGGACAACCGCAACTGATACCACGAGTACAGACACAGACTTGCTGCTCATGACTATAGAAGCACTCAGATAGGGCTAAGCATGGGAGACAACAGATGTGTGATGTAGGCAGTGCCAGAGAATATATTTATGCTTTGTTAAACTGGAATACTTCATTTAAAGCATATATATAGGAGGACATCATAAAGGAGAGTCTGGCATTTTGATGCATTTTTAATAGTAAATTTCTCGGCGAAAGAGGAGATTAGAGTAGGCTTCTCCAACTAAGACAAGATGAAAAAAGAGTTATTCCCTTACTGATGAAGTTTTTGTCCCCATAATGGATAATTATGGAATAACCCTCTTTTATAAGTGTTTAAAGATAAGAAAATGCTCTCAACTAAGTAGCTCTCAACTCTTACATCTTCTATAAAAGCCTGTGACTTGTCATAGAAAAAAACCCCACAAACCTGTATTTGATCTGCTTTTATTGAAATTTTTACACTGTATGTAGAGGGGCATCTCCGTATGGGTGCAGTCATTCACCCATCTGGATCTCGATGGAGAATTCATGGATGTGAAACTGCCAGCACTCAGCTGCACTGACAGTCAGGCTGAGGTTTTGAGAGGTATTGAGTATGGACTTGTGTACCTAAAGTTAGAAAAGTACAGTGGAAATACAAGTTATATGACTATGAAAGCACGTGTCCACTGAAAACACACTCTTAATGTTTACACTTGTTCATATTGTATGGGATTTTGTTTGCACTGAATTCTGGAGATTTCAAAATTATATGTTGTTTTTTTTCTTTTACCTCTTGGAAATACATTTAAGCAACCTGAATATGAAACATTGGAATTTCTTAGTGCATAGTTCTAACAAAGGATGGGAGTGGGGAATGCATACAGTTTATTTGTAAATTAAATAAATACTTTTCTTCCATACCCTTGAGAGCTAGCTGATTTATCAGTTAATAAAATAATCATATACTACAGACTTGTGCTTCCAATTTATTTTAAAAAGAAATAACATTGCATTTTTGACATATATGAATACAAATATAACACTAGAGGAAACTTTGTGAGTAACCCTGTATATATATCAGCAGCCCTGCATGAATAACCTTACTTGCTTTTTCTCTGCTATTTATGGGATGGATTCTCCATAAACACTTATTTCTTCAACAATTCCTAATTTATGTATATGACCCTATAAACCTCAGTGTGACTACTGACTAGAAAAAAAGCTATTCATCTGAATAGAGAATATAGAATGTTTATTTAACACAAGTGAAAAAGAATTTAGTTTTAAATCTGCAATTAGATATCACTAGTATTTACATCTAACACCATAAACCTAAAATTAAATATATTCATTAAAAAAAAAAAACTATGTCTGAATTGACTGCTTTTCTTGCTTAAAAATGCTGATCCAGACTTCAGAACTGCAGAATTTGGACAAATCCAGTCTGTGCTAGACAGAAATGTTCATGTGCACCTCTCAGAAGAGGAAGGCCCGTGTCTCCTAGCAGATTTAAAAAAAAAAAATTCCTTCGATTCCTCTTACATTTTGTGGCCAACAGAACAACAGAAAACCATGTAGGAGGATTCTAGATAGAGGTAAGTGAAAGGCAGAGCTGGGGTGTTGTGTGGCAATCCAGCCCAGCAGTGACTGCATGAACACAATGAGCGTGGCTCTGAAATCCTGTGGTGAGTACGGGGCCCATTCCTGCAGACCTTATATGAATAACTGAATAATGTCAGTGGGTCTGCTTGCATCAGTAGGGAGGAGTCCCTCGAGCAGACTGTGCCATTTCAGACTTTTTTTTTTGTTTTTGGTGTGAAGTTGGACTTTTTGGTGTTCCCATCCTCACTCCTCCTGTGCCCTGTTCTAGCCTTCTATTTTTCAGACATATGCCTCTCCCTCTCTGCTCTTTAAATTCCTTCTGCTCCCTTCTGTATATCAGCCTCAGTTCAGCTTTGTTATTTTTGTTGCTTGCTTTGTCCTCCCTCCATCACTACTCCAGACACTTCTCTCCCCTTTGCTAGTCTGTTTGGCTCCTTGGGGACCCTTAACACTCCCCCACAACAGTGCAGATTCTCATTTTCAGTGATATTTTAAAAACTCTAGGCTATATTCTCTTCTCTTGAGAGAAAATTAAAAATAAAGAAAAAACCCCACAAACCAAACAAAAAACCCACTTTGCTTCAGAAACTCCTCTAGCTTAAAGTCAGAAACTTCCAGTCAAATTGTCTCTTCAAGGGACAGAGGAGATTGAGGCCTACAAAGATGCTGGGGCCCACCACCCACTGAAGGTCACAGAGTCACAGGTGATTGCCAGAGGCCCTTGGTCTCAACCGATCAATCCCTTCTGTGGGGCAGGAAAGCCGCCTCTCCCACACCAGCAGTGCCACCCTCTGACAGTCAGTGCAGATGTTGGTGTAAAATTTGCTCTCTGAGGGCCAAACAAGGCTGAACTTGATGGGAATCTCACTACTGATTCTGCAGTGTTGTGGATTGGGCCCAGCCAACAGCTCAGCCTCATGCACCCACTCCCCCAAAGTGGGATGGCACCTGGAAGGGTAAAAGTGAGAAGACTTGTGGGCTGAGGTAAAGACGGTTCAATAGATAATATGAAAGCCGTGCATGCAAGCAAAACAAAACAAGGACTTTATTCACCACTTCCCATGGGCAGCCCATGTCCAGGAAAGCAGGACTGTGATAACAGTGACTGGGGAAGTCAAGCACCATCATTCTGAAAATCACCCCATATTTTCTTGTTCTTCTTCCACCTTTATATATTGAACATGATGCTGTATGGTGTTGGATATCGCTTGGTCAGTTGGGGTCAGTCCTTGCGCACCCTCAGCCTCTTTGTTGGTGGGGTGGGGTGAGAGGCAGAGAAGGTCTTGATGCTGTGTAAAAAACGCCCAGCTATAGCTAAAACTTCTCTGTGTTGTCAATCCTATTTTCAGCACCAATCCAAAACAGCCCCATACAGGCTGCTGTGATGAAAATTAACTCTGTCCCAGCCCAGACAGGCATAAGTAGATATTCAGAGCACCAGGCCTTTGGGGGAGGCACATGAGGGTGTGAGGTGGAAGCTTATGCTTTCTCATGTATATCTGTGGAATAGTTATAAGGAAATCACGACGTGTAACGCTGCTATTTCTCAAATTACACTCTGACAGTACTTTCTGGTAACAATATAAATTAGTCCATTCTCCTTCAGATGAAAACAAACCTGTGATGGGTGTCCCTTCTGAAAGTTGAAGACTTCTGTGCCCATCCTACTTCATATTTCTTTGAAGCACCAAGCCAGAATTTCTGTTGAAAGCCTCCAGCTGAGACTACTTAAACTGTCAGTTGCACGGTGTAAATCTGGAGTTAACCCCACTGCAGTGTTCACAGAGGTTAGCCAAGGACAGATCCTTCCCTCATCAATTCATGTGCTGAAGAGCACCTGGGGACTGCCAATACAAGAGAGCACAGGCTCATGCCCAGTAAATACTGACGTCAGGGAGAAATGCCTGAGGCAGAACGACAATAAATAAACAAAAAAGAGAAAGAGAGTAAAGAATTAGACTGGAGAGGGAAAAAAGGAAGAAGTCAGAAGCTGGGGGTGATGATGGGTTACTCGTTTTGATACACTCCAAAGGAATGGGGTGCGGAGGGAACAGGATGGAACACTCACATATCACCCCATAAAACATTTCAGCTAAATAATGAAAAATTTTCTGTTGTGTTTAAACCTGGAATTTAATTAAATTATTTACCTTTTTTTTTGTCCAAATTTCGTCTCAGTGCGTGACATTCAGTAGTTTTAAGGATATGTTGTCATATTTGACTTTTTTATTTTTTAACAAATGCCCATTTTATAATCACATTAAGATACTTTGACTAAGCAGTTGAACTGATTACTCCACATCTCAGATGTGCTGGAGGCATGAGGTGAAATGCACCCGAGGTGTGCATTAATCAACCTTGCCATATAGTCTGTCCTGTCTCACTGCTTAATTAAATTCCAAACCAAATAGTTTTGGTGAGAAGGTTAGGAGGGACCAATTTTTCAAGCGGGTTTTGCATGAGCTGTCCACAGTGCATAGAAAAAAATATAAGATATATTTAGAACAATATTTTAATTTGCAATACTTGATTAGATGGAAAGAATGTAATGTTTAAAAAAAGAAAATGTGATTAAGAAGCTTAAGTGCACAGTATATTACATGAAAATTCTGATCATAAAGAAAGGTAATATCTACTCAAAATTATAATTTCTGTACTTTTGAAATCAACTCAGCAAGAATTATCTACCCATATCAAATTGTAGCACTTGTCAAAATCAACTGTAAAGCATCTCAAGTGCTCTTCTGAATCAACAAAACAGATGTATAGCGATGTGAGGTTGCACTGAAATGGAAATAAAAGTGAACTAGATGCCAGTCATTGCCCTTAATCTCTTGAACCCGGCACTTAACACAGAGGATACCACAGGTCTTTGGGACACTGTTTAGAAGGGGAAGAAATCAAGACTTGAATCTTAATAGCATATGCAAAAACACTCTATAAAATTATTTTCTTTCTGCTATAGTAGAATATCGTATGCTCAAAGAGCACCTTGCCTTGTTCATAAACATGAGGCAATGTTTGAAACAGCATCCTGTATCAGCTTTAGACAGGCAGAAAAACTGAAATATGTGAAACATAGAAAGGTGTTTAAATTTTTAAAATAGCAATTAAACGTGTTTAGAGGTTCAAAAGTCACCATCTCCCACCCTTCAATAAAATGTGCAATGATGTTTATGGGATAACACCTGCAGTGGAATGAATACAACGAATATAGCTTTAGTTAAAATTACAATATTTTTAGGTTTTACTAGGGACTTAGGAGATGAAAAATGTCTGCGAGCATTGGTCCTTAGAAAACAACAGCTCTAATCTCATCACCTAGGACAGAGGTCTGGAGGGAGCTCCTCTGCAAATTTGTATAACCTAATGTCCCTGGAATCACGATGAAAATGACTGTTTTTCTCGTTGGCTTTGTGATGATGGTGCCTTCCAGGAGTGTCATGCACAAAGGGACACTAAGGGGTGCACAGACAGCAAAATGAACGATTATTTCTTTGACCTGTCCTGTGAACTGATAAGGGCTCTGAATTTCAGATAAAGGGATTTTTGTAGGCTCTTGAGGTACTGCAGAATCCTACTGTTTATCAACACTTTACTTGCTTCCCTGTTTTCAATCCCATTTAGATTTGTAGAATTTTAGTATGTGATACAATGCTGAAAATTACTGACTTCGCTGGTATATATAATGAAGCCATCATAGCATAGGTTATCCATAAAGTGGTGTGTTTTCACAGCAGCATTATGGAGCTGGCATGCACAGATTATTGTTAAACCCTTCTCATACCCCATGCTGAGAGAAGGTCCAGTTGAACAGAAACTTCTCTCTGGGATGGACCAAGGAGCACAAGCCCCATGACGGATGCCTGGAGGATTAGGCTCCTGGACTCACAGTGACATTCTTCTGTGGCTCAGTCCAGACAAAAAAAAATCCTCACAAAGAGTCCTTGGTCTGGTTTGCTGCCTGTGCTCAGAGGCGAACATGCTCAGTTTTCCAGATGAAGATAGCAACCAGCTACAAATATTTTAGACTAATTTTAACGTATCTTGACAAATTAATTCAGCCCTTTGTGGATTTCATCCATCATTTTCCTCCTTGTCTAGAGCATGCAGAAATAGCAGACTATCAATTCTAGCTCTTGAGACACAAATAAGAGCGTTTGAGACCTTTTGACTTCAGCATATGTGAAAATTTGCAAAACTTGTGAGCAACACTTCCCTTCAGGTTATGTGCTGCAGACAGGATTGATTCATGCAAGAGAGGAGACAAAGTGGGATCTACTTTTAATTCAGTTACAACCACTTTCACAGATTTTTTTTTATACAGGATTGTTAACCAAAAGGGCAAGTCCTAATGAAGAACAAAAGGACTGAGCACAAGGTCTCAATTTCTAGTTTTTAATTCTGTCAATTCACTTTCCAAGTGTTTTTATTTTTTTTTAGTGTTGTTAAGATTAAATACACTGAGAATTACTCCAAATTTTCCAAATGTTCCGAAAGTGATTTTGCTAGGTTCCAGAGGTCAAGAGGCTGTTATAAAACCAACAGAGAAAAGAGGAAATTTATGGCTTTGGACAATACAAATATATAGAAAACTCTAGTAGATACCTGCTCAGTTCAGAAAAAAACACCACCTGAGTAACCAGGAATGGTAGGAGCCGAAAAGTTAATCTGAAGCACAAGCAGGACAAAATATTTCTACTCACACTTAGGTTCAGAGTGGACCCAGTTGTGGCACCATACAGGCATGGGTTATCTGAAAGGTTGTTGCATCCTTCCACTTCTGCTCAGTCTTCCATCTTTTCACCAGCAGTAGTAGTAGCTAAGACAGAAAGCCTAACTTACTTCTATTTTCCTTTTTAAAGGGGTTTTGTTTTGTGGGTTTTGGTTTTGTTGGGGTTTTTCTGGGAGGGGCTGTTGGTGTTTTGGTTTGCTTAGTTGGGTGGTGTTTGCTTGCTTGTTTGTTTGTTTTAAAAGGACATTCTGGTTTTGTTTGACACAAAAGTCAAAAATTGGAGCTTGTTTGCTGTTTTCCAATATTCCATGAAGCACTGAGAACATAACAGCAAAGTGCTTCCTGTCAGCCTTTAAAATCCAAATAGGAATGTTTCAAGAGGGCTACAGGGCTTTTACAAGACAGAGATCTGAGCTGTGTGCCGGGGGCAGCTTCAGGCACACCAGCATGCACAGTTCACCCAGCACTGATGAAGTTTCACAGAGCAGATGGCCCAGCTGGTGCAGACCACTTTGCAGCAGGCCTCCAAGCACAGCCTGGTGCACAGAATATTTGCACAATGTGTGCACACCTTGTCTGCACAAAGAACTACTTCTCCTTTCTCTCAAGCCCAGAGGAAGTCTGGATAAATGCGTAGCTGTGCCATAGCTCATGCTCCTATGCCAGGCCTGTACACAGGGGGATGGAAATGTGCCTCCAGCTTTCTGTGCTCTCCTCTGGAGGTGGCAGCAGGTTTCAGCTACCAACCAGCTTATGTTCAGGCTGTGAAGGAGCTCTCTAGTGCTACAGCAAACTACTTTACAGATACTTCCACAGTGAATACTAATTCCACTAACTCCATAAGCTTTGGAGACAGTTTTCAGCACTATTTTTTTATTTGGGCTGACATTCAGAATTCCTTCCCTGCACTGCATATGATGACACTTTGCTAAATGTATTATTTTTTTCTACCTGGCCGTGTTTCCTTTCCAAGCCAAACACATAACAGGAATAATTTCAACTTTCAACTTTTGCCTGACAAAACTGCAGTGGTTGTGAAAGGCAAAGTGACGTTACAGCTCCTGTCTGTTTTGTATTTCTTGGTTTGTTTTTATTTTTGCTTTTTTTTTTTTTAATTTGGTCTGCAAGCTCTCTGAAATGTTGAGCAAAATTGCATTATCTGTTGCACCACAGTACATATATTGTTGTTCCCAAAGGTTTACTTATAAAATTCACAGCATCATTTATTTTTTTCCTTTCCCCCCATTGTCATTTCTGTACAGATTTAATACAACAGAAACATGGCTTCCACTGGGAGCTACAGGTAGAGCAGTTACAAAGTTCTCTATAATTGGTGTCTGCCATGGCTGCTCACAGTAAGTTATGTAAATCACAGCAAGGACCCACAACCCCTAAAGGCATGAATATTTTTTTCATTCAGTGCAGAGGATAACTTCAGAATCTTAGTAATAGTCCCCTCCACATCAGGGATCTCCTTACCAGGCAAAGTCAAGGTCTAGAAACCGGCCATGTCAATTTTGCAATTTAAATCCTACTGCTAAAGATGGTTTGGGAGGTATTACAGTAAGTCAATGCATTGTAGGCAATATTAATTTTTTAGGATGCATTTTCTCTTCATAGCCCTTGCAAATCCATCTGCTTCTGTTTATATGTGCTGTAGTAATTCCATCAAACCAAAGATTTGAATATTTATTTCTTTTTTCTTTAACAACTCCTTAATTTAAAATGAAATGAGGTATTGTCAGGGTTTCATTCTGAAAATGGAGTAATAATTCCACTGATTTTCTAGTGGTGTATTTTAGTTAAAATCATGTCTTCCAAGTGATTAAATGTGAGGTTATTATTAAATCTGTTTCCTTTAAAATAGCACTGGAAGTGTGAGAATTTTTAGCCTAAATTCAGTAAGTCAACTTATGTCTTAAAATTTTTTATTTCTCCCACAAATCTTGCTCTTATGGGTCATATACACCAGTTTATGCACTATCTATTAGGTTGCTGAATGAATCCTTAAAACATAGCAATTGTCTACTTCTGTTATTGGGAAAAGGTTTCCTAAGCTAAAATCCTTTCTCATGTTTCCAACTTAATTCAAGAACTTCCTGATGCCCTTTGGCAAAGCACAAGGGGCAAAAAAATCAAACCAAACCAACAAAAAAAAAACCCCACAACAACAACAAAGAAAAGATGATAAATGTTTTTAAAATCCAATTGAATCCGATTCTTCTGCTACCCTTACCAGCAAGAATTCTGAAAAAGAAAAATCTCCTTTGGGCTTGAGTGTGCAGATAGCCCCCTCAGACTGAACCTTAATCTTATCTAATAACATTTCTTATTTTACCTCCAACCCTTTTCATCTACTTATTCAGGAAAGCTAAGCTCAGCATATGTAGGTGGTTTTCACTGAGCACCTGTTTTTCTTTATATTTTTAATTTTATTTTTAAAAATAAGAAGTAAATGCATACTATAAACACGCAATATAGTATTGCATGTACCTATAGGCATATACATACACAATCGTGTTCAGGAACACACACAGAGGCTCTTGAAGAAAACCAGGTGTTTCTCAACCACATGATGTTAGGGGAGGCAGTGTACCTTAAGCCTGTTTTGCAACGTGCCATTTTTCCTTTGGACTCTAACACCTGTTCTGTGTCATTTGTTGGTGCACGCAGCATTACTAAGGCTACAAGGCCACGGCTGAAGCACCCTGGACTGGGACTGCCAGTGGTTCACCATGCCTCTCAAGTCTTCAAGGAAGAAGGAATACAGTAGATGAATAGACTCCCAGGGGGACCCTGGTGAGGAGATGAAGGTGGCTTAAAGCCTCTCCTTCCAAATAGCTTGGGGCCTTGCACAGCACAATTGCAAGGGTACAGAAAAGTACCAGCCACTAATGCAGCCCAGGCTTAGTAAATTATTTTTGTATCAACTACAAAAGGCACCTACTTGTCCCCGTTTTTCATCTCTATACCAGACAGACAAGTCAGAGAACAGAAATGGTAGTGGCTGGTACAACTATCTAGTACCAGTTCAGTGGTTCAGTGGTTCATATGTCTCTGTTCTCTGTCATCTTAGAGGTAAACGTGAGCTATAACCATCCACGTGTCGTGCATAGCTAAGTTAGGTACTGGCAGAAACAGAATTCAGTTGATATTTTGCCCAGCCCTAATCAACGAACCATGTCTTCAGGTAACAGATAGCTGCACCTGATAGAGCCAGGAAGCTGTGGAAACCACCCTCCCCTATGAAACATGTTACATAGTTTACAGATTACTACTCTTACATGAAATGATGCAAATAAACTGATTTTTCACTTGAAAAATGTTTTCTGGAAAGGTCAGGAAAATATATTCAGACCCTAATGGATGTGTACATCTCCTGGTCTTCATAGATTTCCAGCGTTGCAAAACTTTACAATTAATTTGTTTACTATTGATAAAACTTGTTTAAGGCTCCTGCAGTCTCCCAAATGGCTTTAAAAATATGAAAATTATAATTATTTTATTTTGGTTACCCAAAATCAAGCTGTTCTACTGTAATTCCTACTCTCCTTTGAGGCCCCTAATCTTAAAAATGCAGGGCCTGGAATACTTACTGCCTCCTGCAATATGAACCCCAAGGCAGAATAAAGAGTACCTGATTTTCCAAGTGATCCAAGCCTCCTAATTGCAGGTTAGGTTTTGAGTAGTTAGGAGTCCAAAGGCTTCCTGTGGTCTGCAGTAATATTTGTCTGGAAAAAAATATTGGGCAATGAGTGTAAAAAGAATTAAGCATTATAAAAATTTTGCATCACTCTCGGTTATGTCAGATGAGTTATGAAAAGGGACACTCCGACCTGAAGAACCACATCAAGTTAAAACTAAAATAAAACTACAATGGGTTTGCTTGTCGGCTGGAGTTCTGCAACCTCCCCCCTCCAAACTCTATATGCTTAATTTCAGTTACTGGAACTGTGTTTTCTACCTTCTTTTTATGGCCTTTTTTATAAAAGGTAGCTGGTACTCACAAAAAATTTTGGGACCGTTCAAAACTTTTCACAGTTAATTAGTAATGCATGTAGCAAAACACCCGCCCTACCTCTGGGCCTTGGGGGTTGCCCTGGTTCACTTGTAACTGATTTATTTTTTAAGGTTGTCTGGCACATCTCCACTCCATCTGCTTCCAAGAAATTTCAGCTCAGCGTCAGCTGGGAAAGATCAACTTCACATGCTGACATACAGAGGCAGCCTTAGGAATACTGGGGCCTCTGGTGGGAGGCGTCAATGGGAATCTTTGCTCTTTTTGCTGATCCAGGGATATATTATCTGCCACCATAAGGGACGTTTTTCAGCATTTTCTTTGAAAGAACACTCACCTGATTATTACACCGTGTTTTTCCTCAATCAGAAACAGAAATGTTATCTTTACCAGGTTTGTGGCTCATTGCATAGGTCTGAATGGTGGATGGCTTTTGCAGGCATCCAAACCCTTTGTTAATAGCTGCTGAGATGCCAAAACAAACATGCTATTTTATAGTCTGGTTAAATTCTACAGAATACAAAAGAGGATAGAGAATGATTCTGATATTTTTCCTTATGTCTGAGTAAAGGCTCACTCTGCAAGTCTACAGCTGAAACTGATGGTCACAAATCCTACCCCTCTTCCTAGAGATATCTGGCTTTATCTTTTTGGTGATTATTTTTATTCAGAACTTCCCCCGCAAAAAAATTTCTACCATGTTCCCTCCTTCATTTTTCTTCATCTTAGATTGCAGATTAATTTTGTCCCTAGACCTCTTCCCTAGGCTTCCATTTGACTACCTCCTATAATTTCCAAGGTTACCTGGACCAAGGGCATCTAAACAAAAAGCATCTAATTATTGATGCAAAACACAATTTAAAAGAAATTATATCTAATTGAGAAATAAATAAAGAAAGCATCTCTAATAGTAATGTACAGCACCTTATTCTTCTTAAATTCAAAGTACACAAATCCACTCACTCTAAGTTATAGGCTGGAGGTAAATTCTACCTCTGGGTAGACACCTTTCCCAGTTTGTGTAGGGAGCTGAAAGAAGGATTGTCATCCATTAGTCACGGTTTGATCCAAAGGTAAGAGGATCCAACAGGAAATTCTGTGGTTCTTTCTTTTATTTCCAAACTTCAACAACATTTTTCTGCATATAAATGGTTTCAGAACAGCAATAAAAACCTGAATTTTTTTCAGAAGTGGAGACAATAATAATACAAAGCAGAATGACACTTTTAGCACAATGAAGAAAACTGGGTGTTGACAGAACAACAGACCTTTGATTAAAACAATATTCTTGGTTTGTTTTTTTTCCACAGCTAGATAAGCTGCACAAGATCCTCTTAGATTAGCCCTGCAAGATTACTCATTTTAAAACTGTTACTTTATTTTTGCCTGTGTTCAGATGCTTATAGCAAGAGAACATTTCCAACCTGCACAGAGACAGAGACTGTATTTTCTTAGGATAACAGACTTGGTATGTTCCATTCAGCTTAGCACCATTAAGCTTCTGGGTCTAGCATTTGCTGTCTGCCACCAGGATTAATATCTTAGTATATTCTTCCTAGTCTATGGTTACATTTCAAGAATTAAATGATCATTCAGAAAGTTGGCTTCGGTTTATGAGCTGTTAAACCTGAGAGAAATACAGTACGTCAAAATGAAAAGAAATAGTTGAAGTGATAATCATTAATGTTAACTTTGTCCTTAGAGTCTTTATCACTGAACATAAAATGTGCACCCATTCCTGTTACAATAATTTCACTCATATTTAAAAAGATGATCTTTTATGTGGGACCCAGAGGATATCTTTGTATTGTTTTGTCTTTTGTGAGGAGATGCACTGAGAAGTCTGGAGACAGAAATCTTGAGTTTGCACCCCTGGGATGTCTGGCACTGACAGATGAAGTGAAATTGTCCCCACACTACCCCATTAGCAGACCTCAGGTTGGATTTGGAGGCTGAGTGGCAGTTCAGATGTTGTGCCCTTTCAATTTTTTTTTTCCTTCATCATTAAGGATCATCAAGGAAGTAGACTGGTAGGATCAAATGAACTCAACTAGTTTGGCTATATAGATATCCATTCTCCGGGATCCTGGCAGAAGCCAGTACCTGCCTTCACGCTCCTAAAGAAACATCTGATGATGGCAGAAATTCACAAGCAGCTTCAGGCTTGATTGGGCTAGCTAGGCCAATTGGTAAGCTCTTTCCCAAACCTGACTTTTTCTTTGTAAAAATGATTCCTTACCCAGGAATCTTATATATGGATTTCATTTGCAGTAATGAGCTTTTCTGTGTATGTTGAAAAAAGCTCAAATCCACATTTATTCTTCCTAAATTACAAAAAATGTGCTAATAATTGGCTAATGCTAATAGGTGTCACTACCAGCATTGCCTCTTATTGTGATGTCTCTCCCTTTCTGCTTATATTAAATGTAATTTTTTTTTCTTTTTCTATAATTTTAACTTTTATTCTCCTAGTATTTGGCATTCAGGTCCAAAGTTCAGGCAAATATAACAATCATTTGAGAAATACTCACTAGACAAGTATTCATGCACTCTTGTATCACCTGACATATGGTGAACAAGCTGATGAATGACTCAGGATTTAAATGGTAATTACCATTCATCATTATAATAGACTTGCTAATTCATAAATTCTTGGTAAGCCAATTTTCTATAAAAAGGTTAATAATAAGAGTGGAAAAGAAGGAAAAAATAGCCCTAGTGTGATAAAAAATGTAAAAGCTAGAATATCTTCACTGCCACACATCCCTTCTAATGATTGAGTAATTTTGCACCAAAGTGCTTGCTTATTGACACAATACCACTTGCAGCACCAAGGCTCTGATGGAAACAGGGGAAGACAGAAAAATCCGACCAAACTGCTAAAGACAGAAGCTGAGGTGTGTCAGACAAAGACAAAGGAACTAAGATACTCATGCATGGCAAAGGCAGGCAGGATCCCACTCACACATTTCCTAATTTTATAGTACTTGGTGAAAATATCACGCTCTCAGAATTGCTCACAGTATGCACGTTAGAGAAAACTGTATGGAAAAGTTCCTAGTACTCCTGAGTGAAGCTGTGAGAAATGCATCTAAAGTCATCTCACTGCCATTAGCCTCACTGAGTGTTCTATATGTTCCTCTGAGTAAAAGCAACATTTAGTTGTCTCTGCTTTGGATAAAACAAGAGAAAAGCAAAAACATGAATAAAAAAATTGCTCTTTTCATGATCTTTCTCTGGCAAAGCACTGTGAATGTAATTTACAAACCCTGTGGAAAACAGCAATGTAGACTGGAAAGAACACATACAGGCAACACTGAAATTCTGTATATCCGGTACTCAATATAACACTTTTTTTGCCCATTAGATAATGTACCTAAATGCATACAAATGCGAATGCTTCTTCCACCTCTAATCCTTATGTCACCACACCTTTTTATCATAAGAAGCCAATATGGGAAAGACTTCCTTGCCCCAGCAAGGCATGTTGTTTCTCTGTCCACCTACATCTTCCTACTCCTTCTCTGGGCGCCACAGATGTGAAAGCTACCCTAAATTACACAGTGGACGCACTTTTTACTTCAGATGCAAAGCTAAGGAGGCTGGTAATGGGGAAGAGATGCATCTGTTTGCAGGGAACTGAGGGACAAGAGGAACAGAAAATAAAAGAAGTGATGCATGGAACCTCAGTTCCCTCCCCACTCGCCGCTGTTGTGGTTGTGCAGGGTACAAGTTCAAGAGAATGAAGTAGTCAAGTTAAAGTTGAGGTTTTGATCATTTTAGCCTTCATTTGGAACCATGCAGGGAAACTTGCTCTTTCAATCTGTTGCACATTAGGTATCAGGGTGATTGGACAGATGTTGGGTATTCAGGAATAAAGGATTTGTATGGGGAAAAAAAAATCAACCCAAAGCTATTGTGTACTATGTAACACCTTACCGGGATTATGAAAAATACTGAAATTTACTACAATATACTGTGTGTTCAGGAAAGTTTATAATGCAGTTAATCTTACTGACTACTTTCCTCAAAAACAGTCTTGTAGCAACAGAATATGAAATGCCTGCCAAGCTAGACTCTCTTTTGCGTGCATTTTCTGTTTCTGTCTTTGTCTCTCTTGCACACATACATTATAAAATCTCAGAACTGCTGTAAATTTAAAAATGAATGTTAGAACCCAGCCTGTACCTCAAATTCAGGGGACTTTTTTGAAACAAACAAAAGTTTAAAATATATTTAGAGCTCCAGATTTTGGACCAGCTCCTTAAATATAGAAACAAGGATGTAAAGCATTAGAATGGGCTATGCATGAGGACTAGATTTCAGAGTGTGTGTATATTTGAAACTTTGGATAATTTGCAGAAACTCTTTTCAGTTGCATTGGTTATAAAAATTAGGCAGTGGGGAGATTATAAAAGACACAATAAGAGGGTATCTATGCCATTTTTCTTTTTGTTTATTGGACAGTATATAAGAGTAAATGCTTATAAAGCAAATCAGAAAGCATACAATATAACTTCAGAACAAAAGAAAAAATACATAAATAGGGCAATTAAGGCATTGTTCTAAAGAACAAGGATTCAGGTCTAATATCATAACGCAACTACTTTTCAAGCAAAGTTAATAATATAAAAACAAAGTTTCAGAATAGTGCATGTCTGCTATATTGCAGAAATGATCAAATTAATTTAAAGTGGCAGTAAAAAAATTTTATCACTGGTTTTCAGAAAGAGAATATATCAAGCCTTTATATATTTGCATGACTTTTGTTCTAGTTTTTATTTCTGCAAAGCCAAAAGCTTGAAACATATATTATGCAATTTTTAATGAGTATCACTGCATTTTTTGTTTTCCTAGGGATACAAAGCATAGAAAAAGTCAGCTTTTGGGTCAGCTGCAATGGGGAGTTAAATTGGAATAAAGTGAATCAAAATACTTATGCTCAGCCAACTGCATAATCAAAGGATAAAGATTCCACTGAACAATTTAGTATCTGACTTTTCTAACTAACCTTTTTGTCATAAATCAAAATATTTCATTTTATTGTTGGAACTTAGTCTTAGCATTGGGGATAAAGAAAAAGGAAGAGAGCAGAACAGGTAGCCGTGGGCAGTATATACTAGTAAAGTCTCACATCCAGAGGATCCTGTGGCATCACAATAAACACAACAATAAAGCTCTAGTGGATTGGGAAGCCACTGAGATGACAGGAAGGTATCTTTGGACTCAGTTATTTTGCACCATACTTTTTTTACCTAGTTATTATATGAAAAATATAATTTTTGATTTCTAGGAAAAATACATCATCCCCTTGATATCTTGGAAAGCTCAGTTTACTGAAGCTTTTCTATCACTGAATAAAAGCATTATATGGTTTTAGCTTACATCACCATTTCAGGGTTGAGCTGCTATAGCTGAACAGTGGACTATAGAAATGAAGCATTGTCAGTAGTACAGAGGCCCACATGGATGCCATTAGATGCTTGAAAACCTCCTTTAAAGTGACTCATTTTCTTGCTTTACTGTTTTCAAGGTTAAGTTCTAGAATTGGCTAAATATTTTCCAGAGGTTCGGTGCTTGCAACTCTCATGAATTTACTCCTAAACATAAGCTATTGAATTTGACGGAAGATGAATGTAAATGTCTGGCATCAGAGTCTGTGCTGCTCTTGTGGAAATTTTGAGAAATTAATGTGAAGTTGCGTGATCTTAGGAATATTTGGGGGTTTATATCACAACTTTTCCTATGCTTTCACTGTAAGATTGTATATTGCTTTTGATGGCTGGGTTTTTTTCTTTTAACAGATGTATATTCTGCTTTGTAACAAGGTTTTCTACTTACTGATCTTTTGGAAGGAGAGATTATCACGAGTATTTCTATCTGTGGAAATAGCTCTTTTTTGCTCCACAGTGGGTGAATTCGTGTTTTGCCCTTTTTCATGACCTTCAGAAAACATTATCTTTATGCCACTGTATAAATCCGTAATTATTTTACCTAGAGTGTGTGCAGCCCTGCCCCGGAAAGGCTAAAATAGGACGAGAATAGTTACAGAAAAGGTGATGATGTTGACCATAGGTATGGAACAATTTTATACAGCAGAGGCAGGCCAGAGAAGAGCAGTTGCAGAGGAAGAGGGTACCCCACGTCACAAATGGCGTGGTGAAAGGTAATACAGAGCAGTTGATGACCGTGAATTGTATGACAAGAATTGAAGAAATCAAGTGGAAATTTAAAAGACCATAAGAAATATTCTCTTACTCAATGAATGGTTGAAATTCTTGAAATGAATGACCATGAAATCTGTTAACCATAGTGGTGTTCCTATGGCCTGCTGCTCAGAAAATCCCCCAACCATGAGCTGCAAGACAAGGAAAAGTTTCCAAAACCATTTTCACTATATCCATGTATCTTTAATATTTACAATTATTCATTGACATCATAATATAGCCTTGGAAATGCTCCTTGTATGGTGTGGGCTAAATACCATAGGTGATTTTGGGGGTTTCTCCTAACTTTAGTCCTAACAGTTGGTCTCTGATAGTATTAACTGGTTTCTTTTTTACTGGCAGAGTCTTCTGGTTCCTTAAAGTGTCACTGGGACAAGTGAAAGAGCCATGTGGAACATTTTTGGGCAACACAAGTTTACGGTGTAATGCAAGCTGTGGAATACAATATCAGTGTTCCTCCTGATGTTTGCCTTTTATTAAGATGTGGCTGTTTAATGCTCATGTGTACATTTCTTACAGAACTACAATGAAACTTTTCAAAAACTGCCAGCCCCACACCTTGGTCAATCGCTTATGAAAGAAAGTATTTTTGGCTTTGAGGTTTTTGTGTTAAGCATGAATTTTCTTTCATTTTAAAAAAGAACATAGTGCAGATCTAAAGTCTCTTGCTGCAAATAAGCAACAATTTGCAGGCACACCTTGATTATTTCTGAGATAGAAGTCTTATGGTGGGGTTTTCTTCTTGCTCAAGGTCAGATAACTTTCACAGTACTCATACCATCTGCAAGATTTACTATCAGTTGTAAAAGTAGCTGTGAAATATAGTTTTATTCTTGACATCTGGAAGAGAGCTTGGTGTTGTAACTGGTCCATAAATTATAAAAGTAAATATACATGCATGACTACTTTGAGGTGTAATGCGTGTACTAAATACACAGTATATGTACCATCAAGTATTTCAGAAATATCTAATATGTTCTGAAATATAATTTCTGCCTTTTTCCCTCACCCCATAAACTGAGCAAATGTCTCTGGAGTCATGTATCTGCACTCAAGGTTTAGTCATTTGCTACAGAATCATCTGCATGAGGAAGCACAAAGGCATCCACAGCATAAGCCACCTGCTCTGTGGATCTATAGCCACAGAAAACAATATTTGTGGATGGTTTGCCACTACCTCCTTGCCCCTTTTCTTACTCCCATGCAGATTTGTGAGGAACCCAGGCTCCTCCAGATTATTTAACTTATCAGCCAGGAATTTTAAGCCAGCATGGAAAAAGTAGAGGGAACAAACCACGCTGAGCAGAAGGTTGGCCAAGCTTAGTTTTCTCATGGATTAGTGAGGGAACAGCCAAGCTAGCCACAGGTGTCAATGTAGTTCGTAATAAGGGGTGTGAACCCTCAAATGACAGCTGTGTTCTCTTTTTCTTCTCAGCACCACAGGTTAGATGCAAATGAAGATTTCGGAAGAAAACCCATTTTAGAGACATGGTTATATTGGAAGTTTTTGGATGTCAGTTTGGTTAGAAAATTATATAGCAATGAAATTACTTTAATGCAGAAATGTTCATACTACAGTTTTTTCTCTTTCTGTGATGATCTTAAGTATGCAATGGTTATTCCCATGGGGTATAATTCTGTAAGTATATTACTGTAAGTATATTAAAGGGTTTGGCTGAAAAAGACGCTTCAGCAAATATTTCAGCTTGTTCTTGCACTCTTCATCTTGGTTTTGAGCACTGAGTTCACAGTCCATATTGCGTGACCAGTCTTGTGCTTAATTAATTCACAGGTAGTAAGAAATTTCAAGGCAGGACTTAAGCAGAGAAGTGGTTCTTTGCAGATGAGCTATACATTCCTGCATATACCTGCATAGGTACCTGATAGTATCTAGTTACATATTCACGTAGATCTCAGGGCTCTATATGTTGAGTCATGTTCTGAGAGGGCACTGTCATGGTTTGGAGCCTTCAGCCTCATTCTCAAGTGCTGATTGTGCTGAATGTCCAATACTGAATAATGAAATTGCTATGTTCTCCCCCTGAAAAAGGCCACCCCTTTGTGCTCCTGATAGCATGGTAAATCTGAAGGGAGGAGGAACTTCTAGCTCTTCATAGAACATGCACCGCATAAAGCTCTATTTATACTTTCTTCAAAGAACCTATTTGCGCCAAATTCTCCAGCTCTTCCTCAGGTGATTCGCTGTGTTTGACTCTCTCGACAGCTAGGGAGTAGAAACTCGTATTCTGTCTCACTAAGCCAGTTTCACTCCATCTCATGAAACTCGAGAACTTATCTCTGTTTTCTTGGAACATAAAGAAGTGTATCTAGTGCTACACAAAGCTTTGATTTGTAAATCCCGTCCAAACAGCCATTTCAACACAGCAAGTGTCTGATAACAATACAGGATTTGAAAATCAGCCTGTATAAAATTTAATTCAAAATATCTGGTAATCAGAGCAGGTGATAGTTGTTAATTAGGAGACACAGCTCCACTGAAGGCTGAGCTGTGAGGGAAGTATGTATGGTTGTCTGGATTAGTTTAGCTGTTGCTGCAGTTATGTTGCAGTACAGTGAATCACAAAATGATTGACTATCTGAAAAGGACCCAAAAGGATCACAGAGTCCAACTCCTGGACCTGCACAGGACAACTCTAAGAATCCCACCATATAGCTGAGAGTGTTGTACAAACGCTTCTTGAGCTCTGTCAGGCTTGGTGCCATGGCCGCTTCCCTGGAGTGACTGTTCCAGTGCCTAACCTCCCTTTGGGAGAAGAACATTTTCTTAATATCCAACCTAAACCTCCTCTGACACAGCCTTGTGTCATTTCCTCTTGACCTGTCACTGGGCACTGGAGAGAACATATCAGTGCCTGCTCTTCTTTTTTCTTGTGAGGAAGCTGTAGATTCTTCCCTCAGTCTCCTCCTGGCAGTCTCCTCAGCCACTCCAGGCTGAACAAACCAAGTGACCTCAGCTGCTCCTCATATCCACCCCCTCTACACCATTCACCATCTTTACGCTGTTTACTAGCTAGGACAGCTCATTTGCAGTAGGCAACACCATAATTGATCCATGGCCAGATAACACTACAACTTCTGTAAAGGACTCAGAATTAGTCACACAGACGTCAGAAACTTAAACAAGCAGCTGAAAGATGAAAACTTTGCACGATAGTCCTGACCCACAGACTGTTTCAGTAATTTGGTCCAAACCCATGCACAGAAAACTCAGAGTTTATATGGAAAGAGAGATGAATGAAGGCAAGTTTCTTCACATGTTGCTGAGAGCATTACAAAATTTCTCGTGCCTCCTCTTCCCCATCTGGGAGAAGTAAACAAAGCCAGCTCACAGAGATGTATTAGAACTGAGCAGAGCTGCTTCTGGACCTCATCAGCATAAAATATACAGAAACCCTAGAAGTCTGCAAAGTTATTTCAGAGGCTAGAAATAATCTTCCTGTGATGGTGCAGGTATAGGAATGAAATGTTCTGTGTGTATTTTATGTAGCTGTATATTTTGAGAGAAATTCAAGATCACCCTCAAAGAGGGAATTCCTCTTATGAGGTAGGGCTGAATGATTTTACTTAAAATTAATAAATAAGAAATGAAAGAGCAGCTTGTTTCTCTAAAATCCAAGTTGTAAAATATATTTGTTTAGGTTTTGGTTTTTTGTTGTTTTTTTTTTAATTTTGTTTATTGCTCTTTTGGAATTTTATGTTCTTAGATGACTACAAGGATTTAAACAGGATTTCTAGTTTTGGTTCAATAAGATTTGAAAGAAGAGTTTTAGTAATCCCAGTGCCAATTCAAACTTACTTCCTACTAAAGAGCAAGCCCAAGGAATGCTTAGCTTTTCTGGTTTAAATTCTTCATTAAAAAGTAAAAGTTTAAATTGGCAGTAAAACTGCTGTTTAAGCTGCTAGTACGTCAACATCAGAGAAAGCTGAATTTTAGCCCTTGGTATTCTGCCAGGTACTGTACCACATATAAGCAAGATAAAGAGAGAAATAAAGAAAAAAAAGGATGGGATAAGATAATTTTTATTTAGCCTGTGATACCCTAATGGATTTAATGTTAAGAAATAAAAGTTCATGAAGTATCTCTTGAGCCCATAACCAATGGACTTTCAAAATCTCTTGATTTGCACTAGCCAGCAAGTCTAAAAAGGGTAACATACAACTGCAAAACACAGGCTTGTTTGGTCAAATGATTGGCATGTGTTTCTGAAGAAATATAACTTACTTAAAGCTCTGCTTATGAGTAATAGGCCTTTTTGCTCATGAGTGAAATAATTATGCACAGTGTTACACCACTTTGCTCTCTAAAAAGTTATAGCATCAGGGGCCTGATGTTGTAGTTCGGCATTTCAACTGTTAGAACTGAGCTTTTGCATTTAATGTCTCAGCCACTCTGGATCCTAGCCACCTAAAACTTGGCAGGCAAGTTTGTCTGCCCAGATGATTTTTTTTAATAGTTTAAGATTAGTAGGTTCTTTTCTGTATAATAGCCAAAAAAAATTGTTTGGAGCTAGTTATATAGTATTTTTTTAACCAGCTGCAATTATAAAATTATTCTGTTAAAAAACAAAAATGGGCAATCTGCTACTTGTCACCGGTTTTTGTAGACAGATGCACTTAGGATTTTTAAGTAAAAAAAAAAAACCCCAAAGACAAACTATGAAAATTAACTATTGGACCTTGAGACAAGTAAAGTCTCCAGCAGACTTTACCAGTTCCACTTTACCTAGGCAACCAGAGCGGCCAAAAGGAAACACTTACCAGAATTTTAAAAATGGCTTTCTGGTCTTGCACCACAGCGTGTCAGTCTTGCTTTTTGCTGTGCCTTACACACATCACCTGTGGGGAGAGACAACCATTCCCAAACTGGTGTGGTCAGTGTGCCATCAACAACCATCAAAATTTCTCACAGGCCACCGGGCACTCTTATCTTCCACCTTTTAAAGAACCTTGATAAATTATCTGACTCTGGGGACCTAATACACCAACTTCATGGTCCAGCATTATACTTCAGACCAGAAACTGTGAGCCAAGAAGATCAAATTTTCCTGGGGGCCTCAAGATGTCCATACAAAAAATTGTCTCTAATGTCAGCTGTTCATTTGCCTGGATAGTCAGAATGGGCCAACCCAAAATATTCTAGACTATCACCAATCCCTGGAGTGTCTGATAGTTTCATTTGAATGAAAAAGAAAAAAAAAAGCGCCTTCTTCTTTGTTATTCAGCAGGCAAATCATGCAGATTTAGAACATAGGCATTTTTAATAGACTGGATTAAGAAGAGGATCCTAATCCAACTGAAGCTTATAGCAGTTCTTACAGTCAGAGGAGTGCACATCACTGATCCTTTGATTCACTGTCTGAACTGAAAAATTTAGACAATATGTATTACTTTGATCCAAAACTGATACAATGTAAGTTTCAATAGCTTCTGCAGGTTTAAAAAAAAAAAGAAATTAAGCCACAAAATATTCAGTTTTGCTTAGAGAATTTTTTAAGCTATCTTTTTAAACAAAACTGTATTTAAATTTGGAATGTTTTTTCAAATTGGATGAATCAAACCACTGCAATTAGAACACATCTAAGTGAATGTTTTGACTGGAAAAAAAAATTATTTTTCCCCTCGGATCAAACAGTAAAAATACTCATTAACTCGTATCTACATTTTTTCATTATTGTAATTTAAAACAAACAAACAATTTATTCCTGCTTTCATGGATTTTAAGCCTTTTTCACAAATTTCATGGTCAGGCACTAACAAAGAGCATCTTTTTAAAGAGTCCATTACACTGCTAATTCATTGTCCCATGTGTACAACATTCTTACCTCATAAACTATATACACAATTTGCTTTCTTTCTTTAACTGTATTTCATTTTGAGATGTATATGATAAAAAAAATTGACGAGAAGAAAATAGATTGAATGATCTGTCCTTCAGTCTGTCATCAAGACTTCTTACCAAAGCATCATATTTCTTATTACTTTGGAAAAAAATTGTCATCAGGCAAACACAGCCTTCTGTGCTTTCACCATGTTGTTGCCATGTTGTTAGTGCAGCTTTCCATATGAACAAAATTACAGCCAATTCTGAAGTCTTATACTTGAGACAGCATTACTGCAGTAATATTAATGTCATCATCTCTTTCCATGTGCAAAATATCTAAGCAATGTGTTTAGTAACTGCATTGCAGGCTTCAGTGTTGGAGTCCCTCTTACTTTCTTATCTTGAATGTAAAAGCCTCCTATTAGGAAAAGAAGATCCCAACTGGAATGAGATTATAATGCAATCATCTGGTTCAGAGCATTATGCCATGATTTTAGCAGCATGCTAGAAACTCCCTCTGCTCCCGGGCTTAATGAAATTTGAACTTATTATATGGTTCAGCACAGTTTTTGGAAGACGACCAATAAGTATGGGAGGTTTCCAGTTGAAACTAGTGGCTTGTTTGCCAGGATTTGACTCTCTCGAGGAAAGCTAGCTGCAGGGCCAGATCCCTTCTTTTCTTTGGATACAGAACAGCTATGCTCACGGCAGTATTTACTGGTGATGGCAGCCTGTGACACAGCTACATCTTTCCAGAATACTCTAACTAGAAGATACCCAGTAATGACTGCAGCTGTATACCCACTCAAAGGTGCTTTGCCACTACATAATACAGGATTCAAGAAGGGGAATTTGACGGCTGCAGTGCATTTAAAAGTGGAAATCCACCTATTGAGTAAAAATCATATACTGCACCCTTCTAGGTGTTGCTTTATGTGAAATAGTAAAATGAAGATATCCTGGAATGAAACAAGAAATGGTTGCACCTGCACACAACTGCTTGTTCTGTTTTTCAGGCTAACAGCTTAGCTGTAACATTTGTGCATTAGCTAAATAACATCTCAAGGGGAGCTGGAGATAGAACCTTGATGTGTCCTGATTGTACGTGTGTGAGTTTGTGCTCTCAAAGGATGGTCCTTAAAAAACTCCCTGCTGGAAGCTATTGTGCATATTGCAAAAGGACCGTTGCTAAGTGCCAATTGAGCTGGTACTGTATACTTGCCATTTTAAAAGAAGATTTCATACCACTTGATTATGTTAAATAGAAATGTTTGAAATTTAAACTGAATTACATCAAAATGGCACAGTAGTTATACGTCTAAAGAGCTGCTGCTACTCGCTCTCATAACTAATGTCTATCCCTTCTGGTAGACAGTTTTATGTGAAATCATGGTAGAGTATATTACAGGCGAAGTTTAGGGAGCCTTGACATAAAAAATGTCATAAATAAATACTACCTTAAAACCAGGCCCGTGTTTGTATTAACAAGCAAGAACTCCTTTACAGTGACGTACTGTCCTTAGCCAAAAAGATATACCATTTTTAATGTCAGAACTTCATTTTTAGGCTTTAGGCCACTCTAAGGTGTCAGAATTTTTTCTGTGCAGATGATAATTATTTGGGGAACTTGCGGAACTCCTGTAATGTAATCTAGATATATACTTAGTAGAAATAATGCAGAAATTACCTCAAGACCAGCTTACCAAGGAAAAAAAAAACAAAGAATAATACTAACAATATATAGTTGACATCAGAGTCTGACTGGAATCAGAAATCCAAGATCATTAAATGGTAGAGGAGAAGTGAATGCTAAAAAAATAAAATGAAAAGAGATGAGCACCTAGTCTGCATGTACAAATCTAGTATTTTTATTATCAATGACTACTGATAATACATGCAGACAAGGGCAAAAATAATAACTACCTTTAAAAAGCTACTTCAGGATTTATGAATTTGAGAGAAATTTGTTTAGTAATTCCGGGGGATGAAACAAAAGGAAAACTCAGACACACTTAAACAAATTTTGCGAATTACAAAGCAAATGCTTTTAAGTTTTCATTTTGAATTTTTGTTTTCGTTTATTTCTAAAAGAAAAAAAAGTCAGGCAAACTGAATAATTTTTTAATTACTTCAATAAATATCAGAAAAATCTGAGAGGAATGGACTGCCTGTGGTTTTCTCAAGATCGTTACATTTCAGGGGGTCTGGAAATTCTAAAATGCTATTTTTCGTTTAGGGGAGGAAGAGGGAAAAAAACCCATTCAAACAGATCAGATAACACTCTAGGGACACAAAATATGTTGTTACCTGTGCAGGAGTATTGTTTTATTTTACACTATAATTAAATGCTCAGTTGTCCCTCCTCCCCAGTCAATTTCATTTTATCCTTGAAAGGCAACAGATAATTTCCATATCAAAAGAGCAGTTGCACTTTCATGCATTGTCACTTATTTTCCTGTGATGTCGCCAGAACAAGATGGTTAATAGGTTGAGATGGAAATGATAACTAGTTTCATCAGCAAAAAGTTCTCAGGTACCAGGCTGCATTCCATTGTCTACTAAAAGTTGCGACACACACACTTACATTGTTGTGCTTCCTAGCGGCTGGGCTGTACACTTTGACATGTCCCTTCATCTCCTGGGCTCAAGCTGGTTTCCAGTGATGGTACCTGACTTACTCGTATGTTCCATGGTAAGATAGAGACCTCAGGCTCAGACTTTAATTTTGTAACCTTATTTTGTTACAAAATTAAAATCTACTGCACTCCATGGAGCTGAAGATCAATTCCTTTTGGAATGTATTGCCAAGGTATTCTTCATTTTGATTTATTATCTATAGACTCAATACCCTGAAGACTTCACTGTTAAGATCTTGTTGCAGTTTTAGCTTGAAATGCATTTTGAAATTTATCTCTTACTTGGCTTCTGTTAAAGCACAAAAATATGTACTTTGAGCTAACTGTTGCTTTTACTGGGGTCTGGTATAATCAGCTCACCCACGGGGTGAAGAAAGAAGTGTGGCTGGTTCTGTGATGATGGTACTGGAGACAGTATTGTAGTTGTGGCACAGCAGCCCAGCTTAGAATAACTCACTCCCCTCACTGGTTACTCCCAAGCTCTTGTTTTGTAGCAGGGTCCTTCTTATTCAAGCTGTCACTGGAATGAGCACACCAAAGCCCTTACGTGACCTCTTGCATGAACAAATGCCAAGTGAAGGTGCAAGGGGATCCTCTGAATTCTGATCTGGATGGAATGACAGGCACCTGGCACAGGGATGTTGACATCCCAGGATTAAACTAATGCCTGGCTTCTTCTTTTGTTTGTTTGTGGATTTTTTGTTTGTTTAATAGAAGCAATCTTACCGTACCAGGAAGAAACATTAAATACACAGGGTCTAACTTTTTATAGCTTTATTCTTGCTTTCTTTTAATTTGTTAAGTATTCAAGAAATTACTACAATCTTCATATTCTTTGGGTCATTGCAAGGCAGCTCTTCCTTGTTTCTTATTTTCTGTAGTTTACTTATTTAGTTAATTTCTATTTTCTACTCAATTGACAATGTTGCTGATTTAATAAGTAAGCAAAATTCTTTCACTTTCTTTCTTTCAGTAGTTCAGGTCCTTATTCTGAAACTCCTTCAAAAGCTTTTATTCTCCAGTTTTCCTACCATTCTCTTTTGAATGTTTGACCACTAGTTGACTATTGGTTTATTTTATTTTAACCTGAACAAGTAAAAAAATTAGTTTCTTGCAGTTTTCACTCCTCTGTTGGTCTGAGTTAAAAAAGGAGTGGTCATTATGGTTAAATTCATGTCAAGGAACAGTCAGCTACAATATATATAGTAGTCATGTTAGAAAAGCACTGTTATGTAATTATGACTGCAAAAAAATATCTTTTAGGGATGCAACTGTATATACCCTCAGAGAAAATGGCCTTGACTAAGACAGTTTGAACGGTACTAGGTCTTGCCTTCTATTACCACAACTTCCTTTCCACTTGTACTAATGTTTACAGAGCAAATGCTGTATCTATTATAGTAAAGAAGTAAATATGGTGTAAGCATGGACTGATGAATTATCGTATAATTGAATGAAAGAGTGTTGGAAACAGAGTATGTAGTACATGTGATGTACCTTCTATTGAAGCATTAATTTGTTCGCTGAAATATCTTTAAATGTGTGGATTTAAAATTTTAAAGAAAATATTTTTTTTTACATTTTGCTTTGAATTTTTATGCTGAATATTATTGAAACATACTTTTTAAAATCAGTCATTTTAGTATTCAATTTTTTCAAATTATAATCTTTTACCACTTAATAATAGAGGAGCAGAAGCTTTTTAAGTGCTTAACAACTGTGACAATTTGATGGAATCCATTTTAGGTAATAATTTTATCAAATAATATATTTATTTTAAAAAATACCATTTATTAAAACATTATCCACAATTCAGGCAGAATGGTAAAGCAAATGTCATTTTTAAACGCACAACCCACCTTTGCTGACAGCGCAGCACAATCACAACATATTATAGGAAGTGTTGGCTTGCTTTGGAACACAGGATGATTCTATCAATAGATTAATAAGCTTACAGATGAGTGCCCAGCATTTCTGAGCTAAATACTCTTTATTCACTTCTCCCTGTGCATCTCCGTTGGTTTTAACGAGTTTTCATGGGTTTAACTCAAGACAGGATATGATTCTCAGCACCTGAGGCATGAAGACACACTTGTGCAGCACAGATTAAAGCATTCATAGACTCACAAAAAGCAAATTTTGCTCTCTTTGAACATCTTCAGGACTGATGTCCCAGGGAAAGTGTAGTTCTGGAGACAGGGTCTGACATACACCAATATAAAAGCAAACTCAGCATGGATACTTTTAGGAAAGATTGGAGCAAATAATCAGAGGCATTCCTTCAGCAATCACAGATGAAGGAAGGAAATAAAATTCCTTAAATTCAAGTTCTTCTGTGGATAAGCAAAAGATGCAAAACATACTGAAATACAATGAAGTAGAGAGTATAAAAAGCAGCAGGGACTGAATACAAACTAAAACGTCTACTTAGATAATTCCAGATATGGAAACTGTAACTCTTGGTGACAGAGACAGAAATATTTCTTTCCCCGCTTTAGCTCCTCCCACAAAACTCTCAAGAAGACTTTCTTCCAAGACACTTGGACTGTCTTGGTAAACATCAGCCTTGTAATATTTCTTTTTTTTGAAGCTATTTTTTATCTCTATAAAGTTTTGAATTTTTTTTCTAAGGCGTCAGATGTTTACCTGGAAGGTGAGTTGCATCCTCCATTTGCAAAAGTCTAGAACATTCAGCAGTTCAGACTGTAGACTCAGCTAAGCAGACAAGTGTCTATACCTGCTGATGGTCCTGCTACCTCGTAGAAAGAACATATGGCCTGGATGGGACTGGCTGGAGCAGGGACAAATGACATCACAGAAGGGGGCAGGAGTCTGGTTTCATTTAGTCAAGGACAGAATAGAGTATTACGCGTACAAAGCGTGCACTGCAAGCAAAGATATCTGATGTATGAATGAGAAGGAGAGAAAAAACCCCACCCATACTGATTCAGAGGGACAACCATGGAAGGCAGGGACAGCTGTCTGGCCAGGAGGAGGGTTCAAAGGAATGAAAGGAAGAGAGATAACGGAGAAGGAGAGGGAGCATTCCCTTCCTTTCAGCAGCATTATGGCAGCAGGTAAACTACCATCAGGCTCCAGTTTTAGAGGTCTCAGCATTACCTTACCTTTATTTTTAAGATGTTTATTAATGGAAGAACTCGTAAAAGGCCACTTTCATTTCTTCAGGGAATATTGTAAACACGAGAAGTCTCCCACTTCAGATGAAAATCAGTCCTCCAAACCAACTTACTGAGTATCTGCTTGGCTTAGTACATCCGCCACTGGAACAAGTCCATTTCTTGCCAGGATGAGATTAGGCCTTTTTTTATATAAGCAGTGACTTGTCAGAGGACACTGGAAAAGAATCTTATTAAACATTTATTATTTTACTGTGAAGAAATTCTGCAGTTTACTTAATCACAAAGGAAGAGACATGAACAAGTGTTAAATGTTGCACATTTTAACTAACCTTAATGGTAAAAGGGGCAGGCTTTCAGGGGTTAAGTTTCTTCTTCAGTTAAAAACTTATCTTCCTTTTTAAAAAAAACCTGTTTGACTAGGTTCTCTAATTTATTTTGCAAAGTTTGTATCAGCCTTTTACATTCAATGTCTTAGCTGAGCAACATGGATACCCCCTCATGAACATGCACATTAATAAGTTGCCTTGAAGAATTCCTTTATTTCTAATACTTTCCTGTAATTTTTTTGCCTCTAAAAGTTCTGTTCCGTAATGTTGTTATCGCTATTCCATACACTTATCCTGAACAATTTTCCTGCAAGAATTTTGTTGTGGATGCCCTTAATATTTGACAAGTGTTCCATAAAATATTGCTGTCTCTTTAGAATTTACCATGTTCTTTTCCTGCCTTAAGTGCAGACAGAATATAATTCTTTTAGTGGTCTGTATGAATATTCATAAGTGACAAGTACTCTGAGTTCTAAAATATTGGATCGGGAGGTTTTACAATTATTAGATCAGGGCTTTTCTCAGTTGTACCCTGGGATTAAAATGTCTTTATTGCAGTGCAGTAACAGAGGAAGAACACAAGATTACAATAGATTTAACAAAAAGGAGATAACTTTGCATTATTTTTCATTCTTCTTTCAGTCTCCATCACGAGGATGGAGTCATGCTGTGACATTCTTCTCTGGGTATTGGAACATGAGAATGATATACTCGACTTTGAATGTCTCAAGTTTTGTAACATATAATAGCTGAGTTTTACTTCTTTCACCCCGGTATTTTGCATTTTGATAGGCAAGTGCCACTTCACCGCTGAGGCCCTTCTGCTGACCTTTAACACAGCGGGTAGCTTTAGCAGTGCAATTATCGCTATGGGTTGTGGTGTCCTGGAGGAAGTCAGCATGCGCACATGTATAAACTGGGACATCAAGGATGTAAAAAGCAGAAGAGCACATACCAGGCAAAAGAAGTCATTTGATCATGACAACCCAGTCAAGCCAAAGTCAGAGTGGTGGTTATGTCAGAAATTCTTGCTTAGCCTCCTTCATGCATTTGAGTGAAAACGTCAGAGGCTATGATTAATGTGACCCCATTTTACTTTCTCTTAAACTACTACAGTTTCCAGCTCAGAAAGTTCTGCCTAGTTGTTGAATAACAGAAAATCAACACAGAGGAACATGATTTACCTGCTCGATGCATAGTTATTAAGTTTGATCCTGGTTTCCAGTTTCATCACTGAAACTGGTTCTTACACAGGTAATTGTTTCCAAATGTGGGTGCCTAAAGCATAAATAAATATCAGGGTGTTCGTCCTTACTTTATATAACTACCTTGTGTGAGAAAACCCCCAGGATTTTACCTTCAATAGCAAGAGAACACCAACAATACAAGTCTCAGTGGGTTATTACTATACAATGTCCAGCGAAAAGCAATCAATGTGCATCTCTGTAAGTAGAAGTAAAAGACAGCCCACCCACGAATTGTTAAGCAAAACAGACATAAATGTCTCACCTACTGCAGTTTTTGCTATTGCACTTCTACTTATCACTACTGGTGCAGAGGAACTACTCTCAAAACTTGCTTGAGCTGAAAATGCTTTTTATGACAGAAGGATATGTGTTATATGATACTTTTGCCTTTGTAAATATAATTCAAAAAGCTCGTGGGTGTCTTCTTTTCTTTAATGAGTAGCACCCTTTAGAAGCACACTTGATACACCATCTTTGCTTTTGCTTTCCTTACCTTCACTATTTCTCTTTTCTTCACTTGGCAGCTGCTGTTGTCACACAGTTCGCCTTCCCAAGCTACAGCCGCCCTCCGTCCTCTTCCTCTTGTCTCTCCAAACAAAAGAAAACAAAACTCTGATCACTATTTTATCTTCCCAAGACAAGTTCATGTTTCTTCAACATACTGCAGGAGGACAGCTTATGCTGATTTTGCTGCTTAAATATTATTTTTCAAAGTTTCACTGTTTATTTTTCCAAATGTGCTAAGAGACCTCCCAATGAGATCCCTTCTTCCATCTTCACAGTCTTCCCCTTAAGAATCTGAATGTTGCTAATATCTCCTGGGTAAAATCCAGCCACTGTGTCCACATCAAGTCAAGCTGAATTTACTCCATGCTCTGCAGCTGTTCTATTGTCTCCTTATTACAACACAAGATTCTGTTTGTTTTATTTATTTATCATTTCTAAGTACCAGGCTTTCTGGCAAAATGTTGCCAGCTGGAAGTTACATGGAAAATGTTTAGCGCAGCTTTAACACATGCTCCAGAGTATGTGTACATGCATTTCATCCTTGGTAAATCAGCATTTAGGGAATATGGGGAAATAGGCTGTGAAATGCCATCAGCTTGTCCTGAGCTGTGGTGCTATTTAATAAAATCTCTAGCAAATTCAAATAGCAGAAACTCATCCATGTCATTAGTGCATGCATTTGCTCCTCCCTGAGCTATCAATATCAAAATCATCTTAAGAAACTATGCCAATGAAAAATGAAGGAAAATAAATAGAAAAAAAATTAATGAGTATTTCTGGTAAATAACGATCATCCCTGACTGTGCTAAATCACATTTCTAATATCTTTATTTTGGGCATTTATTAGCATTTACTTCCCTCAGTTAAATAAGAATGACGTGTTATACATAGTTTATGCCTCTAGGAGTCTATGTAGAGGATCTTCTGTTTTACTGTAGCTTTTGCCTCATTCAGAATTAACTAGTCAAGTTCTCTGTTGACAGGGCATAAAATATAGAAATAAGGAATAAAACTATCAGTATCTGTATGAAGATGCTCAGTTTTTGAGGTATGGGGAGTTACTGCACGGGGAGTCTCACAGATCCCCTCATCATTACTTGGTGCAGCAAGAGTTCCAGTTTCAGTGTCTGCTGCCATGTCCCCATATCAGTCCAACAGAGATCTTCCACAGCACATTACCCAAGCCCATTAAGAGTAGACTCGTCTTCCTAGACAAATAAACCCTTACATTTAGGTTGAATTCCCACCTGTGAATCACAAAAAAGTAGGCTTTGGTGCTGACCTCAATTTTGAATACCTTTACAGGCAACTCTACATTTTGTGCATCCATCGGTAAGACTCGGAAACAAGAAAAAGTATAAACTGCTGGTGAATATTAAGATCTTTTCATTACTAATTTCCAGTTGAATTTTCTGGACTGCTATCTAAAATGTACTGACCTTTGATAATGACAAACTATAATATAGTTCTACTTATTCTTCAGTAGGAAGAATGATTTCCATAGCATTTCTCAGTAATAACACTGTCCACCAGGATCCATTTGGACAAGAACACAGCTGATTATTTGTGATAGTTTGGATCCTCACTGCTTATGAAAATCTAAATAAAAATTGAAATATATATCATGGTATTCACCTATGTACTGGGCATTAAAGTCCACTACAGTCCAAATCTGTACATCCAAATAAGAAAAGGAGTTGAAATAAATGTAATATATTCCTTTCTGGAGTCATCTCAATGTATGTCTGATGCATCACTTCAACTGAATTTATATTTACAATTCATATTTTTCTTCTTCCTTCCCTCAGGCCTGCCTCAACGTTGACTCTAATGGTTTAAGGAAGATTATATTGATGTAAGAGCAATATAGAACCAAAGAATTAGGAAGAAAACAAA
>VZTF01007593.1:72500-82500 GCA_013397755.1 Cnemophilus loriae
AACTCATCCCTCTGTCTCTTTCTTTCCTTCTTTCTTTATCCTTTTAAATGTATTGACTTATGGTATGTGAGCTGTTAAAATCATCCAGACTTACAAAGATCTTCATTTACAGTATGAAACTGAAGCAGAAAACTTCTGACTTTTTAAATCTTTGATATTTAAATTGCATTTTCATATGTATAGAAATAGTTCAGTAACACCATTTTAAGTAATCCTTTAGTTCAACCTTTGTCTTTCTAGTCTAAACATTTTTTTTTTTTATTTCTCCAAAGTTTATCTGGACTTTTTCAATATGATGTATGTCAAGGAATCAGCCTAAGTGATAAAAGAAGGAAGAGAAAGTCTGCATCAGTGAGTATTTATATTGGCAAGAGCTGACAATTTTATAAAAGAAAAACAAACACCAAGGCAGTTCATTTCTGAAATGAAATCAACTTCACTTCATTTCTCTCAGGAAAACATCATCACATGAAATGATATAAATCAGTATTGATATCAGCAAGCTTCAAACTAGAAGAGACAAATGCACTCTGCAGCACAGTAATTCAATGGCTCTGAGTCAAGTTTACTGTTGTCTCGTTTCTACTAATCATTGTAAAAATTCCCTGTGAAATAATTATCCCTAAAACAATCAAGACAGTATATCTCTATAAAGGAGAGGATCGATTTAACAACAAACTCTAGATTTATCTGTATTGATTAGAGGGCATTCAGTGTAATTTTAGTGAATTATGTTTGGCTTTCATTTCCCAGTAGAAATTTTTTTTGTGATGATCAAAAGGTAAATTACAAACTACTACATGGTCTTTTGTGTGCCAGCTACATAACATCCAACTATTACTTTTCAAAGAAATATCAATGTAAGAAAGGAAAAAAAGTATTGGGGATTTTTTAGACATGATATCTTACTATAAAAATCATATGACTGAGTTTATAGCACTTACCTAAGAGCCTGATGTCATCTTCTCAATTCATTAATACAGAAATCAGGACTGCACTAAAGAGTCTGTGCTAAAGGAACAAATCCAAGATCATCTTATGAGAATAGTATTAGAAAGATTAAGAAAGTAATATGATTTTTCTTCTTAAATAGGAGTAATTTCAAAGCAGCTGTTAACACTTTCATGTCTGAAACTTCCTTACTGGCACAAGGGAGAACTAAAGGATTCAGACAGATTCAAAGACAATTTAATGTAGCTGTAAGTCTGACACCGCTGCTGATACAATTTAATTGAGAACTAATTAGAACTAAGAAGGCTACTTATTTTGTCAACTGCATGTGTGTTAGTCCCAGTCATTTTTAATCCAATGTAACAAAGATAAAGAGTCTAACTTACTTTGTTTAGTTAATAACATTAGGCCAGAAGGATCGCCTCGTCATTTCATTTCACCCAATACATTGCTAATATAAACAATGTCTAATTACAGTGACTACATACTCCCATGAAATGACCAATTAGAACATTTGCTGATTCTACATGTTCACTGTTAGAGACATTTCCACAGGCTTTCTGTGGGTTGTATTCATAAATTCTACCCCAGCTGGTAGGAAGCATAAGAGCAGAATATGAGAGGAAAAAGTTTTTAAGCAGTACAAAGGACATTTAAATTCTGAGACTGTTTCCACGCAAAAATATATCAAATTAAAATATACTTTTTAGTATTCCCTAAGAGCATACAATATTGCACATTTATATGCTCTTCTTGCTGAATCAAGCAGATCATACAGTGTATTCAAGACTCATATGATAAAGAAGGCATGTGTTAGCATTTTAATATTTAGACCAACAAATATAGAGTGATTTGAATTTGTTTACAAAGCTGATTTATTGACTGTAATCTGTAGCTGGTATGAATTATGCCAGAGTAATCTCTTATTTATTTTTGTTACTTTACTGATGAGTCAATAACTGTCCCCTGAAAATATTAGTCCAGCATGTACCAATGTTTTGTAAAGTGGCGAAATCTGACAATGATATTGACTGAGTGTGTAAACTCAAATTAAAACCAAAATAGAAAAATACAATAAATGAGAACAAACTCTTCCTTGTCTAAAGAAAAATTGCTGACCCTGTAAAAATTGCTTTTTAAATGATTGAATTATTATCCCTTAAGTAATCATCCTGAAAAATTTGCTCGTTATGTTAAAGTAAATAACAGTACATCAGTATGTGCATTACCAAACCTAATTAACACAAAGTATTAGAAATACTAGAAACAATGAGACACAGTTATCTAGACAACTTAAATAAAAAAAATTAATTTACGAGGATTGCAATCAATGCATATATCACAGCCAAATAAAAATTGGATACTGCAAAAGTATCTGGGAGTATTGATGTTATCAATAGCTCTGCAGGTGTCTGAAATGCCTGGCTGCCACACATGTCAGTGCAAAGTCTCAATCCTTCTCTCACTTTAGTGAGTTCAAATGTTGCCACTCAGGTCACTGTGACAGTGTCAGGTGCTTTTCCTATTCTTCTTAGGCAATGCGCTAAACAATATCAATCTACCTACATGAAAGCTTTTCCTTTGAATAAAAGGCAGCATGATAGTCCGCATGTCTGACCACTAGAATTTGAGAGAGTTAAAATGTAACTTAAAACCCACATCATGTAAATAATTATAATTTGCTAAAAGCTAAAAACAAAAATTAACAAAGGTTCTCTTAAATTAATTGGTGTATGCTGAATGTGTGCAACATTTTTTTATGCAGGATATTTAAAAATGAAATATATGATAAACTTTGTCTTATTGGAATTAGATTAATAAAAGAAAGTAATTAAAAGGCTCCTACCTTTTTTTTCTAGAAGAAAAGAAAGAGCTAGAAATTATTAAACTATCCAGAGGAGAATCAAAGCTTTTATATGGAAAACAATTCTTTGAGCTGAATTGCAATAAATCAATAAGATGGTTATTTTTCAATAGGTAATAATTGTCTTTATATAAACCGAAAATATTGTTTGGGATGATTAATACACAATGCCACATTATGCATTTGGGAGTGTCAGTGCATAATTCTTAGTTCTAATGTTATTATGTAATTGAGAGAACATGTTCATTTGCCCTAATAACTACTAAGATGCACTTAATAAAATGAAATGTAATAATACTTGTAATTTAATCTATTCATGGAAGTAATTTTAGAAGTCTAGCATTCTCCTTAATGTGGATAACATTCATAATTTATAAAGTGTTGTGATGCAGAATTGACAATGCCATTGTTTTTTACACTTTGAGATGAATCTGCAGGCTTCATTATCTGCATACCAACCTCAGGATTATCAAGGGTAAACAAAAGATAATTAACACCAGAAACAGGCAAATGCAGGAGATACTGAGTGAGGTTTTTCATTTAATGTAGAACCTTTGAAAACTGGGGAATGGAATAACAGGGTTTTTTTCACTTTTTTTTTTCACTTTGCAGAAGACTACTGCAGTATGTTTTCTTTCCTACATTTTAAATATCATGGGTTTTGCTATAAAATTATATTGTCATGTTCAGCCTTAGATGCATTCTGTTAATGTGTTAAGACGAGTATTTTTTCCAAAGTGCTAAGTGTTCTTTTTCTGAGGTGTTTTTTTCATCTAGAACAGTAGATTCGTAACTATGGTATACATTTTAGAATTCTATCGTTTCACTTACCCACAGCAAATCTGTAAATAAATCACTTCTCCTTGCTTCATTGTGCCATTCTCTAAGGATGAAAACTTCTACTACACAAATTTGATTAATGAATAAGATATATTTTTATGTTAATAGCTTGCAGGAAAAAGTACGTGAGACTACCTTGGGCATTTTTATATGTAGTCACAGCAGAACAATAAAGGTTTACTAAATGCTGATCCGAGAGAGTGTATTTCAATCAGTAAGAACCACTGACGTGGTTTTTTTCAGTTTTTTTGAACAAGAAGTCCTGACTATGATTCTGCATTGCCCTCAAAAATATTTGCCATGTAACTACTAATTTCAGAAATTAACCAGTGAAGATCCTCCACGAAGAGAATCTTTTGAATTCAAGGCAAAGAAATAGTCTAACCGTTATTTGGTTAGACTCTAATCTGTGAATGAACACACTTCTACAAAAGGTTCGCGCATCATTTTACAAATGGAAATGCAAGACAGTGACATTCAGAGTTTTACACAACTTACAGACATTGACAACAGTCTAACTCCCCACCCGTAACTTACATAAGAAGTTCTTATTACAGGGGAATGTGATTATTAACCTATGAGCTATCCATGAAAGACTCAAACATTTGTGTTTAAAGATCTTGATGTATTACCATACCTTCACTTTTACAGTTTAGAACTGGAAATGCCTTTTAAATAACTAATCCAAGAATGATATGCAATCAGTAGGATCTTGCTTTCCACCCAGCACAATGAGCTGAGAGCACTTTACACAGGGATGATGGTTACACTCTTAAGATTTGAGCTGCAAGATAAATTGATGAGTCTTGTTCTCTTCCAGAAGGACTGATGCCAGTTATAACTGTTCCTTCATTTTCAGGGTTGTCCCTTATTCCTACCCACCCAACCTTTTTCCCCTTGGTCCTGATTCACCCTGGACAGTGACAAGCACCAGAAGGTGCATGGGACAGGGAAGTCCTTATGAGCACACTGGTTCCATCAGAGACAGGGAGAGGCTGAGGCTGAGGCCAAGGGCTCTCTCCACATCCTTGGATATCCAGATAAGTATTTAAGTGCCTGAAATCCCACAGCAACTCTGTGGTTGATGATCAGTTCAAATGAGTGAACAGCATGCCCTCGAGATCAGCAGGGCATGGGGTACCCTGGGGTGTGTCAAGCACAGCATACTTAACAGGTGGAAAGAAGAGACGGTCTCACTAGGCTCGGCCTCACCTCAAGTACTCTACACTGTTTTGAACAACATAATACATTACAATGCGCCCAAAGAAGGGCAACAAAGATGCCAAAGGGACTAGAGGGCATGACTTATGAGGAGCAAATGAGGATATTTTGTTTATTCAGCTCGGAGAAGAGGAGGGTGCAGAGTGATCTCATTGCTGTCTACAACCTCCTCATAATGGAGAGTGGAGAGGGAGGTATTGATCTCTTCTTTCTGGTGTCCAGGGATGGAATGTATTAGAGCTACATAACGGGAAATTCGGACTGGATATTATGTAAAAGTCCTTCACTGAAAGGGTGGTCAAAGACTGGAACAAGCTCTTGAAGAGCTTGGTCATGGTCCCAAGGCCCCAGCTGGTGTTCAAAAAGTGTTCGAATGATGCTCAGCTTCATGGTTTACATTTTTTTTATGTGGTTTAACTTTTAGGTTGCCCTAGGTGGAGGCAGGATTTGGAGTCAATGATCCTCATGAGTGCCTCCCAACTCAGGATACTCTAGGAATCTATGATTCTAAGTACCAGGACTCTCAGGCACTGAGTTGTTATTCTTTGACTAGTTGTCATTCTGGTTTCTAGATACTTCTGAAAAATTGAGATCCATACTTTTCCCACGCTCAGCGGGAAGCTTGAAAATTTAGGAAAAATGAAGAATCAAGATGATAAAACTCCTAAGTACTATGGTGAGCTAAAAAAAAAAATTAATTAAAATTCCTTTTTTAAGGACATTGGCTTCAGTTCTGCAAATATTTGTAGAAAAGCTTTTTAAACTAAGGTCTTTAAAATTAAATGTACCATGGCTGGAAAAGAGACCATGTACCTTTGAACTAATAGAGAATATCAGTTCCTTCCTCATAAATTTATTTATTTAAAAGCCCACATCCTTTCGTTGAATTCATCTTCTATTTAACTTCCCTTCCCCTGAAGGAAAATAATATGTATCCTCTACTATCTGGAGATTACTGTAAATGCATTTTATGGAAATACATTTTTTAATTACACACAGGAAAACACAATCAAAGTACATGTGGCTTGATTACCAGGTGACACAGTAAAAAACACACTATGCCCAATGGAGTAGTGGGCAGTGGTGGGCTCTGTTACAATCACTTCTCCGCGTGAACCCACACCTGCCTCCCGAAGCAGGAGAGGCAGCCTCTGTTTATAAAGTCCAGAGGACATGCAGAGACAGAATAGATAATGTAGAGCTTCTCCGTTACAGAGATATTTCTGTAAAGTCTTTCTTTCATGCTTTATCCTTCCAACTTCTACTACAACTACCAGTAATAATAATAACAATAAAATAATAGTAATAACGATTATAATGAAACCTGTTTGCTAGTCTTCACATTTATTTCCAGATTTTTTTCTGAAAAGTTCTCTCTGGACCTATCCTCCACAATTTTCCAAACATCTTTTAAGTATCTGTGGTTTTCATGGTTTTATTTTAAGAGATCATTATAGACCAGGATTTTCAGAAATCTGTAGTAAATAACAAGAAATACTCAATGCTTAGCAGCTGGAGTGAGTCAAAGCAGCATACACACTTCTTATTTATATATTCTTGTATTTCACATTGTATTAAACATAATATCATCTTTATGTAGTTGCATTTTCTACACACTTAGTTTACCAGGATGTATGTTTTGAAAATGTATGTGGTTCTTTCTGGAACGGTGCAGTAGTTACAAGATATCTGGTTGATATCAAGCAACAATATCTGGTCCTTTGTGCAAAACTCCCACCTGTGTTAATGTGAATTTGTGATGAAGTGACAACTAAAGGTAATTATATAATAAAATGCAGACATGAAAGATGTGTTAACAGCAGAACACTAACAAAATAGTTGTGTGCACATATGCATATGACAAAGCCAAAAGTTGTTTGTCAAAATTTGAAAAACAAACAATTGAGATTATTAAATTAGAGATTACTACTTTTGTTTTGTCTGATAACCTTTCTAAGAGTAAACAATACCATTTTTTCTGCCACTGAGCCCCTGTCATTTAAGGTAACCTACCAGTTTGCTGAACTGCTCAAGTTGTATAGAAAGGCTCAAGTGCTATGATTTATGCTATAATTTGGAGTCAGTTGCACCTATTTCTGTGAATACCCAGACACTGAAGGCTTGGAATACACATTCAGGAGGGACCTATATGCATCTCACTATGACAGTTCCAAATCTATATTCTTTGTATGGATGAAAACTTCAGAGTGACAAAGCTACACCAGGACTAAAGGAGCTTCCACAAACAGGGCGCCTGTGGAAAGAACTAGTTTCAGATGGTATATGAAGGATGATGAGCTCCTTTTAGGTCTATACATCTAGCAAATTTTTGAGAATTCTTGGAAAAAAGCAGAGAAGATTTGAGAAGATTGGCAATTAATCCTTAAATTTAAAATAAAAAACTTCAAGAGTATCAAAAGGACTAGATGTATCATACACTGAATATAGATTGATTTTTCTCCCTTATAGGTATATTTATAAAGCACATGCTCCACAAAATGTGCACCCCCAAACTTATTGCCTGAGAGTGAAATAATAGTAGATGATAGCTTTTGCAAAAAACCTTGCCTTTGTGCTACATTTAAACTCAGCGGTCACCTTCTAGTATTAAACCAATAAAGAATTTTCTATTTCAAGTTGTGCTATATGTGGTAAGGAAGCACCAAATCTCAACATTACCTCCTAAAATTCAACTTCTGTTTACAGTGATTAGAAGAATGATGAAAAGAGTGTCAGAGTCTTTCAGCACCTCAGAAGTCCAGTCTAACACTTGCAGAATCCTGACGATATGGAAATGATTGGAGGTTTTGTGCCTTTGTGCCCTTAAGATGCTATGAGTGCTTTCTTGCCTGGACACTTGCTCAATGCTATGTTGTGGCTGCTTAAGAAACCCTTCAGATTCTCCTCTCCGTCTCCAGTTTCCAGATCTATCCTAGAGCACATCTGTAATGTGGGGTCAGCTTCAATATTTGGTCCTCCTTGTGTTGCAATTAACAGCTGATGAGAGTCAGAAAGCAAGAGATACTTTTTTTTTTGATTATCCTCGATAAGATTATGCTTCTGGTTCTTCAGTGGTAGGACTTACTGCTTGAATAATTGCAATGTGTGCCAGATCTCCAAAACTGCCTACCTAATGGCCATAACTGCCAAATAAATGCAGAAACTGCAGGAGCAAAGAAGTGGGTAGGTAATCTGCGTGTGTGTGCAATTATAGTAGCAGTTGTTCATACACTTTGCATGAATGTAGTTTTATGTATGCAATTATGGAAATCAAAGCCTAAGCTTGTACGGACAAACGTAGATACTTCCCTAACTGAAAGTAATACCAGCTCTATGCTCTGCTTCCAACTGACTGAAGAGCTTTGAAACCTCTTTTGCTGCATTGGTTCTTCTAGCTGTCCACGCACACTGTGTCTTATAATATTATTCAATTGATCTGCAGTTGCAGGGGCCAAAGTGGATCTCTAGAGAGAGGGAGAATAATTTCCCACATTTATCAGTCATGTCAGATAAATGTCTACAACTCAGGGTGAACTCTTGTGAGTAGGACTGGAGAAAGGAGTAATCTGGAACTCTTTTGAGTATATCATTGATGTGAGAATAGACTAAAGAAGCCCTTGTTTGGTGGTCCAATTGTTCAGTGAACACATACTGTCGAAGTTACTGAAGCATATCCATTAATCTGCATGCTACATGCTGAATAAAGGGATGAAAAATGATTGATTCAAGCCACAAAATGATTTATTTGAGTTATAGCTGGGGTTTTTTTTAATCATCTGTGGACTGCTAGAATGTGTTTTGTGCCCAAAAATTCTCAGTCAACACTTTTATGGACTTTTTTGTGTATGTGCATTTAGGCTGAAATCTGACAGTTATTTTTAAGTCTGAATAATGTAGCTCCTAGTTCTGTACTGATTCTGTCAAATACTGAAAACTTACCTTTTTCTATGGATTCAAACCAAAGTTTGACCATGGTAAAATATGGTTTGCCTTTGCCAGACATAAGGTCTAAATACCTCCGACTTAGAGAAGGTAATTCTGTCACTCATGCTTGTGAGTCCTTTTAGAAAAGATTGGAAAGCATAAACTCATGTCTCAAGAAAACAGTGAGGAATATCAACTCCTATATAATGGATCAGTATTTAATTACACTGTTACAAAAAAATTCATTGTAACACAGCACATTACAATGTTTCCCCACAATTAGGCTTTGGTGGGGTGGGAAAGGCTAAAAATCCCTAAAGGTCACCATGTTGCTTATTTTAATAATTCTCTGGTTCTTTAAAAAACTTCTATTTCAAATAGATAAGCGATAGAAGTTATACTGCAAACTTAGCTGGTTTAATTCTAGTGCCAGTGGCTCAAAGGTGATACAGCAGTTAGAGCCCATAAAGATTCTGGGCTGAATATCTCGTGTTTAAGTATTTATCGCTAAATAAAATGACAGACCTGAGGATAAAGGTATCTGCCAATGCTAAGAGGATCAAGGAGGACAAGTTCCTAACAGTTTGTTAAGAACACTGCTTTGATTTTTCGCTACGACCCGAAAAAATAACACTGTTACTTTTACTCACAGTTAGAAAGTCTCTTCATTAGCAATCATTATGGTTAGTTTGCAAGCTTCAGATTGCAGAGCAAGCAGTAATGTCATAGTTCCTACGAAAGGCACATAGTGACTTCTCTTTATTCAGTACTAGAGATGGACATTGTATGTCTTTAACTTCATTTATTTTCTGCCTCTGAAAAATAGATACGTTTAACAATCCTGACCATGTTCCAACTTTAGATTTTCATACTACCTGAGGAAAAGAACTGAGCCACTGTGGTGGAAACCTTTTCAGTTTAATGAGAAATAATATTGATTTCCTGTACTTCTGCCTTGTTCTGAGGTATGGCAAAAGATTTCCAGAGCTCAGGTAAGACCAGGCTTCTCTGTGAAGAGGGCAGATTGTCCTTTCCCACTTCCCCTGGAAGAGGAACTTCAACCAGAACCATGTGTTCCCCTGGGGGATCAGATTCTATTAAAGACTACAGCACAGCTGAGCTGCTGGGTCTTCTTCCCAGTATGTAATTCAGAATTTTGCTGAAAGTGCTGTGGTTCCCAACCAAGTCCTTAGGGAGGGA
>VZTF01007593.1:87119-210471 GCA_013397755.1 Cnemophilus loriae
CCCGGGCCCGATGCGGGCGGGCGGGCGGCGACTCCCCCGGCAGCGTGTCCCGCTGCCCGGCCGTCAGCTATCGGGCACGGAGCCCCTGCAAGCGGCCATCCCCCCAGGCCACCTCCCCTGCTCCCCACACATGGCTACTTCGGCCAATTCTGCCCAGTACATCAAGTTTGCGGCGTGGGGTGCGGGCGTGTGCCGAGGTGGGGGACGTGGGGCTCCGCCCGGGGCCAGCAGCACAGAGGTACCATTCGCGAGGGAGCTCCTCTCGGGGCTCTGCCGCTCTCTCAGAGGGTGATCCGAGGAACAAGCAGCTACGGTTCCACAAAGCTTCTTACAATAAAACTTAGTAGGAGCCCTGGCATTCTCTCCTGAGCCTTTTATCACCGGGGCCACTCACTCGGGTAGAACCTTTAGTGTTCGTCCCTGGTTTTGTTTTCTATTTTAACGGCTTGATTTCCCAGCACCGTGAATAAACATCAGGGTCTCTGCAGGAATCAGCTGAGGCTTCCCAGGTGCTGTACACAATTAACCTGGTTGCAAATTTAGCAGTCCCAAGTACAGTACTTACAATCTTATCTCAAGTGGGTGGGTATACTGGAAACTCCTGAGCATCTTAACCACATTCGGTGAGTAAGTAGCCTGGACACAACAGATCTATGGCACAGACAGCTGATCTGAATTTTAACCACACTGTAGTTAGTGTTTTTCCCTCGTTATACTTTTTTCATCACTTTTTTTTTTTTTTTTTTTTTTCCCTGGGGTAATGGGTGGGAAACAGATTAAGTAACACACGCACAATTACAAAGTATAGATACTTTATCCATGGAACTAGTGTATGCTAAATGTCTTCTCTTTTTTTACCCTCCGGATGTAAACAGTGAGTTCAGGCTTTGTGTAAGAGTCCAGTTGCTCCTTTCACTGGAAAGGGAGGATTGGTCGTTGGGGTAATGCATTATTCACTCTTGGCTGGGTATATTTTGCTTTACAAGACTTCTGCTGCTGTGTTGTTGCTAAGTCCTTCCAAATTTAAATCAGGTTTGGATTTAGGTTCTCCGAGATACTTATATATGTTCCATGATAAGAAGAGAATTGCATGATAAGAAGAGAATTATTTATTGCCATTTTTGTTCCCTGAAATTCATGAAAACAATGCAGACATCTGTGTATTTTTTGTACTTATGTAATTACAGAATTTGAGTGCATTTTTTATGTGAGATTTTAGTGAAAGTGTCAGTGTGTCTTCAGTAATTTATGGCAAAGATGCATTTCGGATTACTGGAAGTAGGCAAAGTCTCGATGCACCAATATCAGAAAAGCATTTTTCTACCTTGCAGGACATGGGGCTCTGATATGTGAATATCATTTGTAAACAGTGTCAGCAAAAGCTGAGTTGTATTTTCAGTTACACCAAGTGTTCGTCCATATTAGGCAAGCATATTAGTTCCTGAAAGTAGTATTAGTTCCTGAATTGTCATGCATTCGTGAGGATTTTTTGGGTTTTACTGTCCAAATTCAGTTTCACTGCTGTGATTCATACTCTCTCTCTGCTTGCAAAGCAGAAGAAATTAACCAGAGCTTTCTAAGCAGAATTTTCCATGAACATCACTGGAGAATCTGCTTAAAAACTAACGGTATCGTGTGGCCAATGGAAAGAAGTCTATGAATGTAGAGAAATATTTGGATAAACTATAGTATCTTCTTTAAAAAAACATCAACCATCAAGCAGTTTTGCTCTGTCAAACGGTTCCCTGCAAATAACGTAATGAAAATATCTTGGCAATTTTCTTCAGAAATGTTTTTCTGTTTGTTTATTTTTACTCAATAAAACAGTTTTGGTTTGGGTCATATAATATTCTGGAAATTTCTGCACCAGCTGTCAAGCTGTTTGTTGGAATGATTTCTGTTTCATTATTCAACCAGCTTGAAGGTTTTCATTCTTGTGGTATTTGGCAGGGCAAATATTTTCAATACCTGCAACTGACCATCTTATTAACTGTGAAAAATTTCACTTGAACAATAAACAGTGTTCTGCCAAAGAATCACAGCAAGTTATTCCAAAGTACATTACTCAATCAAAAATCTTGGGTAGCATTCATATGACCTTTGCCTGCTTTCAAAATGTTGCATTTTTTTTCCTCCAGAACTCTCTATTGAGTAATATGGGTTGTTTTTGGAAAGACAACATGAGTTTCAGCAAAGCAGTTATTATATTTGGGATAACGATATTCAAAGGGACCCACCTTGCAACCTTTACATGCACAAGCAGTTAACTGTTACCTTTATAAGGACAACAGAGACTACTTGTATGTATAAGGTTTGCAAGGTCACACTCAAAGGCCTCAGATAAGACAAAGCATTTAAGAGTAGAAATCAGGGATGTCTTTTGCTGAATAGAGCTAGAGTTCTGATCTGGGGCCATAACTGATGGGGTGGTGGATGATCCTGGAGTTCAAGGCTTTTGTAGGAGTCCTATTTTATGTTTCCAATGCCAGATGAAGAAAGTATTTGCAAAAAGGGGATATGTGAGAAACAAGAAGATAGAAATGTATTAAAAGGTGAATACAGGAGAGTAATTAAGACATTACTTCCAGGTCTTTCAGGTAGGCATCTCCAGAGTCAAGGAAAGCTAACAAAGATGCTAAGCATCCTATATAGCTCCTATACACTAAGATTTCTTACAATGAAACTTTTGCCATTGACATCAAAGTTTTCCACAGAAACTAATTTGTTTGTCAAAACTTTCCCTAGGACAGCAGGACAGCATCTCAGTTTCAGAGGAGGATTTCAGGACTGGAAAAGAAAGAGTCTTTCACCATAACACGTTGTTATAGGCAGACCAGTGCACCACTTGATCTACTAATCTGTGCTGCACTCTCTCTCTCTCTCTTTTTTTTTTTTGTTTTGTTTTTTTGGTTTTTTTTTAAATGGGAAACAATTTTATTTTATTTCCTTGAGGAGCAAAACATTTTCAGATCATTTCAAATATTTCATGCAGAGGAGTTCCTACTTTCCTGCCAGCCTTTCATATATGACTTGGAAATCTGAAGGAACTTCATGCTTACAGAAAAGTTTCTCAAAAGGGCAAGATTTGGCCACTGGGAAACTGACAAAATATTTTGCAAATTACTTTCTTTTTTCTAATTATTAAGTTGCTCAAAGTTTAACAAATTGGGATGTAGCATTTTCCAAGTTAATAATAAAACAAACAAAAAACCAAAACAAACCAAAAAACACCAAAGCAAAAGAGGAGCATTAATTTGTCCTATATTACAGACACAATTTGCACCATTAGGCCAGTATTTCCATTCCAAATCTGTTATCCAGGGATGTATTACTTAGCCATAAACATTCATTCAGAACTGCAATGAGGCATAGTGGTGTATCAAACTTGACCACATCCTTGGATAATTTGTAAATGACAGAAAGGCAATCAAAAAAGGCAATTAATTTTTGCCTCTTTCAATTCAAAAGCTGGGTCCCACTCTTTGGGCACATAGCCTATGTTATTGAAGAATTTGCTTGTGCCACCTATGTAGAAAAACAAATAGGAACTAACTGTTTCATCTCCTGCAGGGACTTAGACTGATGTATATTTACTGTGTTAAAAAAGCAAATGTTTATACAGTTGCATATTTTGAATAAAGTTCAGTTGTGGTGAAAGCCATTGCATCCCCTGATGACGTCAATAGAGAGACAATTCTGTTCACTGTGCCTTTTACATCTGCGTTTAAGAGCTAAATAAACAAAAAATAGCGTTAGGGATTATAAACAACCAGGAGATAAGAAACTCTCAGGAGCTGAGATTATTTTGCTGTTGGCGGATGGAGAAAACTCTGTGTGTGCTGTGTTAGCTCAAAGCATGTCTTTAATCATGCATTGGAACATAGATAGAAACTTCTTCCTGGAACACTTATCTGGAAACATGGTAAGAGGCACAGGCTGCTGCCATTGTTTCCAAAATACAGGGTGCCAAGTGGGAGAGTGCCTCAGCCCTAGGAAGCCCAGTAGCATCTTCTCGGCACTAGAAGCTCTCCCTTAATCATGTTAAAGGGAGAGTTTCTGAAACTGGAGATCTCCCTGGCGTGGTTCCTGCTGGGCATCCCTCCACTTTGGGGAAGGTGAAACATGATCCCCATGGATGACAGCATTCCTCCAAGCAGATTGCAAAAGCTGCCCTGCCTGCTTAGGCCATGAAATGGCTGGAAGCCTTGGAAGGGATGCAAACCAGGGAGCAATAAAAATCTGACTAAGCTTCACATCTAGGCTGCCAGGTAGGAGGGGACTCTTTGGCACTCATGCTCAGAAGGAAGAGACGATGGACGATTAGGTTTTTTCCTCTCTTTGCTGCAAAGACTGTCTTTGCCAGTGAGTGCTGTCTTTCTCGAAGTCATCTTGCAGCCATCTGGCTGAAATACTGTAGGGTTTGGGGTTTTTTCCACATTTACTGGCCCCTTGTCATTCTGAAGCATCAACACCATTTCCTTCTGTTCAGCTATTTGTTTCTTATTGAGCTAGGCCAATGCTGGAAATCATGTTCACGCAGATTTTCCTTCTTCTTTGATATCATCATTCAAAGTTCCACTCTGATGAAATGCTAAAAAATGAACAGACCTTCCACCAAAGACATGCATTTGTATGCATTTTGAGATATAATTCATGGCACCATATGACATTACCCTTACCACAAAGATGATTCACTGCTGTGGGAAATAAATACCAATGTTCAAAAATATCTTTCCTGACTTGTTGAGAAGTAACTCCAGGCCCTGAAAATTCCTTCTCATCACATTGCACAAAAGGAGGCATTTTGTTAGTGATATGACTATGGGTCTAGGTGAGAGGGGAAAAAAAGAAAGACAGATTGTTGGAATAAGGATCTGTCTAACATTTAACACCTGCACACGCACAAGTCCCACACCTACTAGAGCAGATGTAGGTGACTGAAAGAGGAGCACTTATTTGGGCAGTGAAAACAGAAGTTGGGGAAAAGTGATTTGTTTGCAGCAAGTCCCATGGCAAAGCAAGACACCACTATTGATATTATTACTGATTAAGCACTGTCAACTCCTCCGCACATTCCAGGTAATTTCAATGACTCCGTAGTAAGGCCATAGGTCCGAGAGTTTCAAAGAAACAGTGGTGCAGTAAGACTCACTCTTCTGAGCCCATCATTATATCTGTGCTTCTCACAGGTGTAATTTATTTTGCTGTTTTAAACTTTTCTCTGCTTTTCCACTGTCTAAACAAATAATAATTCTTTTTTTTAAGTGATAAAGAAGAGAAGGAAAGAACAGAAAGATATGCAAAAAGAAGGTGGGGGGCAAGAAGGTGACCACCTGCACTTTTTATATTGCTATTACTCTTGAAAACAACAGCATTTGGCATCACATAGAACCTTTCTGTCATGTTTTTCACTGTACTTGAAGACTGTTTCGGAAAAATGTTTCAGTTTAAAATGTCAATGTTTGTGCTCAACTGGACCCAGGTCTATGGCTTTAGAAGTATTTTTCCGTGGATTCCTGATCTCTACACATTCTTTATTCTGCATGGCTGAAAGCTATGCCTCATAAAGGTGAGAATGTGGCATAACTGTGCAGACTTAAAACCACAGTTCTTTCTGGTATGCTTTTCAGTTTTATATATGGCCAAATGTATGGCCAAATTCTGGTTACTGTGGTTGGTTCCATGGGTTGACACAAACTGACTAAGAGAAATCAGCAGAATCTGGAATTCAAATTAAAATATACACACTTTCAAGCACAATTGTGCTCACAAAAGCTGAAATAATATGTTTGATCCATTCAGGTGACTTTAGCAGAAAGTTACCTTTATATTAATTTTATAAATAATATATTATTTATATTAAATTATTAAATTTATCTTATAAAATATATTTATTATATGTATATAACGTTTATATTGAAAATAAAAGAGTTTCAAGATATTTAAAAGTTCAGTCAGAGAATAACATATTATGATGGATAGCAGAGTTCATAGTGACTTTTGTATTTTAAAACCTTGTGCAACTATGTAGCATTTGATGAAGTAAGCTATTTCTGCCCATACTGCAGAGTACTAATGCAGCTGCCGTCGCAAGCAAAGTGGAATGTTATCAGAGCTACAGACTAAAACCTTGAGTCACTCATCAGTATTTCTGTTGACATATAAACTGCAGTCATTTCTGCGATGAGAAATGAAAGACAAGAAATGGGGTAAAGTGTATCAATGAGTTTTTAAAACTTAGAAATCTGTTATAATTTTGCAATATTACATTATTTTATAGCCTTTAAAAATGCTCATTTTATTAGTAGTACCTTAAACATCATCCTTCGTGAATGAATGGAATCAATATCAAACAAAATGAGATTTCATATGACACTTTAATTTCTCTTTTTATGTTTGAGCCTTCATTGCTTTTTACTTTTCTTTTCTAGTTTCTAATCAATTTCCCCAATGCTTTCCTCAATTTTGGGAATAGAACATTAAAATAATTTCATATTTAATTAAATTATAAAGTCCCAGTTAGAACTTAACACCCAATAAATAGAATCTAAATAAAGCAGTTATTGCTCAAAGGTAATTTTTTTGTATTTCTTGTGAAATAAGTGATGGTGGTGTTTTGCTGGCTTTAAGTGCAAATCTTTTTCATAATCACAAAGTAAAACAATATTTCTTTAAGATTCATTTGTGCTATGAGTTGCTAAATTGTTATTTTCATTTGGTTTTAATTTGTGCCTCTTTGAACATCTTTGCTGCAACAAGTTGCCATTGCTGTTCGTCCCAGTGAAGATGTTGCAGGCGTAATTGCAAACAGATGAGGAAGTTACCTGTTATACCTCACCTGCACACTGCTCATGTGCACTCTCCTAGTTTCCTAATTAAACTCAGTCCTGTATTTTCTCTGTGTGAACTCTCCAATCATTCTGAGCCCATCTTCACTACACATGCCAACAGCCTTTGGCTCAATTCCCTTCATTGCTCCTGTGCTACCTGAAAATGAGTGCTATTCTTCTGCATCCCTCCCTGTGTCACATATGTCACTTCACAAACCCCACTGATCTTTCAGCTTTTTTTGTCAAGACAGTTTCCCCCATCTTTCTTTCACACTTCACAGGATTTTGAGCTTCTCGTCACTGAAATCACTTCACTGAAATACCTTGTCACAGACACAGGATGACCACCGTCTTTTCTCACTCTGCCTCCAGCCCCTCCTTGTGGCCTTTAACTGTGGTCTCTGAAGCAATGCCTGAGCTGGATGTGGAGATTTACATGGAAGGTGAACTTTTGCTCCGATTTTTTGCTTAAAATTTATTTTAGCTCAAAGAAATGCAATCTCAAGACCTCTCTTTTTCTTCCATGACTTTTTGGTGTAGGTGGGATCTCACTTTGAGGCTTCAATGCACCTGCCTTTTCCTCTGAGATGTGGAAGAACCTTTGTGTTTATTCTGCCCAGCTTTCATACTGCCCACTTCACCGATGAAGCAAAGAGAGGAGGGAACCTGCCAGGAGAAGTTTCTTCATGTTTATCTTCTCTTCATTTGTAGCTGGCCTTGAATGATAGGAGGTGAATACCTTCTCCTGGCTCAAAAAAGTCACTGCAGAACGTCATGTATGCTCTTCACTGGGACAAGGGAAGAGATTTTCTCTAAAGCTGCCTATATTACACCTACTTTGTAGAAAAAGAGGGCTTTACTCTATGATGCTGCATTACCACCCCTTCAATAAAATTTAAAAATCTGCAAACTTCCTAATCCTTGCACAAGCATTTAGCCATGAGGTTTTTACTGCTACTAATAGGAGTCTTTCAGCTAAATCTCTACATCTCTCTGTAATTACCTACACAAGAAGTAATGTTCTGTAATACCATTCAATCTCTATTTTCATGTCATGCCACAGTCTGATATTCCTCAGTCCATGGCAAATATGCCTTCAGAAAATAGCGTGAGATAGGACAAAATAAGATCCATGTTCAAATGAGAAGCACTCAGTGAAACAGAATCCTGTCTAGTGACTTGATAAGCCAGACCATAAGGATATAAAAAGTGCAGGGATGGTTTGTGCCAGATACAGTCTCTAGTTGGAAGATTTGGTTCTAAAAACCCATGAGAAAAAGAGCTCATTCTATTCACTGAATGGAAAAAAGAAAAGCCAAGATATTTGAAACAAAATAGAAACTATTTGAACCATACCCTTCACTTTATTTCCAATCAAGTTTACCATTGGATGTCTATAGTAAAAGCCCAAAAACACACAGAAAAGTGAAATGTTCAGCCAAAATCAGAGAAGAAGCTTATAGGAAAGACACTGATTTGCAATCTTCCTTCAGTCTCACAGAGCTCTCTCTACCTTGTGGGGGATATTGCAGTGAGTTTCAAAAACCAGCCTAGAAAGCAGGTTTTTTCGTTCCAGGGTCTCCATAACTTTCGTTGTTTCATATGGGATACAAGAAGCAAGATGACATTTGTTCTAAAATGATTGAGGATTTCACTGGAGGTCTTTTGCAATTGACCTTCTGAGAGAAAAGCAGAGATATTTGAAAAGACAGAGCTGGAAAGCTTTTTCTACCCATTGTCCGCTTACACTGGACTGCCTATGAGTGGGTGAAAAATAGGTAAAACAAATTAATAGTTTACAAGAAAGTTATAAGTCAGAAAAGTTGCTTTTGCCGTACATTGAATGACCTATAAGAGGCAACCCATTCCCAGGAGAGCAGAAGTCTCCACTTTGTACCAACTCATGGAATAGCAGACATGAAATTAGTGCAAAAAAATGAATATTAAATTACGGTAAATGCTAATCAACAAACATCTGTAGAAAATGGATCTTTGCAAACTGACTTGATGTACTTACAAGTTTGGTTGAGAATTTTAAAAAAAATGCAAGCTTGAATAAGACATTTGACTTATCTTTACAATATCCTGAGACTTTCTAAAGTTACAAGGAAAGGCATAGATGTCAAAAAAATAATATTAAGCCCTAAAAGATGGGAAACATTGCATTGATAATGTCAGTGATACAAAATAACCAATTACATTGCCTAATTTTTCAGATAAATAAAAAATGTGGTTTGAAATGGCTAAATATGAAGTCATGCACATGAGAAAAATGCAGACCATACCTAGAGAATGAGGAACTTCTCCAAGAGAAAAAATTACTGTGAAGTTTGGTGTGTTATTGGATCCACATCCTGGACGTTTCACATTGCTATATTTTCTTTTACAGGGTTAATAAAGCCCTCATTTACATATGTTGTAACTTCGGAAGAAGAAGTTGAGCTTTTTCAGCGTATCAAAACTATTCAAATATTTGTCAAGTTCAGCCTTCTAAAATTCAGGAAATCTGTTGAAATGTTATAGAGGTTTTAGGGAAAAGACCGGAAAATGAAATTGAAAAATATATCTTCCAATGCAAGGTTCAAGAGACGTTGTCTACTTAATTTACCAAGAGATAACTTAATCAAAAATCTTTAAATACCTACATGGGAAACAGAAATTTCATAATAAGAGGCTCTTCAATAGACCTAAGAAAAATGTAATAATATCCAATAGCTTGAAATTGAACCTTGACAAAATTAGGCTCAAAATTAGGTGCATTTTTTTTAACAGTGATGGTACTCAACCACTATAATAATATACCAAAGACTTCCATAGATTCTTCAAGGAACTTTTCAATAACATTACATTTTTTAAAGGATTTGATACATTTCAAATGTTGTTTATCTCAGAAAAATCCATCAGCATTTTTTAGCAGGTCATTCTGTCTGATCAAACCAATCTCCATGAGCTCTACATTTTTGTAGAACTCATGATAAGAGCCTATATATTTGTATATTTAAAAAATTAGTCTTCCAGGACTGGTAATGATAGCTGCAGATTGTACATGGACTTTTTAAAGTTCAGATAAGTTCAAACAAAACATTTCAAGAGGTAGCTATGAAGTAGCTGCCCAAATCACTTGATATACAACAAAATAGGAAAACAATGTAGGTTTTCACTGTCTTAATGCCATATACAGAAAGCAGACAAACAAGCTGACTAAATGTTTCTTTATTGACAGCAAAATCTAGTGTGGAAATTCAGCTGATGAATATCCATGTGATTTTCCTCTGGCCTACTGCCTACTATCAGATGTTTCTAACTAAGGAACTCTTCAAAATTATACAAGAGCCCAGGCTGTTAAAAATAATTATTTTGAAACATCAAAAGAATGATGGTTTTTCACCTAATGGTAAAACCTGGATTTCTACTGGTGAAATCAGATGAGCTCCAAAATAGCACTGAGATGCAAAAAAACCCCACAATTGGAACAAATTCAGACAATTAAAAGAGTGATCTCCAAAAGCTCTCCACCTAACTGTTATCAGATCTGAGAGGCTGCAGATAACTCCACTATTTTTTCAAGAAAAAGTCATTGAGTTTGAGGAATTCTGCCAGGTTCAAGAACGCTACCATTCTCAGACGTACCACAGCAGCTAGGTAACTGTCCCCACCTTTAAGGCCATTTCAGTTCGAGAATCTTCTCTGAGGATTTTACTGTGAATTTATAGGAGATGTGGGTTTAGTTATCTTGAAACGGAGAATTTGTCTCAGGTTACCCACCTCTCACATGGCTGCTCTAACAACAGGCTATTGTACAGAAGACTACTTTTTTTCTTAAGAATTGAAAATGTCTGTCACTTATAACTGAAGGCCTGACCCAGTTACAAGATTACACTATGTGCATCCGGCGTGAGAATCTCAGCCATACAGAAACTCCTTCTTCTTGAACAAAGACACCATCTTGAGTAACCCTTTTTTTGTTGTTTCATATTAGAGAGCTAATTAACATTTTCTGTTCACTCGCCATGTCCTCACCCAAATCAGATGTGCAGAATATCATGCATCCCAGGATTAAGTACCCAACTCCTCATTTGACACAAGAAACCTCTGAATATCATACCACTATGTCCCACTCGGACTCTACCACATCATATGGGATGAGGTAGGTCAGGGCACATCAAGGCAAGTTGGCCAGCAAGGGCTGCCTTGAGACAGCTGGGAAGGAAAGAAAACACTTGTTGGAATGTATCAATGAACTGATCTACATTAAAAAAAAAAAAAACAAAATGAACAAAGCCCACACAAAACCAAACAAACAAATAAGAAAACACTCACACACCTTTTTTTTCCTTTAGTTAGGTAAGTTTTATTCAGAGTCATCTCTTCCCCATGCAATACACCACATCAGGAGTGAGGGAGTTAAGGGCCTACTAAACTAGCTTACTAACATGGTTACTGGAAGAGAAGATCTCGAAACTATCTTGTAAATGAAAGATGAAATTATCAGCAGTCTCCCCTACCTTCAGTTCTGCTTCAAAAAAAGTCTCCATCAGATCAAAAAGATAATGGTAAAGCAACTTTTCCTAATCATGCCAAATCAAGAGCAGGAGTCCAGCAATAACTAAAGAAATCAGACAAGTGCCATACTGATTTAAAAAAAAAGGGAAAAGCTAGAGGAAATCGGGCAAAAAAATAAGAGGATATGATTTCTAGGAATCATGAGAAATTCTAGACATTCTTATAAATCTAACCTAAGACATTATAAAAAATAACAGCAATTTTAACTTTCTACGAAGACAGGAAGAATTCAGACCCAAGGTAAAAGGCAAGACTCAAGAACTCAAGAATGAAGTAAGCCATAAGTTTTCTTCACCTCCTGCTTCAGCAGTTCTAATTAGGAACTGCAGTTCCAAGTAAGAATTGAGAGGAGAAAAAAAAATTGGAAAAGGTAATAATATAATCAGTATAGTAAACAGATTTTGTAACAGTTACGCAGGAGAAGAGTCTGTCTTCTGGTCAGACCACTCGCAATGCAAGTATACACTATATTGTTGTTTTGATAAAGGAGCAGTGGAAACTTGGTGCTAGACCAAGATGAGAATTATTTTATATGGTCCTTTTCCAAGGGAAAACTGCAAAGCTTTTGTGCAGGAATTTCTCCTAAGAAGGGTACAGATACTTCAAAAGTATGTACATTATGTTTCAACTACACACAATTGTTTTAAAGTTTTTTTCTGAACAATTTTGCCTTTTTTCATGTCATAAATTCCTACTTCATTGTAACTGCAAATATATAAAAGATAACCATCAACTAAAACATTTTCATATGAGCAACACAGTTTTTAACACTTTTGCTTCCTAGAAAATTAAAGGACTTTTGTTCATAGCAGCCCTTCTTCTTGATATAGACTTTGCTCCAGAATAGAAGGCTTTTGAGGAGCTTTGGAGTTTTTCATGAAGTGAAAAGTTTGCATCCCAGTCAAAAGTAAGAGTTAACGATTTGCCATGCCTAGAGAATTTTGGATGTGTCAGTTTACTGGGGATAAGTGATCTATTTGGGTATTTTATATTTTATATTTTTGCTGACATAATGTGTGCATATGATGTCTTTTTACCTTGAATGGATATGGTAAGAACAAGGTGGGAGTCACACAGAGATAATTCTACTTGTTAGACTGCTGCAGGGGCACCACTGACTATGTCAGGATCGTATAAGGCAGTGGAACGGAGAGAAATCCAGTCCAGCTCTGAAGGACCTGATGCCCAGAGAGAGGTGGGAGCAATGTCAGTGCCCCACGAGGGCTAATGCATGGATGTCTTGGCAGGGCTGATTAATCCAGGCAAAATTAATGCGGCCACCTCATTTCTGATGTTTGAACTGGCCCTGTGGACAGCCCTGTTGTGCTCAGTTCTCCTCAGATTTGTGTGAGCAGTCCAGTAACGCCTAAAGCAGCATTGCTAAGAACTGTCATAATAGATTTCTTCTGCATTTTTAAGAACAGATAGGGAGCCCCCTTTATGCTTTGTAGGTCTTTCAGTGAAAGTTGAAAAACTGTTTTGCTCCTGGTGTGAAAGTATCTGAAATGGTCTTGGCTAGTACAAAAAAAATTGCTCTGCACCAAACAAAAAACCTCTTATTTTTATAACATAGCACTTACTTTTACCTGAGGAGAGCAGTATTTGAAAATGGTTGAGATCCTGAAATACAAATAATGTCTTTCAGGATGTACAGCCATCGAATTAGTCCTGGCAGAGAAGCATGCAATCTTAACTGTGTGTAATACTCAGTGGATGAACAGCACGGCAATCAGAAGACGAGGCTGGCACACACAGCATCCTGCTTTGATGAAAATCTCTATTGCTGTACCCTGTGCTAACTGCAGTTTCCTAAAGACTGGAATTTTTGTGCTAGATAGATCATGCTGTTAGAGTCCAGTTGGAAGGTTATAAAGTCCTGGGTTGCCAAGGCCACGTCATCATTCAATTGCTTTGCCATCTGCTAATATCTCCGTGCCTATGACAAACCCAGGTGAATTCCTAAATGTGATAGTGATCTAACAGCTTGTAGCCATGTTTTTTCAGTGAGAGAAGACTGAACCAGCACCTTTTGTTAAAGAACATCATAATTGTGAATAAGTAAATAAAATAACAGTGATAGCAATAACTGTGTGGCCTTATCTGCAAAATAATCTGAATAAAATATAAAAATCTCGAAAATTATATCCCAGAATTATTTTTTCTGCTGGCCTGCAATAGAATGTGGCATTTTAATATTGTGGAATAGTGATATAGCTGTCTTAAAAAGGGGGAATGTAGACTGATATTTATATATACTTGAAGGACTTGAACATTCAGGAAGAAAATAACTTTGATTCCTCTCACTAACCAAAGTAAGAGGAGAATCTGTCTGCTACCGGCTGTGAAAAGTGCAACTGGCTCACTTAATTACATAGAAATAGTCAAGCTGAAGCTGTAGACATCAGTCTCCATTTGAGAGTGCGATTAACCAATGGCCATATAACATTCTCTTCTGTTATGTCCAGAACCTTCCTTGGAATGGTGGAGATGCTTCCTGTTTTCCCACCACTCGAGAATGGCTTCTTCAGCTCCCTGCAGAGCCCCTGTCCTTGTGGGCAGATCTAGAGGGACCCGAACATGGGAGAACTTCCCAAAGTGAGGGGATACGGTTCACTCTGGGGAGAGGGGCAATGGCATAGAGCAGCAAGACTGCCAGTTAAATCTCTTCCCCTGTCAGCAATTCCATTAATCATTTTGAGCCCTTCTGGAAGCCTGCTGAAGCCGATGGAAACCCTCTTCATGAGTTCATGGTTGTTTGTGCTGGTATCACTAAATCACTTTCATGGCCAAAGCTCTCTTTGGCAGAATTTTGATGCTGTTTTATCAGATTATCTTTTTCACTTTTTCTTGGAAAAAATGTCTTTTGCTGTGTTCTGTAAGCTTCTTATATGAAATATAATCCAGAATGTGTATATATATATATATATATATATATATATTAGCAAAGGAAATATGATTATGAGTCAACTCAAAACAGCTTCTGAGGCTTCTTTTTTTTTTTTTTATATAATTCATAATATTTTTAAATTTACTTTACGTTTGGTTCCCAAAATTACACTTACTTTCCTCTAAAAATTTTCATTATTCTTTGATTATTCTTATACTGCAAAATTGTTCACTCGGTTTCTGGTTGGAAAAGCTTTGCTAAAATGAAATGATCTTTCAGAACAGTGTACCTTTTTATGTTTCCAGTATTAACTAAGCACTCAGGGTGTGATCTTTTTGAAATCAGAGGATTTTCTATTATACAGGAGTGGAAATATTTAGCTTCTCTCTCCCCTCTCAGAAAACAAACCACATCCTGGAAAAAGAAATGTTTTACACAGAATTTATACATGATAAGAAATTCATTCCACAAGTGGAGTAAGACCTTTAAAAGACCTTTATCTACCTCATAGAATAAATCTGATATGCCTTACAAACCATTATGTGATCTCTTCCTCTCATTGCATGCAGATGCAACTCTCTCTCCTAAGTGCTAACACTGTAATTTCCATTCCAGTGATGAAATTGGGTGTGGAAGGGGACAAGTTTATTCTAATGCACTTGTATATGATTACATACTGGATTGTAAAAATTTAACATTTAGTTTGCTTCTTCTAATAAGCTTTTCAAAGTGTAGTAAATCTGAGTATCTTAAAACATCTGTTTGCTCTGGAAGATCAGTCAGTAGGGTTGGGCATCCTGCTGGTGGGGTTGCTGAGACTGTTTAAAGAGCCTCGTTGATACTTGCAGTGTATATTACAAGAGAGCTATTCTTTAGAAAACTTTTGATTTGCACAGCTTGCAAACACAGAATCTTGAGATTGAGCTTTATATATGCAAACTGTTTCTCTAGGAGTTCTGGAAATTTTGTTAACAAAGTGTATCAGAGATGCTTGAAAGGCAAGACCCTATTAGCAATATAAGGTAAAAAAAAATCACACAGACTTTCTTTTCTGCTATGTCTGAATGGGGCTTCTGTCACTTCTGACTGAGGGCATCTTGCCAGGTGCAGAAAGTTCAACAGGGATGGCACTCAACATATAACTGATGTGCATCCCCAGAGAACTTACATTGACAAGCACTGGTCAGGGCAGATGCCAGTTTCATTTCTTTCACTCTTTCTGCGTTGCAAAGCCTTCTGCTCTAAAGCAACCTTAAAGTGCCCTCTTCTTGTTTTTTCAGTCCTGTGTGGTGATGAAATACAGTGTGATGCAGTATCCAGTAAGGCATACTTATTCCAGCAAAGAGATTCCATAACAAAATCTTTCAGCAGCCAACAAGTCACACTGTAAAGCCCTTCTGGAGTTGTCTGATGATACAAATCAGCTATAGCAGAGCAGGCACTGCTGACCATGGAGTTTCTACCCAGAGTATCTGCAGCATTTTGCCTCCCTGGCTCTGTTTAAGTAGACAATGCCACGTGGTGGAACCAGTTTTGTGAACATAAGGAGTGAAGCTTACAATCTTTTGGAGTTCAGATGTGCATTCACACAAAGGAAAGAAATTAAATAGACAGTTTAAAACTTTTTTTTCCTCAGATTATGTGTGTTGTTTGTCAGAAAACTTGACAAACAAAAGCACATTTAATATCATGGAGGTAATTCCCACAGTCCATTTTTCTGTATCTCTCGGTCAAAATCAGTACTGCAAATTTTGTTAAACCACATGGAAGAAAAAAAAAAGCATTTTGTCACATTCTTGCATTATAAAACATTCTTCCTATGTGTTTTTAACACCTAAAGATGACATTCTGATGATTTCACAGAGAGATTTGGGGCCACCTTAATATCACCTTTATTTTTGTTTATTTATTTTGATGGCATTTTTAAATGCATCAAAAAAACACTTCATGTGACTTTCAGAAACTTGTGAGTTAAAGGACAATCACATATTTCTGAAGCTGAACAGTGGTAATTAAGATACGCAAAAGAGTTTGGGAAAGGTTTAGATCAAAGCAATGTGAAGGTTGAATAATGCACTTGTTTACCTAAAATAAAATTATCCTATTTTGCTAAAGATACCAAGATAAAACATGTGACATAGGAAAAGATGTGTTACCATGGGGCTGTACTGGAGGTCTGATAGAATCTAACTCCCCTAACTTCTGCCCTGTGGCAGTGGAGGGAGTTAGATTGGGTTTGGAGATGTCCTGAGTTCTACCAGGGCAAATCAAAAAAACCAGAATCCTGCAACTTCCTCTGCATTTCCCTAATTTTCACTATGTTCCAGAACAAGTGAGAGATAATGAAAGGTGAGGTTCAAAACGATAGTGGGAACAACCCAGACTTTATCATTAGGATAACAGTGAAAGCACAATTACTGGATTTGCTGAGCAGAACTTGTGCAACCACCTCCCAAAACAATTACTACAAGCTGCTTTTTATCTGGACTCTGTTGAAGCAGAGACAAGAGAAAGGCAGATGGATACAAATAAAGCAAGTCAATATTTCAGGATTCTCAAATATGTGTATCCTAAATCAGTTCCCCAATATCAGGAGTAAAAGGAAACAATCCCTTTTCAGAGTCAGTGGGATTTAGCAGATTGCTTTCCAAACTAGAATGGCTCTTAGGTTGTTTTCATGAATTTAAATCCCATTTTAAATGTGGATGTTATGATATTTCTTGCTGGTTTATATTGGTACATAACTTGAATGTATATATTTGAGAAATTTCCTTTTCTCAAGGAAAGGAAACAAGCCTTTTGCTTTTCTCTTATACCAAGCAGATCAATAGATACACTGAATAAAGCTTGTGTGAAAAGAGAATCAGCCCTGATTTTCAACAATGCTCATTGCTTTAGACACACTAGCTGCAGGAAATCTGCCTCTTTGACTCCTCAATTCTAGTCTCTAATATGCTCTCTCTGATGGCACCATGACAATTTTCTGAAGTAGATCCCTGAGACCTTGGGTCAGTAGGTTTACCTTACTTTGTATGGTTTGTCTCAAATGTGAGTTCAGGTTGCTTCTCAGGTGTACCACCTACTACTCCAGAGGAGCAGTGAGATACCATGACAGCTGAATCGCTTCCCACCCCAGCGAAGCTTACTGAAAAATGTTCCCCGATGTGTATCACCTATTTAAGCAGTCAGGGAATGTTGAACGAGCTTTCTTAGATTATTTCTGTTTAGGAATAAAACGATAAAGCATTTTTTCCTTGTGCTATTTCCAATTGGAAATACCATAAGGAAGCATGTTTCTCATTATATTTCCTATTTGTCTAAGTGTATTCCCATGCCAAGGGAACAGCTGAATCAAAAGGCAGGCAATACCCCAGAGTTTTGATGCAAGCAAATGGCAAGTAAGAGCAAATTACCGATCTCCTTTCTTTGACTTTTTTCTTTCCCCCTCAAAATTATTGAAAAGTTTTGGTGCTAAATGAAAACAGAATTATGGCTTAGGAAGCCTCCACAAAGCCTTACTCATCTTTTCTGACAACAATCTGCTAGCTAACTTATGTAAATATGAACACTTTATGCTTTCTAACAGAGTTCATTGAAATGGATAGCCCAGACCGACTGAGGCTGACGATAACTTGCCCTGTCCTCGTGTATTTGCTGTAAGACCCAGTATGATGCTATGCTATTTCACTTTTTCTTTATGCTTGTTCTAATAAAAACTTTTTCCTTATGTAACCAGTATGTGTAGGGCAAAGCTCTTCTATCATGCATCAAAGTATAGACTATTCCTCAAGCAATATTTTACCTCAGGGCAGGGAAGGGAAAGGGAGCATCTTTTTGCTCCCTGATGTTACCCAAGATGGATACAGCCTGGGCTCCTTCCTCGTCTAGACAGGACTGACAATAACAGAGGTAAACATCTCTACAGGAAAAATGGTGCTTCTGTGTGTGGACAGTGTCAACGTGTTCTTCTCGGCACTTGTGCCTCTTCAGGGTTATCACACTGTCTAGCAGAAAAAATGCCATATGAACACACAGCCATGAATTCAGGAAGCTGACATTGCATGCACTATGGAAGCTTTAAAGTCTTGCGGGGTTTTTTTTTTTCCAAGATATGATTTCTAACTAAGAATATCAAAATTGCAGTCCTTTCCGAGTTTATCTTTCTCTAGTTAGAGGGAGATACACCTTTTTCACTCCAGGTAATTTCTGGATCAACTTCAAAAATCAAAGAAAAACATTTCCATTGCTGCAGAAAGGAGATTTTGAATTCTGCGTAATCAGGGTTTGTTTTGGGGACTGGTGGTGGGCAGAGGGGGAAGAATGTTTTGCTTTGTGAAGGTCCTTGAATTATTTCTATGTCACAGAATTTTAATTTTATGTCTTTAATACTAAAGATGTTTGTTGGTTGTAAAGGGCTGTTTTCCATTTTCTTTTTCTCACATTTCCTAGTGATGAAAAGAATACAGGTATAATAGGTTAAATAATAGGTTAAATAGGTATAATGAAATGTTCTTAGCCACGTTTTATTTTCAGTAGTTAGACAGTAATTTTTTTTTTGTTACGAAGATGACTTATCTGGACAGTATTTTAAAATTGACAACATTTTCCTGCATCAAGACTGTGCTTTATAAAACCAGTTTTACAGAACAATGAGTACCTAACAAAAGGTGAAACTGAGGCAGAAGGCAATATAGGATTTATAATTAATTCATCTCAGTGACAAAATCTTAAATTCTTTCTGACTTAATCAGGGTTCAGACATGAGTTTGTTACAGGGAAACCAACAGATACCAGATTTCTCTGTAGTCTTCTTTGAGTAATTTTTTTAATTAAAATGACGTATGAAAATACTGAACGATAAAATGCCAGGAATAATTATGATTGCAATAACGGTGTATGCAAGTTTTACAGTATTAGAACCCTGAATACTTCGTCTCTTTTAGGTATTTTTATGGTTAAAAATAATGTGGTTCACCAATAATCCTTTTTATTACATTTTAAGATTCTGGTATGGGGAAAAAAACCAAAGGAAAAAGCAAAAGTAACTTGTCACTTAGTAATTCATGTGGAAAGAGACTAGCCAACAAGAAGACATTATTGTCAGCTGAATGAAAGAGATTAAATTGATAAGAAAGAATAGAGGTCTGCTTCCTTCATTGTCTTGGAAAATACATTTGTTAGGCAGCTTTCCAACACAGAAAAGAGAATAAGACACTTCCTAGGACAGAAAGATTAGTAGTCGGAATAGCAGTCTTTCATGATAAACAAACCACATCTTTTTACCATTTTAGGATTTGAGAATTGCTCTCCAATTATACTTCCCTTTTATCAAGATGTGAACATGACTGCAATGGTAACTCAAAGAAGACCTAAACTTTAACATGAGGCTTTTCATTTAGTTGCTTTAATATCTGTTAACCACACTCGTGTTTTAGTGGTAGATGTTTAGCTCTCATTCGGTGACAAATGTGCTTTCTTAGGCAGTCTCATATTTCTCTGACGAGTTATTGGTAACATTCTGCTCCAAGTAAAAAAATGACGTGAGCAGCTACTGCTGAGGATATGACTTTAAATTAATTGGCTAAAGGACATGAGCTCAATTCCTTGATCAAAGACTCTTAAGCATCATCTACTTAATGGGCTTTCAAATGCAGTTTATGAAAAGCAGTTTTCCATCCAGACCTTAGTATAAAAGAAACACTTGGTTAACAAAAGTGATATACAGGCAGAAAGGATCACAACAAAACAAGCTATTGTTTCTTCAAAGAAATTGTTTAATGGAAAAGGTCATTATCAGTTAAATAACTTTGTGATAATATGACAGTGGGTCATATATCACAGACTTTTCTCCAGTTTAAAAGCTTGAACAAAAGCCAAATCTTTCTACTGATTGTAATGGGCTTCAAATAAGGTCCCATGCATTGAAACAATGCATTTTGTATAATTAGCCATCTCCAGATAATTCCTGAATTACAGGCAATGCATATATCTGTACCCAATTCTGACCTTACTTCCAACATAAATTACTCAGGTACATCTGTTATTGTTTCTCCTACCTCCTGTGTGGCCGATCACCATCATAAGGGCCTTCAAAGGCCTGCTAGTTAGTTATGGAATTGATAATGAGTAAAAAAAAGTACAGTATCAGTTTGTTTCAAATTCGTAAAAGCAACTAATATCTCATGTATTTCCTTGTAGTTGCAGGAAATAGTACTACAATTCTGCTTTCTAAGCAATTAGAACGGACAAAATGATGTTTGCTCTGGAGGATCATATCTACTTATACTGGTATCCTTCCCCCACATTCTTTATGCCATTGTGGAAAAAAAAATTATTATCAAGCATATTCCAAATAATTCCTATAGCCAATGAGGTTGCTGCCCCACATATCTTGTACTTCTAGAATAAACCTAGCCTAAGTGGTGATGATAGCAAAATAATTGTAATCACTTGCTTGGTGTGTGAGACAATATTAAGAGGGGTGTCGACCACTAAAAGTCTGCCAGTAGGGACAACTGAAATCTTTTCAGAAAAACAAAAAAAATGGGATAGCAACTTGCTGTTTCAGAAAGCTAACCAAATCCAGAGATTATGATCTTACCGACGTATGTTTTGGCCAAAATTCCTTCCTCTTGGTAACTTAAGGATACTCTGTATAGAATAAATTGGCACAAAATTAGGCCTATTGGAATTCACTCAGCTAATAGTTGAGAATTGAGTTTTAAACACGATGACCAATGACTAATGCATATCTCTGCATGCTACTATGTACCTAGGCAACTTTATTTAAGTTATATAATGTCAGGATGATTGGAGCAATTAGGTATAAATTGGTCAAGAACACATTTAAGCTGGAGAACACAACTTTCTTCTTCAACAAAAACTTGAATCATCTATGAAGACGATTAGGGGACAGGAGCATCTCTTTTATGAGGTAAGGCTGAGGGAGCTGGGCCTGTTCAGCATCAAGAAGAGAACATGGAGATCAGATCTCAATGCATGCAAGTATCTGCAAGGTGGGTGTCAATGGGCCAGTCTCTCTTTAGTAGTGCCCAGCAACAGGACAAGTGGCGATAGTTACAGACTGAAACACAGGAAGTTCCATCTGAATGTGAGGAAAAGCTTTTTTCCTTTGAAGGAGACGGAAGAGTGTAAGAGACTGCTCAGAGTGGTTGTGAAGTTTCCTTCTCTGGAGATATTCAAAACACACCTGAATGTGATCCTGTGCAACCTGTTCTAGGTGAACTTGCTTTAGCGGGTGGGTTTGACTACTTGATCTCCAAAGGCCCCTTTCAACCCCAAACATTCCATGATTCTCTGAATTTTAGAAGGAGCCACAAGGGCAGGAAATCTTAGGGATTTCTCAGTTTCATACAATTGTTGAAGAAATTACTAGACCTGGCTGTGTGCGACAGCAGTGCGTTATATTTGGGGCTCCAGCCACTCTTCCTTGCTGGGTTAGCAGTGTCACTTTGAAGCACCCACACGCTGAGCTGTGTACTTTGCCCATCTTCCCCGCAGCAACAAACGTCTGCTCCACACCACCGCCCACTGTATTTGCTTACACTACCTTGCATGTATGTCTCCATTAATGCTCTGGGAAAGAACCAAGGTGCTCTAATGTGCTTTTTCTGTCACGCTGTTTGGAGAGTGATCTTCAACCGACTCCAGGTAAGCGTAACTCGAGGTCCTTCAAATCCTGTGGTACAAGAAAAAGCTCCAGGTGATGGATAGTCTATTGCAGTGGAGATGGTCTATGCATCGTCTCCTGCATGCAAATAAATTTTGTGTTGCTGTTGTACCAAATGTGGCTCAATAAAGTGTAGTATGTTAACAAGCCAAAAATTATCCTGCAAACTGCAGGAGTAATGCCCTGGTAACACCAGCCACCCCACCAGTTTTGTTCCCGGTTGATGCTGAAATACATGCTTATCAAAGCTGACCAAGTTTCTCCTCCTGAGTGTCTCTGTGGTACAACACCCAGCATGACCAGGGCCTGCAAGAGCTGCCAGCCATCTCTGGGACCCCCAGTGACCCCTCATATGTGCCAGTAGCTCTTTACCACTCAGTCTACAACTCTAGTGCTCCAGACTTGTTGCATATGCTGCAATAAAAATTAAAAAAAAAAAAAAGAAAAGTGTGAATTTTATAGATATTCTTAGTAGGAATATAAGGATTTGTAGTCCTCTGAAGCTGTAAGTGACACTGTCCTTTGTGGTGGAGTTTCTTTGACTTAATTTTAAAGATATAAAGGGCTGATGTCTATATCTGAATAAGGGACCTCAGGATGTATTTATAGCTAATGAAGAGGAATGGGCACTTTTAGAGTACAATTCATCTGACCTATTTTACACATCCCTGTGAAACCTATCCTGAGTGTTGAACACATGTGAACTAAAAGGAACAAGGTTTTAAATATTGAGATTGCCTCTTCTAGTGAGAGCACACAGGGCATTGCAACAGCTGTCTGGCTTGTGGTGCATCCTGTATTAATGTCTTGTTGGATGGGATGTCAGACAGAACATTTTGCATGCTATAATTTATTTGTTAAGCTCAAAAAACCCAGAGGCTTTTGTTTGGTTTCCACTTTTTTCCCAGCAAGTCTTTTCTTTCAAACCTGTTTGGAAAGTGGAAAGAATATGCAAAGAAAGCAATCCAGATTGTAGATCTTGGTAGAAGACTTACAGCATCTTTTGCTAGTTAGTTTTTGAGTAAATGTTGTAAATGAGTAAATGGAGAAACGTTAACGTTAAGGGTTAATCTTCAAAAGGCACTGCTGGAACACCAAATTCTGAATATTGAACAACAGGTAGTTAAAGATGCACAGTCAGAAATGGAGGCAATACGACTTGGAAATAGCTTTTTGAAATGTGTTTAACTTCTATATGCCTCATTTTTTATTTTTTTTAATGTATAGAATAATACTTACCACACATGGAGTAAATTATATGCTTGCCAACACAATAGGTCTGTGGCAAAGATGGAAATAAAATCATGGACTGCCAATTTGTGCTTTAAACATTAGTTGCACTCCCTTTCTTTTCTAACCTCATGCTTTGGCTTTAACCATTTTTACTTTGGGATTTACTGTAGTTTTTCTCTAACATTAAAGAGCAGATTACTGCAAAAGTGCCTTTTATTCAAACTAAACTGACTTTCAAAATGAACTTAAACTTGCTCATATGTTTTGTTTCCTTTCACACTTGTCTCAACACACTTCTAGTCATCCCGATTTGAAAGCAGCAGATACAAATCTCTTGGCTTCTGTAAAGGTACTCATTTACCAATATATAAAAATACCGTTTGGATAGAAGAACACCTAGCACTGATTCAGCTGTTTATAGCTTTAGTGTGTATCTCTTTTATCTGACTTTGTAGACTTACTATGGCATGATTTGCTAATGGGGACTTAAGAAAGTATTCCATATTATATTTCTTTGCCAACTCTATTACTAACGTGACAGGAGACCTTGGGCAATCCCCATGAGTTCTCTTGCTAGTCTTTCTGTATTTTTTCTGTCTTGTATTTTAAGTCTCTAATTCTGCAGAAGCACAGACCCACAAGTAGGTTATTCATTAGAGTAATTCCATTTTAAAAGTTTACAGTTTGAGCAGGTATTTTTGTAGGTCATAGATGGGTAATTCATAATGGTTTATATGGAGTACAGAGCAGTAGGAGCATAATCTTGGCAGCAGAATTTACACACTGTCATCCTGATACTAAACAATTATCAACAGGCATAAATTGCTATAAATTGGATAGAATTACAGTGATTTTCTGTTATCTTATATACCAAAGTGGACATCTTATTCTGTAGTAAGGCATGTCATTATTATGCTGCATTTATCCATATTTGCACTGCTGAAAATGATGCAAGTTCCTAAATATCTTCGCTGGGTTTTTTAAATTTCAGCATTCCTGTTGAACCTTTTCATCCTCCATTTTTTCCTTTGCAAAATATGTTTTGTCCTGCCTCTATGGCAAGACCTCATTTGTACATGTACAGGTGTTACCTCACCTCTTATGTAAAATTATACTGTTACTATCAATGCAGAACTTCAGTAAGAATGCTTTGACATGATAAAAACGGAGTATATGTTTACTGTATATTGTGCAAAATATAATCCCCGTCCAGTGTAAATCCTGTGCCATTGTAAATTCTGACTCTCATCAAGAATTTTTTTAAGGCCCGATTCTAGGAATAAGCAAGTATGCATGGCAGCAAGGTGGTTGTACTACAAAAGGAACTAAAGGTCTGTTGTCTTCTTTGCTCAACTGTGAAGCCTCTCTCACTGCCACCTTCATAGGGAACGGGATCTGAGAGATGACAAATGCTCACATTGAATAGTCTCTTCCAGCAGCAGATGTTGCTTTCCCTGCCTTTTCTATTCTTTCTGCAGTCATATGAGAAACATAGGGAGCTCTCTGGGATGTGTCCTGGTGTTACATCTTAGCTGCACCCTGCTGTACCAAGTTCAAACTGCGTGGTCCCTGCTCAGTCGAAGTCCCAGGCATTGTAAGGACTAGCTTCAAAATTAGGATTATGTACTCACCTGAGAAGTTCTGAGATAAATGTTTGAAGGCAATTGGGATTTTTTTTGCTACATAAGTTACATATATATTGACAATATATTGACTCTTTAACAAATAAGAATGACAAAACTAAGAAAGAAGAGGCTCTACGAAAGTTATTTTGGAGTGTTCAAGTGAAGTTCAATATAGAGAAAATAAAAAGCTATTTAAAAGATCAGAACTTGAAAAACTCTATTAAAATCACAAGAAATTACCTATTTTTTTATATATACCATCATTATTTTAAATCTCAATATATATAAAAACTCACTGATTAGTTCTAACTCTAAATTCCTGAATTGTATGGCTTATTAGTTTTTTTCCAGTATTAGTATTTTGGAAGTTATCTTACTTACCCTTCCACACATTTATGCAGTGAGGACTGATGCTAATAAAAGTCACATATACCATGTACAGATTAGAACTCAGTCATCTAAAGAGTTCAATTTGAGCATGAAATGCAGCGAGAGCAAATATGGGATACAGTGGGGATTTTGAGACTTTGCAAAGAACAAGAATATGGTATTGGGATTTTGTTAACTGATAGGCAAGGAAATCTAGCTATCACAAAGTGATATCAGGATGACATTGCTGTGAACTGGGAACACAGTAGGATTTTCTTACAGGTTGTCAGAGGAGGGTGGCGGAAGGGCTGCTCCCTGTCGTATACATTCATTTATTGACTACAGTCACAGTTATTTGCTTCAGCCAGCATGATCTGAAATGCATGTATAAAAGCATATAGGTATTGGAATTTTCAACTCAAATCAGAATCCTAATTAACTGTAAATCGTAAAGCCAGTAGCCTGAGGTATATTAAAATGAGAACTTTGTACATGAAAGGCTGCACATGCCCCAAAATCTAAGTATTTCCTACTTATAAACCACCAAATTCACTGCATCAGCTTCTATGACTGTAATTCTGCTCCTGAGGGATATACAAGTAGAGTTAACTGAAAACAAATACGAGTTTGCAACTCATAGGACAAGTCATTTTATGGAGACATTAAAAATCACTGACATAAGGAAAGACAACATAAAATTTTTGTACTTAAGTTAAGAGTATGACATTAAAGCCAGAAGTGAACTTAGTCCATTGTACTTCATCAAATGCCTCTTTAATCTCTAAATGTGTGTGATTATAAAGACATTAATTTCAAGGGGAAAAGCACATCAGTAAAGCACCGCTGAAACACCTGGCACAACTGAATTTCACGCGGCACCAAACATGAAGGCAAAGAGATGAAGTTACGAAACACATTTAACAGAACTGACACAGAGCACACTGTTCTCTCAGATACATAAAAGGTTCTGGTTATAAAGACCCAGTCCTGCTTAGGGCAACAGGGGTTATGTTGCCTTTAATAGGAGCAGAATCAAGCTGTAAAGGGATATTTGGTCGGTCCTTTGGTGTTCAGGAGCAAACAACAAAACAGAAGTTGCAGAGCCCTTGAGCCTGAGGACCCTCTGCTCTGTACCGTTATTACCATTTCATGGGGCCGAGTTATCCTGTGATCTTGATTTTAATAACAGCTGGATCCTTCCCCTTGTCACACGCTGAGGCCAGGGTTCGAAGACAAGCTAAGGTGTTCCCTCAGCTACTCTGTCACTGCGCCGTGCGTGTGTTGCTGTGTGTGTCTTTCCTAAGGGGTGTAACTTTTTCAATAAATTGATCAGGCTCAGCAAGCTCTATCTCTAGATTGTAAACTATATTGAAAGCAGACTATTTCCTAATACAATTTTGGCTATTGGCTAAAACACCTATGAAACGCCAATCCTCCTTTTTGGCTTGATGTAATTGGAAGGAATTTGCTACTTTCTCTGTTTTCCTCATGGAAGATAGAGTTTAACAGTAAAGAAAGTTTGCTATGAAGAGTGCAAAACATAATCAGAAAAATTCTTACAGTAAGGATTGAAGAGGTGACAGGAAGAATGTCAGCTGTGGTTTAATGTTCAAACATCAACCTTCATTAATTCCCCCCACTAAACAATGTTTGTGCAGTAAATAATAGTTAAAAAAGAGGCAGAGAAAATTAAAACCAATGTAGATTAAGGGAGATATGAATGTTTGGGAGGATCTTGGGAGCACCTTGAGATTAGATGCAGTAAATATATTGCCAAAAGCAAAACTAAATCTAATACTAATCATAGAACACCTCAAGTTGGAAGGATCCATTAGAATCATCAAGTTCAATTCCTAAATACACAGCCATTCTGAATACTCACATTGAAGAATACTGTAGGACCCACAGCTGAAGTTGCAAAACTTCACCCAATTTATAGTGACTGTGCAGATGGTGTTGCAATTTAAATCTGTTTCTCACTCTCAGAAAAGCTCACTGTCACCCATGAAAGGGGGAACAAATACCACCTACATATAAGCTAACTGAACATGTTTATCTGAATCTGTCAACTACATCAGAAATCAACCTGCTAAATGCTGTGTTCAAAAAAATTTTGTAGATTTGTGACATTCCTTGGAAGGCTTTAGATCCATAAAGCAATGAATAAATTATAAGAAGACATAATTATGGTATTTTCATCCCTGACAGTTATAATTTTACTCCATAAGCACTGAAAAGAAAGCTGCTGTTTTTCTTAGACCAACACTCCTAGATTTAAAAAAAAAAAAAAGAAAAAAAGGAAAAAAAAAAAAAGAAGGAATGTGTCTTTGCTGAAAAATGACATATTTAGTAAATATTGTCCAGGGTAATTGTTCCTGTGGGATCACAACAGAAACATGTTTCAGATACTGTAACTACTGTATATTCAGAGTGTATGAGCACTGTATATTCAGAGTAGATGATAATCTCTGTAATGTTTCTTGTGAAGCTCCTTGTGGAGTCTCAAATGTAATTTTAACGGTATCCTGAAGAAAAAAAAATAAAGAAGGTATAACACTCAAATTGGATTCCAGAGATAAGGTTAGTTACTGAGGGTACAACTTACATCAGCTGAATTTAGCTGTCTAACATGCATATATCTAATTTAGGCTCTCTTTGCAGTCCATCAAGGGAAGCATGTACCTCCAAAGGGAGATCAGTTCCACTTATTCCGACTACAGTTTTAGGACAGGATGAAGCCCCAGCAACCAGAGAGGAAAAACAGATAATAAAAATAGCAACCTGAATTTGAGGCAGGAAACACAGGGAAAGTGTATTGGATCTGGACTGACAGTGCATATTTGCACATGAAAACAAATGAATAAAATGCGAAGTTTCCAAACGTCTCTAGGGATTTCCCCCACATCTGCTGGAAATCACTAGGACATGGCTCAGTTTGAGGCTTCAAATCATCCCTGTATCTCTGTTCAGCGAATCCTGTAGCATATATGTAAATCTTCAAGCTTAAATCCCATTAACATCAAAGGGATGTAAGCATGCACTTAAATGTTTTGCTGAACTGGTACCCTTGGCCCCACTCCAGCAAAACATGTAAGCGTGTGCTTAACTTTAAGAATGTTAACCCTGTTAACTCCTATAGAGTTGATTTTCTACAGTTTCCTGAAGTAACACGCAGATTTCAATGCTTTGCCAAGTCACTATCTTAATGAAGATGCAATGCCTGTATCTTATCAGCATTACAAGCCTCAGCTAAATTAGTCATACTTAGGCACAAAGAGTAGAGCTATGTATGCTGTGAGGAGAAGAAATCCATTAGAAATGCCTAACCAAATGGTAAATACTGAAAACTAAGTCCTTAAAAAAATGGATCCCAAAATAATACAAACCAAATTAAAGCCTTGGTTCATCCAGGACTCAAGCACTTGATGTGCTTTAAGCACATTGCTGTTTATGCCTATATTTAGGCATGTGCTTAAGCACCACGATGAACTGGCCCATTGGTGTACACCTTCCCTTTCATATGTTAGATAAAGTAAAATCCTCTGGCTTTTGTACATCACATTGCTTTGCCTAAGATATTAGACAAGCTGCTCTACTCTGATGCTTATATGTGCACAATAAATCCAGACATAAAAATCAATAGAAACATTTAAACCTGAGAGGTTGTAGAAGTGCCCCTTGGAAAAAGTCAAATGTTAAAAAAACCCCGAATCTCACATAACTATGAGATTGCTATAACAGGCAAAGAATTGTTCATGTTCATGTGTATTCACATAGTTTTCACAGTAAAAATCTTTGCTAAAATAAGCGGTACAAAATTTTTTAATGTATTTTTCTAGATTTTTCATGTTTACACATTGCTATGCAAATTAAGTTTTATACAACTGTCTGCAGTATGCCACACAAGCAAGTTACTTTTTCTTCACAGATTTTGAATTTTATGGAAGTAGTGCCATTCACTTAAAAATTAGGCAAATATAATACGTTCAGTACAAAGATTAATGATGTGCATGTTTACAAAATAGTGAGAGGGCTATGTTTTGTTTATGCACCATGGCACCCTGTTTGCTAAATATATCATAGGTTTATGTTACCGTAATGATGCATCTTTCCTCAGCTATTAATCTAAACTGCAGAGTACATGTATATTTAATAATCTTCAGAAAGTCTGTAAGACTTATTTACATTTTCTGTCCATCCTGCAGCTTTAAATACCTTCTAATATTGGCCACCCATCCTATACCATCACAATGCTTTAATATATGCAAAAAAGATTAAACAACAGTATGAGATGAGTGAAATCAGGTATCAAAATGCCAATAAGGATGTTTTGCCCTTAAACTGATATTCTAAACCAATGCTATTTTTCATCTTCAACAGTGCAGCAAACTGAAGTCATCATATTTAAAATATTTGAAGAGGTGAAGATGTGTAATGGCATTTCTTCCAGTAACCTCAACATCAAACCATAAGAATAAAGAAAAAAAACCAGCAAAATGAGCAAATTGATCATAATAGCAGTCCCTTATAAATAAATTTGGCATTTATTTGAAAAATTAGTTAATACAAACTTACGGTATGTAGTGTTATTTTCATCACTTGTAACATATGCTTAGAAACTGAGAAATATTTATCTTTCATTATAATAATTCACAACTCAGAAGAAAAACTGCAGTTTCCTTAGTTATATTTTTTCCATCCATATGGCATGCTATAAGAAACATCATTTGTAAAAAAATGTAATTTATTATTAACAGGAATCTGATAGAAAAAAAAAACCTAGGGAAAAATATGAAAATAAATTTATAAAAACATCTGAAAGAAAAAAGCACAGACATTATAATATCATCATTTAGAATCTATGAAATGAAATGTATTTTTAAAGACAAAGTTAATGCCTCCCTTTGAAATTCTCATGTTAAAATCAAAAACACAACTTTAATGGAAGACAGACATAGGTACTGTGTGAAGAATTACAGCTTAGAAAATTAATAAAAATAGTATCTAAAACAGTATTAGTAAGATATGAAGCTCATTCATTAATGGTCTCTGTGATAATATATCACTGAAAATGTTGCATGAAGGACAGTCTTTGATAGGATTATGTACAGTATAATAGCAAGATATTGAAATTAAAATTCACTGAGAAGATACATCTTGTGAACTGAAGGGTAAGAAGATAATAATGGTAACATTAATAATAATAAATAACAAGTATAAAATGATTCACATAAATAGAATTTCCATCAGCAACCATTATTGTAATTATGAGAATGATAAAGTAATAATCTACAGTAAATAGCTAATTTTTATTGATTCACTGTTTAATTTCTTTTTTTAAAGGGCTTTAGAATTGCTGTCAATAACAATAGTGTGTACACGAGGAAAAGTTATGTAGAGAACAAATGATAAAAACAGTATCGTGCAATCTGTTTCTCAAGAATCTTTTGGAGATATTTATGTTGTTTGGTGCATGAAAAGAAAAATTCTTAAAAGAATTTCCACACCTATTTCATGAGTACTGTTGGATTTCTTCAGCAGATGGTTATTAGGGTTCCAGAGACATACTGGGAAAATTTAGAAAGTTCGGTACCTGGCTTTTTACTTATGCCTCTCTGTAAGATGCCATCGATGGCATCTTAGAAGAAAAAACAGGCCACAAGCTGTCTGACTTTACAGCAGCCAACAGCAAAATTAACACAAAAGGCAACCAAAAGGTCAAGACAGAGGCCGAATAGGAGGAATTCTAAGGAACTAATTGTAATGCCAAGCGAATACATTCTAGAATTTAGCATACATGTACCAAACAAACCTTCTGCATGGCAGCAAGGTGTAGCTCAAATGTTAGGATGGGCAAAAGAAAGACAGGACCTTATATGAGCAATTGAAGTGATGATAATATAATGCCATTTTCAACTGCTTTTGAATCTATAGAAGAATAGGGAATAACTTGTGCTATGCCTAAAAAAAAGCCAAATAAGGTAGTCCCAAGAGAAAGACTACCTTTTAATTCATAAAGATTTTCTCTTTAATTTTCTAATGTATTCACCATCATAGCGGTGCCTTTTGATAATTAATAATGTAGGTGGCCTTTGATCAACCACATATAAGCATTTTTATAATCTGTTTTCTTTCAAATTAAGAGGGATATTGGATAATATCAACCTTCATTGTACACTAGGATTTTACTTCTGCCTTGCATGTTGCTGTCTGAATTTTGAGGGCCACTGGTCAAAAAACCATTTCACATAGATGAGTAAATCCATGTTATGAGAGAGTTCTTCTTGTAAGCAACCATCTGCCTCAAACTACATATATTGTAATACTGAACAAGATTGTTTTCACTGTGTAATGCAGAACATATTTCAAATTTTTCCCTTTCCCTTGAAGGGAAGAATTAATTGGGAAAAAAAAAACAAAAAAGAAAGAAATGCCAGGTTGACTATGTGAAAGCAGCAGAAACCCAGTGTGGGTGTCTCTCCTTCTGACAGTTTAAATTCATGTCCTTCTAAGAATGGCGCCTGACCACGCTGGCATAAAGAACAGAGCAAACAATGACTGTTGCACTCCAGATGTTCAATGTCCTGATGAGTTATGTTATGCTTCTGTGGTGGTGGACTCTAAAATGGGAGGCCTGGCTAAAAATCTGGCCAGTATATTGTCATTATGTCAGTTAGATAGAAAACATATAAAAGGTTCCTACTTAAGTGGGAGAAACTGGCAATAATTTGAAATGTTTGATATAGTCACAAGTGCAGCAAAAGGACACCTCACCTTGAGGGCAGATGTCAATGCTATGATATACATGTGGTAAAAAGCAAAATGTTCTTGTTGGCATGGAAAAACAACTTGAAATATGTAGCAGTATTTTTTTTTTCTTTTTTTGAGGGTGAGTTGATATTCTCCCACTATATCCATTCTCAGGAGGGAACTGTTGACACATGATGCTGAGTCCTGGGAGAAGACAGAGAGAATTCTGTGTGCAGAGAGAGACAAAAGATCTGTCTTACACAGTTAAGAAGTCAAATGGGTACCTGGGATAGAAGTTGTGTGTGTCTGTATGTATATATCTATATCTATATGTCTGTATGTAAGCAAGGAATTATCAGAATGTTTACTTATCTGTGATATAATAGTAGTAAGAGGGGAACTCTGTGAAATTAACAAGTTATATAATTAAAAGCAATAAGTAAAATTCTGGCTTTCAAAAAATGATCCATAGAAAACCTGAGGTATTTTTAGAGATGTGCAGGATCAGATTACTTAGGTGAATTACAAAAAAACACCACAGTAGCATCGCAATGGATAAAACATGGCAAGGAGTAGAAAATTCCATGTATGACTTTCATGTGCAAAAACCAACTGCTGTTGAGACAGAAAATTCCCTTTGGGGGTTCATGTTCATTCATCCTAACAGTCTGTTAGGAGCTTCTTGAACCTCCCTCTTAAACATGTAGTATTAACCCCTCCTGGAAATTGGATCACAAAAAACCTTGACTATTTTTCTTAGCCATTATTAATAGAACTAATATTATTCACAGAATGGTTTTGGTTAGAAGGGATCTTAAAGACCTGCTAGTTCCAACCCTCTGCCAAAGACAGGGACACTTTCCAATAGACCAGGTTGCTCAGAACCCCATCCAGCCTGGCCTTGAACACTGCCAGGGATGTGGCAGCCACAGCCTCCCTGGGTAACCTGTCCCGGAGCCTCACTACCCTCATGGTAAGGAACTTCTTCCCAATATCTAATCTACCCTTTAAAGCATTCCCCCTTGTCCTGTCATTACATGCCCTTATAAAAAGTCCCTCTCCAGCTCTCTTGTAGGTCCCCTTTAGGTTCTGGAAGGCTGCTCTAAGGGCTCCACAGAGACTTCTTTTCTCCAGGTTGAACAACCCCAATTCTCTCAGCCCATCTTTATAGGAGAGGTGCTCCAGCTCTCTGAGCATCTCTGTGGCCCTCCTTAGGACTCCCTCCAACAAGTTCACGTATTAACATTTGCTTTGATTTCACTCAAACTTAAAAGATAATAATTTGACTCTAGCTCCTATTAGCTAGCTTCCTTTTAAAATTTTTATTATAATTTTTTAATCTGCTTTGTGCACATTTTCCTGAAGTAAGGAGCATGGGACTGTGACCTTTGTGAATATCTTTACCAGGTGACAGTGATTGTTCTGATAGTTATTAATTATTCAAGACTATAAGAATAATTGCTGCTTTCAAATATCCTGCAAGCCATAAATGCCTATATGAGGCCTTTCCCTGGGCAAGCTTCCAGAATGTTATTTCCAAATGGAGAATTTTGATAAATTTGTTTCTTCCTGTCCTAAATTCAATTATCTTAAAAAGTACAAGGGTTGTGATTCTTTATTTGAGCGGATTTTACCTTATTTTCAGGTAGGGCACTCACTTATGAAGTGGGTGGGAGTCCAAGGACTGGTAGTCTATTGCATCCAAGAGCTAATGAATGGAAAAAAAAATAAGTGTGAATAAGTATGCAAGATTATACACACTGTAAATGGGGCATGCAATTTTAAAATAAAAACCTAAAATTCTGCAGTTCAGGCTGTTGTTAATTAGATCATTTAAATCTATTAAAAAATAACTACTGAATTCAGTCTGTTCCCTTTTCTATGCTTTATTTCTGTTGATGATTTCTTGTAAAAGTACAATGATCTCAGTTATATGATTGCTCTACCCTTTAGTCTCGATGCATTGTGTAAAATATAATGCAGTACAGATGTCAGCCTAAGAACTAAATAGCTTATATTTCTAAAGAACCATGAAAAAATATTAACACTATAGAAACAATGGTTCAGTAATTACTTTTTGCTGTGAAGTGAGGTTAGGCATTTATCCTTATAGATCCCTAATACACTTAAAGTCAGCACTGCCCCTGTGGTCCTTTTACCTTTGTTGATAAATGTATTGTACAGGATACCTTGTATGACCACTACAGTATTTGAGGTCATGCTAGGCTGTTAGCACAAATGGTGTGAACAATAGTTTATATGCCACTTAACTCCTTGGGAGAAACAGTTAACCTTGCCAGAGAGGACAGATCAGTCATGTATAGTTATTAAAGTCTAGAAGGTTTTGTTATGCTCTGAAATACTTTTATAGAACTACAATACTCTGGTACGAGCTTTACCAAGAAGGGAAGCAACAAAGTCAAGAATTATCTTTGCCACCTTTGAAAAGGATATTCAAAGTTTTCTAAAAAAATATTTTACCAGACCTACTTTTGAAGCACACACGAATTTTGATATATTTAATCACTGGAATTTCTGAACAAGGCTAACCAGGTATATTAATCCACTGCCTTAAAACAAAGTTTACAGAAATTAAGTGTGAATTTGATGGCCTTGAAATGGACAGCTAACAAAAAAAGCCCTAGATGTTCTCGATCACAGCTTTCCAAATAATGATGAAACATCATAAATGACACAGATGAGCATCATAACTGAATTTTATTTAACTAGCAATTAACTATAAAAACACCTTCCAAGCAAACACCCTTTTCCAAAATTTCTCATGAATAGAAATGACAGAGTGAACAAAGAATAAAACACAGTAGGAGATTACTGAGGATTTATCAGGTATTCTACATACAGATGGCAATGTCACTGCTGTTAACACAGATGACCCAGTTTCATGACATAACGTGCTACTTCTACATTGTTGTTTATTCCAGTGGACTGATTGTCATATTCAACCAATTTTTGGCACTTTTAGAAAACACAAAGCTGAAGGCAGCCTCATCTATTTCCGGTTCAGGCATAGAAGCCTGTCAGCCCCTGTACCTGCATGTGTGTTCGTATGCATCCAAACATCATTAACCACCAGTGAATCTTTGCAGTTTAAGGGTTAATTCAGCATGTTAGTGCAGCTGTCTTAGTCTGGCCTGCATTTTCAATTCAGCACTCTCACATTAGTCACTTCCTCTCTTCAGGCTCTGGTTTAACATCCCTATTTGCAAATGAACAGGTGCTACTCCAGGCAGGGTTTGAGGTTACAGAGGAGCGCTTTCCTCCCTTTGCCAACCAATCTGCCACACGCCACATGCCTCCTGACGCATCTGTGCTGCACTGCTCCCATCCCTTCTTCCCAGGCACGGACTCGGGTGGACCACTCTGATTCTGCCTGGATTGTTGACACCCAGCTCCACACCTGAGGTGGCAAACACTCACTCAGCCTTGTGGAAGCTCTTTCCAGTGGCACGCTGATGTACAAGCATGGGAACTCTCAGCATGACACCAGCTTTCATGTCTCTGAGCAGGAAACTCTACCATGTTCCAGGGTAGATATGAGCAAACACATTTGAGAATGAGCATTTAGGGGAGAAAAAAACACTTCTGTGTGCGGCATCTTCATGGATAGATTTAATAATCCATGTACATACTTTTCTACCTAGAACTACTACCTCATTAAGTAAGAATATTTACTGTGTCTTCAAGAGAAGGACATGGAGAGCAGCAAGAACAGGAAGAAATCAGATTGCTACCACTGCCTTTTAAAATCTCCTAACTAGAAAAATTAAACCATGTCTCTTTATTTATTTATTGCACTTGTAAAAAGATTAATGGGGATGTGATTCCTTCAGGCTTTTACATATAACCCCATCACACAAAGAACAAAATTACACAGTGCAGCAAACGAACTAAATTAGCTACATTTATTTAAATAACTGCTATGGAGGAAACAATAAATCAAGAAAAATCCTCACAAAAATATGTTTACAAAGTGTCTTATAATTTGTTTTAGCTAGGACACAGACTTCTAGCTCTTAGCTAAGCTTACTTCTAACAGTCTATTATCATATCAACTGTTAATGAGTGCTTGCTTATAGAAAAGCATTTCCTAGCAAGAAAAAAGACTACGTGTAACTTCTGCCTTACTGTCCTTTATGATATAGCTGGAAACTCTACAAGAAATAGGTTTTCCTTACAAACATTTTGTTAAAGGCTTCCAATAACCAGGGAGACAATCAAAATTAACTGACAGTTCTTTGTTAAATCAGAAAAAGCGAATGGTCATAATCATGCAATTATCTCATCTTTACTGTTTTTGAAGACTGTCTCTATATCTACTCCTATATCGGGAGTGAGTAGGGGGAGCTCTAATGCTGAACCTGTGATGTATTCATAAATCAGTACTTTCAGAGCCTGTCATGGGCTCCATAATGAGGGTCATTATTCAGGCAGAGTGTCAAAACTACTATCAAAGGACCTTCTCAGAATCACAATCATTCTGTTTCTTGTTAAATAAGCAATGTAGTACACAAAAATGGCAAACAAGAAGCAGGTCAATTTGATACAGTATGAGGGCACAGAGACCTCTAGAGTAATTTACCCTGTGGGAATTCTGATGGTTTGTGAGATAAATTATATACACCCTCAGAAATGATTAATGGTAATAAAATCCCAGGAATATTTTCAGAAAAAAAGTCCATATGTACATATGGCAACTTCAGTAACAAAGAAGACATTTTCTAAAGCGGAACACTTAAAGAAAATTATTATTAGAACTGCAAGTAGCTCTCGGGAAAGCTACTAAATCTTATTACAAAGTTGGCAGCATTCTGTGGAAATGCTTTATTTCCATTTGCTGAAAGAGTTTTTTTTTAAAAAAACCCAAACCTAGAGCTTTTCTGAATTAAAAAGAAAGGAGATAAAGGTGAGGGAAAAAAAGGAAAGACAAACTGTAAAAAATAGATTTACTGAGACAGGCTATTTTTGACTTAATTTTATTATATGCAATAGGAGATACAAAAGGAATTATTAACAGAGTATCATCTGGACATTTGACCACAATGGCCATAAATGCAAATCATTTGTAAGTGATTAAAGACTGTATTCAAATCACATAGCATGGGTGCCTAAATTAGGCATTGGCATTACTACCCTCCTTTCACTTTAGAGAACAAGAATATAATAGCCCTACATGCGAAGTAGTCTGAATTGCTCATTCTCACTTGAACTAAAACATTACATTAGTAATGGGTAAATTAGGCACCAGTGAAGGCAGTCTAAATTCTGTCTCAAGATGACTTCTAGATACAGTGGCCAATCATTTGGGGATTAATAGTCAACCTCTTCTGACACCGTAAAGTGTCTCAGAAGATTAGTCTTAAGCAAAAGCTCTTTATTTTTCTTTGTCTATTAGGTAACTGTGTTGAATTCATGTATGATATCTTTTTATAATAAATACACCTATATATTACACATATGGATCCATATATGTATGTATGTAATTCCACAGGTATGATCATACACAGCATGACTCTGAAACAGTAAAATATTGTAGGGCAGAAATTTCATTACTGCCTCTTAATGTAGCTCTTCTTATTTGACTGGTCTGAGGCTTCTCCTAAGGCTTTGTCCAAGAAACAGTAAAGTAGACCTGACCAGAATTTAGTGTGGTCCATGAAATTATACAGTCACAGTCTTCAGAGGTGGATGTCAAGAGGTCCATTCGTAAGTGCAGACTCTGATACCATTTGAATAATACTTGTGGCACAGACTTTCTTATGTGCTCGTACACAGCACTGCAGACTTCAATAGAGCTTTTCTGCATGTGCGAAGTTTCCAGAAAATGCCACAATTGCGCCTAATAACAATTGCAGACTCTGAGACTTTCAAGTGCTTTTAAGGATACTGAAAGCTTTTGAAACTATGGTTGTTCTACTACTATTTTCCAGTCTCGGTATCTTCTGTTAAATATTCACAATGCAGTCTTGTATATGTTTGTATCCACATGCACAATTATATGGCATAACTTTGTCATAAAGACTGATAACTTTTTTTGTATCCACTTCAAAGCAATAAATAAATTATGGGTCAGATATTAGTCTGCTTCTCTGCTTCTTTTCGCATATTACCCTTATTAAACAGCAAGGTGAGTAGATTAAAAAACAGTCCCCCTAAGTGCCTCATAAATCCCTCAGCTTCACTTTACCACACTGAATTTTGTCTGACAACAAACCTTACCTTGTCTAGACTTATTGTTTAAGTAAATTTGTATCTGTGGAATAATCAAAAGCAAACCAATTATATTCAGGCATCTTTTTTATCCATCTGTTTGGATATAACTGTCTATTTAATAGTGTTTGCATATGAAGCAATGTTCTATTGTATGCATAGGTACTCAATTATTTAGATTATACGTTTAAATAAACTGTGCAGTTAAAGGAGTACCCTTGTAATGCAGGACAATTACATTTTTCTAGCACAGTTTACACGTTATTAAACTAATATCAATTTGGACAACACAGCTGGATATAGGATTCTACTCTTTACCTATCAAAGTTCTTTTCTTTAAGGGTACATTTTACCCCTACAATTATCAGTCACTGTTAGTCACTTCAAATTATATCAAATTACGTAAAAAGGCTAGTGTGAATAGAGACTACAAGAAAAAATTCATTTCACACTGAAGACTGTGCATTTAAATGTAGGTTTTCTTAATGCAGCTATAAAAGTCCTGTCTATATGCATAATAGGTCAGTATAAAAGGTGTCCACATTAAAAACACTGTCTGGCCAGCATAAGAAAATAATACTGATTGTCATACTGTGAAAGAGCAAGTCACTGCATATCTCATCTTCCTACCAATCAGGGAATGACTATCACATTTTTCCAAAGGAGGAGACAACTACCTTTATGCTCAAGTAAAAGAAAAAATCAAATAATATTAAACACCCAGACATAAATATGTGTTTGTCAGTCCTTGAAATAAGTTTTCAGTGACTAATCATGAATATCTATTCTGAGTGGAACAGTGGAAGACAGATAGAGAGAGATGCAATAAAATAATCTCACAGCTTGAGTATTCTGGGCATTTTTGTCTGCCTTGCACCTTGTGGAATGAATACCTTGCACACGTACAAATTGACTTTGAAATGGAGTCTGTTCTTTTGCATCTGTTACACACCTGTACGCTCAAAGGGGAAGAAGAGGTATTTACGATGATCATCTATCAGTGAAACCTTGCTGAAAATCTGGAGCTGTGCAGTGTTTGTCTAGTTTGCCCTTTTGCTAATGTTCTTCACTGAGTACTCTTTCTGTTCTTCCCTTTGATCATCATTATCGTGGAATATTTTTCACTATCTTGTGATCAAAATAATTATCATGATGCTGCTGCATATTGTGGTACTATTCAATGAAAGGGAATGAATGAACAAAATATCGATGCAGTCAGAAACTCTGTACAGTGTGAAAAGCTGGTTTAACCACACAATGCTATGGATTTGTGTCTTGTAAGTTTTCTAAGGTGACGCAGACTGTATCATCTGTTCAAAGAAACTAGTTGCTCTGCCTAGAGCTGGCGGTCATCTTACTTCACCTGACAGCAGCTGCTCTCCTTAGCAGCTTTCCTGCAGAAGGATGGCTTACAGAATGCCGAGTGTTCATTGCTGCTGGATTTCATAGGGGAAGCTCAAAAACCTAGAAAACAGTTTGCACTTGCTTTCAGGTGGATACTAGAAATCCAGATTAACAAGACCAGTAAACTGCTTTGGAGATTGTGCGGTGAATCCAGAACAAACTAGATCTTTTCTAATACTAGGAGCAAGCAGAGAAGTTACTGCATGAACTGACAAAAATTGTGAGAAAACAGATCCACCACTAAATTAAGTGTTTGTCTAGGACGTTAGGAAGTATCTTCTGACCACTTCCTCATTTCCTCCAGCAAGATGTTGCTCAGGGCCCTATCCCTTGGGTACGGATCTGCTTCAAATTGCTTTCTTTCTTTCCCTGCAGGTTCCACAGAAATCTGGATGTGCAGTTGCCTTATGGTCTATTCAGTAATGACTGGCTGTCAGTGGAGCACAGTTCAGGGAAGGGCAAATTGTTGTCTGACCCGTGTTGGGAATAGTGCAAAGGAAAAAATGCTACAAAGGCGAGGCTGAGGTCTGGCTAAATCCACAGCGATATCCAGAGGCAGGTTTTTGCTTGCTCATTTTGACTTTCTGCCATCCAATGTGAAAGCAGAAATACTTCGAAATCAGACTTTGATCTTGAATTGCGTTTTATTCATTTATCCATACAGTCATGCCAGGGGGTAAGGAATCCCAATAGTACCTTCCCAACTAAAAAGCGGAATACAGCAGAACCAATAGGACTCTCAGGAGCGAGGGAAAACTATCTTTTATAACACTAACACATGTGCACTGAGACCTTCCAAGTTATCAAGGTTCCCTTGGAGTTAGGAGTGCAGAGCCCACCCTCTGAGGTACATGACATGAAGAGGAAAGTGTTGAGCAAAGGGACCAAAATTTACAAAATTCCTGCTTCGCTGTGGTGGTGGGAAAGAAGATGGTTAGGAAACCTGGCACCAAAAGCTGAGGTAGCCTGGCCCCTCGAGATGGCTTTGCAAATTTGAGAAAGGATGAGAAAGTCATGTGAGGAATTCACGTCACAATTATTATGACTCACTGTAGTGTTGTTACTGATCCAATAATCTACCAGCTTTCAAAGGTTGAATAGCATTTTGATTATTTTTCAAATCAGAAAGAACTACAAAATGGTGTGACAACAATACACAATATATAGTCCTAAATAGGACTATGGACACACATATATATGATTTTTTGAAAATATTAGAAGTGTTAATGTTCTAAATGACACTGAAAAATCAGTAATCACTGACTGGCCACATTTGGCTTATATACGCTTTGATTTTCACTAATAATGCTTTGAAATATGCCTTGGTAGGTGGTGGAATGTATTTATTTCTTTGTTTAGAGATATTGTTTCTTCTTTTTTTGCCTTTTTTTCTTTTAACTTCAGTGTACTGACTGTATATAGTGATATAAAACTTGAAGGCTTTCTTTCGCAGGTACATCTTGAATTGTAGGTCCTATCTGAAAGGTTTCTGAACCAAATCTACACTTGGAACACCTTACAATCTCAGCTTCATCTCTCCTACAGTTAAATAAGATAAGAATAAATATGTACACACTCTAATGAGTTAGGTGTGTCTGTTTGGTTAATATCCACGATGCATAATTTTCCCCTTTGATAGAGCTTTGGTTCAAAATTACCCTTGACTCACGCCAGCCTTTCCACCATAACCCTTCAGGCAGACACGTACTTTGCTCCCTCCAGGTCACTTGTAATTGGCCTCTTTTCCTTTGTGTGCAGTAACTTTCCAGTTTTCTGCAGGCCTGTTCACAACTGAATTGACGCTGAAGAAAGAGCGGATAAAGGCAGACCCGAAGTCTGTGCAGAGGGTAGGAAGGGACTTGCGTTTCTGAATACAAGTGGGTCAAAATATACATCCTCAGAAGCTGCTGAGAGACCTGATCCAGGGTATTATACTTCTCCCAAGGAGTTGCACTTTTTGAAATATATCAGAAACTCTACGACTGTGAAGAGAATCTGGAAACACTCTGTAAACCAGCTGTGATAAACTTTGCTTAGTTGATACTTCAGACATATATGGGCAAAGATCTGCAGACAGGAGCCCTGTTGTTTCCAAGACCTCTTCTGTGAGAGCTGTTGGCAACACCCCCAGCCATCACAGTACGATGCCGACCTTTCTGCCAAAGGGCCTGTGTCACAGCTTGGAAATAGCTTGAAAGCTGCAGATCTTCTGAGATGAACCTCCCCATCTGTGCTCCCCCCACCTTCCAGACACACACTGTGCAATTTTTTTTACATGCAATGCGAGGATATGGACTTTAGGGATCTATTCATGAATAACTTATACAATGTTTACATGAGGATTTTTAGGTAGTTTGCTTAGAAACATTTTGAATAGGCTGTATGAAATTGGTATTCACTGTAATGAGGTTTTCTGAGTGAAAAAGGAGACTGCAACAGCCGAACAGCAACAATTAAGCACGGGTGGGGCACAACTGGGCAGGCAAAATTGTTAGGAAGAATTTGAAGCAGTACAGGAAGCTTGGACAAAGTGGGATATACTGTTATTCACTGTTAATTGTCCAGTGCCTTGGGTGTTGCTGGTTATTTCCTCTAAATTCATCATGAATGTGATTAAAAAGTCAATCAGCAAAGAATGAAAAAAGTGCAGACCCAAATGTTACAATAATAATAAAGTAGAAAACGTACTCGAAGACACATAATTGAATCTTATCTTTCCTTTTTGTCAGTGAACTTTCTGGTACGGTGATGGTGTCCTCTCCATTTTTTCTTACCTATAATCACCCTTATGATCCCCAGAAGGCATTAAATTCAAAAAAGACAATCCTATGAACTATCTTTTCCTCGTCTTTATCTTTTCTGAACTACAGTATTTTTTCTAGCTTGTCTTTTTTTGTTTATTTCTTTATTTTCTTTTTGACTTCTCACAATTTTCATTCCATCCACCACAAGAAGTGAGGTGAGCAGAGAGGGCACAGCTGTGGGTGAGGTTTTGGTAGCCAGAAGGCACAGCACAATAACTGCTGTGTCAGTAGTTTTTCCATAGAAGGCAGTAAGGTACTTCATGAGCTCTACCTGTTCAGAGGTGAACAGAAGGGGAGCTGCAAGAGCTAAATCCATTTGCAAGTAGAAATCATAAAGGTTGTGGGAAGCAACTTTTTATTTTCTTGTCTTTTAGGCACCTACCCTGTGGTATCATAAAATGTACATAAACTTATCTTCCTCACAAATACCTCCTCCCAAAAGTAGCCATAACGAGAAACGTCACTTCTCCCTCCTTTTGCTCTGGTTTGGTTTTGTAAAGGCAGGTTAGAAAACTGCTGTGCACTCCAGAAATCTTGGGTAATCTTGTAAATTTTGGTAAACATGCTCTGCACACACTTTAACTTTTCACATGTCAGTGAACACAATGTTCTCAAACATCACCCTTCATTTTGGTTCAAAAAAAAATTGGAACCTGTATTCTACATATAACAGCATTGCTCAATGAGGAAAAAAGTTTAAAAAAAAGAATAGCAGTAGAATAAAAACTATTAATAGTCTAAATATACTGTGTATCCATATGCTTCTCAGGAGCAGGCTAGAGAAACTCTGTCAAAAAGAGCTCAGAAAATTCCAGAAGTTGAAATTCTCAGTGACTGTGTTAGCAATTAAAAAAAAAAAGAAAAGAAAATTTTTTAGTGAAAATAAGATGCCTTACTGACTCTATGTTCGGTTGGCTGTGAGTCCTGAGCCAATCTGAGGTCCAAGCAGAAAGGCTGTAAATTCAGACAAGAATTAAAACCAGCTCTTTGGACTCTTCAGAGAACTGAAATAAGACCAAGATGTGTGTCTGCTATGAATACCTGTGCCCCATTGGAAGCAATCTTAACATTTGCTATTTAGCCAGGAGTTGAAAAGACTAGTCAACTATTTATTGAAAGGCTGGAATGCTACTAACTATAAATATCTCCAGAATTTTTTTTTTGCCAACAAGCCTCTGAAATGGTGTCATTCACTGCAGCTCTCAAAACTCCGTTGTCACACACACGTATACCTTGGAGCACTGCTAGACAAATATAGAGCCTGTCTGAAGGAGAATCACAGGGGGAAGTCCTCACATCTGTGTTTTAAAAAACAAAGTCTATTAATACATTTATTTATTTACATGATGAAAGGCAACAATGTGAGGAAAGCCTGTATAAAGAACATTTATATGTTTGCTACTTAGTTTTGCTTTGGTTATTTTTTCAAAAACACATTTAAGGCTATGGAAAAATTGCCCAGTTAAACACTATTTGTTAACAAATGGCATGGTATTCTACTTTGATACTGTTGCAAATACATTACCAATATTTATCCCTAAAACAATAGCTCTGGGATTTAGCTTTTATAATGTTCTGGAAAATGTCCTAAAGACATGGCACTTTGACTAATTTGCCGAAGAAATTTTGTGATCTAGGAAAAAAAGAAACCTAGTAGTGACTAAAACAACATTCTTCAACATTCCCTGCTATTACAACAGCAGAAAAGTTGAGCAAAAGTTCTGAAGTGAGTTGCTGTGTTTCATAAATTGGAACAAACTTCTGTCACCACAGTAAAAGTTCTGTCTAGATGTTTATTAATAGTTGTGAGAACAGTGTTACAATATTGCACTATAATTACTACTACTAATGATAATAACAATAATAATAATAATAACCCAACATAAAATCACTCCCAAATCCCAAAACTCTAGAAACCAGATTTTTTTTCTCTTGCTTTGCTATAGATGAAGGGAAGGGAAGGGAAGGGAAGGGAAAGATTTCTTGAAGTACACTTCATGCATATCTGAGCACTGCCAATTTTGAATTAACACTGAAGCAGTACGTAATGTCCAATATCTGCTTCAAACTCATATTTTGCTTCACTTTCTTTAGTATAGGTGTGTCTAATGTAAGAATTCTTGTTTATTTTCTCACAAAGTTCAATCACAAACGAAATAAAGGGGGTGTCTCCTGTGAAAGTTGCAGACTAAGACACCATTAAAATTCAGACCATGCCACTGGCTTTGCAATGTTCCAGTTCAGAAAGGAAGTGCCAAATCTAACATCAGCAGCCACCCATATGGCAAAGGAGAGCTAAAATCCCCTAAATCCCCATAAATAGCTTACCAAATGCTGTTTTTAACACGAAGGTGAAGGGTACACTCTGAGAGAAACATTCTCTTCATCAGACACAAGGCTGCTAACAAAGCTGTCACCTCCACCCCTCCCACAACCACCAGTGTCACCACTTGCAGCTCCAGTGCCAGCACGTTCAGTGCCTCAATAGTCTCTGATACTGCCCTCCCCATCATCAGCACAGATGAATTTCTCACTGTTACTGCTCCTGATACAAGCCTCTCCAGCAGCCCTTTTAAACACCTTTGAGCCTCTCCTTCTCTCTCTCTCTCACACTGAAACATTTCAGCTGACAGTCTATTTTTTAAACACTCAAGTGCTGGCTTTTAAAGTATTTGATGTCTCTAGCATTTCAGCCCCTTCCTTCACACCTTCTGCTCATAGAGCCACAGTGATATGTGAGGAATTTCTTTTGGTTTCAAAAAATATATCTTGTTTTCTTTTCACAAGAATTCATTTCATGCCCATGTTTAGCTGAAGCACAATGAAAGAAAAATAAATTTTGTACAATATTATCAGAAAATATTAACACAGTGCATGCAGTGAATTGCTAAGAGACAAAGGATTTATCAGTAAAATATCTTTAATTTGTGAAAACTGGAAATTTGCCAGAATGGCTTGCTCGTTAATTTAACCATTGAAAACAGACCTTAAATTGCTGTTTGTAAGATTTCCACCACCATCAGAGGTGTTTTTTCTCTTATTAATCTGTGTGTATTTTTAAGTCAGAGAATCATTATAAAAAATAATTATTATTTTTCAGCTCAAAAATTTGTACATTGTCCTTCTTGTTGAATATTAAATCTGCTGTATAGTTTTGCTCATGATCTGTAGAAGTGTTGAATAACAGAGTGAATAAACAAGGCTGAAATTAAGTGGGAAGAACTAAATATACATTCTGCTTCAGTAGCTGTTTACATAAAGTGGTCATTTCTTTCCTGTTTGTAAAAGCTGATCACAAACACAAGAACCTCACTTCATGCACATCTTTAGAATGAATTATGCATTTCCCTAATGGGCATAAGAAGTAGGAAAACAAGGTGCCATCATTAATTTGGAACACAATAAGTTCAGGGAAATTCATCTGTCCTAGTAAACTGAAAATCCTTGCAAACCCTTTATTAAATGTCAAAACCTACTACCCAATAAGGCAAATGTGTATCTCGATTTTGTTCTCTGTGCCCAGCAGATTATACTTTGGTGTGAATAACAATATTTTTTAGCAATTAAAATATTTTTATTTGTTCAGCAGGTTGTTGGAGTTCATGCCACTTTGCAAGAAGATATGCTGTCTTTTAGAAGTTCTCTCTGGAGTTTAAAGATGATACCTAGATTTCTGTGTAATTACTACAGAGCTTCTGTTTCAGGCTCTATCTAGATTCAGGAATCTACATTTACAGTCTTTATTCAGATCACACTCAGAAGAATTTGAAGATGTGTTTTAAGTCTGTGGATAGGATTTTTGATTAGTTTTCAAGGAAAAGATTCACTAAAAGTCTCCAGAATACTTGGTGGTGTAGGATACCTTTTAAAATCAGGCATTTTTAAGCTATTTCAATCTGGGCCACCAGAAAAATTAAGAGTTTCCAAATGCCTTTAACACTGAATTGAGTAAGCCATTCAGTCTAATAATATATGACAAAGGTCAAAAATTTGACCCTACCTATTTAGGTAGAAAGGAACCCCAAGGGAAGGAAGAGGCAAAATATCATCTGTCTAACTCCCTCCTTCACTGGACTCAGCTGTTCTCACCAACACTTAGAGCACAAGTTCTTATTTCTGCAAAAGCAGACTATGATCATGCATATGATCATATAATTCTAGCCTCTTAGAAGTATAGGGCATTTTTAACTATGCTTTGAACTCTTTTATTTATTTATTCATTTAATACAATATGCCGTCATTTGAGTTTGGCCATCTTCTTTCTAGGACTTAGCTACACTTTCCATTTGGAGTGTTTTGATTAAAACTGATTACTTTAATGCTATATCAACACATGATGGTAAAAATTTTACAATGAGAAAGCACCAAGTTTGAAACCTGAAGTCCGGTTTGTCTTTGACTAGTGGAAGTGTAGCACAGAGAGAAAGATCCCATGACTGGATGAGCATAGGAAAAAGAAACAAGTAAGAGAGTAGGTGTTGCTGAAGTAAAGAAAATAGTAAATTCCTGAGACAAATTAGTTTGACAGTTCAAAGTAACACTGGAAATACTAACCTAAACTCATGTACAATTTTTTACAAGCCACAACTAATGCCATCACTTTATAGAAGCAAATGCAAAGCTTTCTTGCCTAAACCCTGACCTTCTGAATTATTTATAGACATTACTGATAGTCAGCAAACGCAGTCTCAGAACAGCACTATCACTCAGAAAATGGTGCTCACCATCTGTGACATTTCAAGCTGACCTGTTGCTCCTGTAAAAAGTAATGTGCAAAACAGCACTGTGGTTTGTAAGGCTCTGCTGTCTTGCCGCACTATGACATGACTTTGTCATGAGTTCTTAAAATAAGCCGCAATTTTCAGTTTGAAACAGGGGGACCAATCAGTTCTGAAACTTTGGTTATCTCCTCAAGGAATGCACACGTGTACACAGCCCTTTTGCTACACACCCACTGCACTAATGTCTCATTGGAATCTATTGCTCAAATGTTGCTCTCCACCTCTTTTGTTTGATCTCACGTTCTTCAAATCTCACACTCAGAAGGAAGTAATGTAGGTTTCAAATGAACGCGATCTGTTTATGTGAAGAACCAATACTCCTATTCTTTGTGGGGTAGGAACATGGCAAAGCAGTCCTGTTTTTTCAGCAGTCCTCCTAGCAGAAGAAACATTGACAATAGGGCAAACTCAGACTTTTCTGAGTTTGCCTTGACATCCAGTTGCGCCAACTAACCTCACTTCTGCCCTCAAATGTTATTTTTACCCAAGTCCCACTTTCCACTCTTCTGTATTTGATCTGATGCTTGAAATGAGGACAAAGAAATCCAGCTTGCATTAAAGTCACTAAGATAGTGCCTTTTCAAAAAGGCTGATGCTGCAGCAGCAAAGACACAATACCACAAAAGTAGGCTACTGACGCCAATTTACCATTCCCTTTCTTTTCTACAGCAATTGTAGCTGGACCAGTCTTGCTAGTTTTGCCTAAAGGCACCTTCATGTTACCAAAGAGTACCATCTAGACTCTTTCCAGGAGAGTGTGACTAATTTCCTTCTTGTTCGTTGCCTGTTCACTGCGCACACAAATTTTTGACAGCTTGTCTTAGATGGTGTTCTAATTTGGCCCAGTTCTGTGCTACAGCCTGCTGGCCCGTGAACCTCTGCTTCACTGTCGTTCTTACAATCCTTCAGTGACCACTTTATTGCTTGTTGCTTGTGCTCACCTCGTTCTCAAATCTTTGCGTTCTTCACCATGTCCCAGGACCCAGGTTTACAGGAAATAATACGTATTCCAAATGCGGTTCCTGCATATCAGCAACACTTCTTGCAAGCTAAGTTACACCCAAAAAAATCACTTTACAGGACCAAGGCACTAATTTTTAACTTAATGCCTACCAAATATAACGCCCTCCCCCATTTCTCTAAGGGGTCTGATTCACCTCTATAACTCTTCCTGCTATGAGCTTTCATTTACCATTCTGACATAATCTAGTGCCTCACTGCATGTTGCTGATGTTTTTGTCAATGTGAAGAATGCAGTGCAATTGTTGCAGAAATTGTCTAAGAAACAGAGACCTTAATATGTACCATCTGTTTTACTAAAAAAAAAAGCTCAATGTGGTAATGCATTTGCAATACCAGAAGCAATATCTCTAAGACATGAAATGAACATATGCTGTCTAAGAGCCTTCAGGCTGACATTGAAAAAGAGAAAAGATAGTACTTCAAGGCAAATATTGTCCCAATAGAAAGACTGCCAGAACCAATATGGCTCAGTCTGTTGACAAGTCTCTGGTGAACAACATCATATAAAGACATGCACATTGCTATGGGTTGTACAGCTCTATGCCCCATTTTCTCAGCTTGGGAAAAAAAAGTAGAGAACACCTTCACTGTCACACTGGCTATCCTCCTGTTTCAGATCAACAGATGTTGTCAGATGAAGACATCCTATCCATTATTCTTTGATTAACTGTTTTTTTTTTTTCTTAAATCAAGACAATGAAACTCACACTAGCTTCTTGTACTGGGTTAAGTAAGCAGCCTGCTCGAAAGGAAAGGGCTGAAGGTAGACTCTGCTTTTGACTGTGTTTTCTTTTTCATTCTTAAATTAATACATTTTATGCATGAAGATATCTGTGATTCTAAAGCTAAAATGGCATTGAAACTACAATAGCTAGTAATGAATTTTATACATACCAGAAGATACAGTAATTTTATTTTAAAGTCTGTTATCCTTAAAGGAAAGGATCTAAGTTATTGTCCTGTCAGCCACAGTTTATACCAGTATAATCTAAAATCTGTATTCTTTTCATAGAACACATAAACAAAAAATGCTATGTTATAAAAATGGCTGTCTTTGGGTGATGTTTTATTTGTCTTCCATTATATATTAGAAAAAATACTTCATTGATAAGTCACCTCCTCTAATTTTAGCTTAGACATATTCTCTGAATCTACTCTTCCAAAACCATTTTGGTTTGGGGAGTTGGTAATAGATTAGGCATTTATTAAATATTTTATACACTAAAAATTTGGGTTTGCAAGCAATTTTAGCAAAATGGGGGGGGGGGGGGGGNGGAATTGATACACTCTTTATGTGAATTTGATGTTTCTGTAATAATATCAATACCTTTTATGATGTAAAGGGATCTAGCCAGATCTTTTTAGAATTAATACCAGGGTTCTTTCAGCAGTGGTTACTGAAAAACACAGTTTCAGGAATACTCCTGTTTCTTCTGCTTAGTCTGCTCAGGGGTATTTAAAGATATCATTTGGTATGTGCATTAACCAGATGATCAAATTTTGAGGTTTTTGGTGTTACTACTTATGTCATAAAAGCTATACCATCTTAAAAGTGAATAACCACAATGACAATATGGACCCATGTCTGTAGATCCAGAACATATGTGATGGAATTTAATGGCTTCACACCCAAAGATGTCTCCAACCATATTAAATTCTTTCAGGAAAATGAGGATTCGGGAAATCCACAGCACTTCTTCCGTGGATTTTATTAGTTCCACAGGAGGGAGTCTTTCTGCTATAGATTATAGATGCTACAATCATGCTAAAGGAGCTTGTAAACAGTGCTTGAGGAGGCTGCCATTCTTTAGATCTCAGAAACTCTGCAGGAGGTAGCTCTTCCACTACAGATCTTAGAAGCACAACCTATTCTAAGTACAGTATCATTCTAATTAACTACACCATCAATTATGTCAAACAAGGGCACAATCACTGACCTTTCACTAAAGGCAAAGCCATCAAAGCAGGTTTTTTTAAACTGTTTAAGGGAGTAGGACCAAAGGAAGACCTCAAATCACCATCTCTGGAGACTGTGACAGATACAGACATCTTAGCAGTGGAGGAACCTGCTATTCCTAGCTGTTTCTCTGTCATGTGGTAAATAGCTTGCTCTGTAATGGGACACTTCTTCCTCACAAATCTGTCTAAAGTTCTGTGCATTCAACAAATGAATAATCTCAAGACCAACATAGACAGTTTGTTCTATAAAGCTTTTCTTTTCTATAATCAGAAAAATAAGCCAGTTTCAGATAAAAACCCTTTTTGAAAATGCAACTTTCAACTAAAAGCTGGAGAAAGCAAAACAAAACCATAGAAAACAACATTTGTTTACAAAAGAAATAAGAGCAAAAGGCTTTGTTACTTCCCTTAGTCACAGCAGGAGTAAATAAAATGATTATTACTTGTATGATGTATAGGTAAAAAAGCTACAGATAAGCAAACATAATGGTTAACACTAAACTCTGAGCCAAGTTAAACACTGCTGTGGGACCTTTGGACAATATTTCAAGATCTATAACATTTAGCATGCTTTAAAATACTGAAACAATGATTCCAGCTTCAATATTTAGTAACTTCATTCTGGAAGAGCCTAACTCTTCCAATTGACTCGAGGGAAACCTAGATTATTTGTTTAACCTGGATGCCTGCCTTTTAAACTGCTAAAGTAAGATAAAATGAATGATTGTTTGCACTAGGAGGAAGAGGCACAGAGCTCAAGCAAGCTCTTTGCTTCCATAGACTGGTCATTATTACTCTTCTGATCTTCGGCTTTGTCCTCCTCTGCCTCATTCCCACAAATATCTGCTTTTCTGAATTCTTTATCTATATTTTTTAAAAGAGTGCAGAATGTCTTCAGTTTCTATCACCTTATCCTCTGGTTTTCCAAAATCTCATGTTGCACAACAGTACAATCGCTGCTCTGAAACGCTTGAGTCTTGCACTCTAAGTTTCATTATTGCAAATAACAACTGTGTGCCTTTCATTTTCAGTAGAACTGTGACTGTATGAGTGTGAGTCTGTCAGATGCAGAGAAAAGGAGGTTTTCTTTGGAAATATAGAACAAAAGCTAAAAAAAGCCAAAAAGGATAAATAATAAATAAATAAATAAATAAATGAATTTTTAAAAGACGGAAAAGACTAGCATGAGAAAATTAAAAGCACAAGTAGAGGAGGGGCAGACACTGATCTCTCCTCTGTGGTGCCAAGTGACAGGACTTGAGGGAATGGCCTGAAGTTGTGTCAGGGGAGGTTTAGGTTGATATTTGCTAAATGTTCTTCACCCAGAGAGTGGTTGGGCACTGGAATGGGCTCCCCAGGGAAGTGGTCACAGCACCAAGCCTGGCAGAGTTCAAGAAGCATTTGGACAATGCTCTCAGGGACATGGTGTGACTCTTTGGGATGGTGCTGTGCAGGGCCAGGAGCTGGACTTGATGGTCCTTGTGGGTCCCTTCCAACTCAGTTGACTCTGTGACTCTGTGAAAAGTAGGTTTTCTTTGGAAATCTAGAACCAGAGTTAAAATGAGCCAGAAAGTACAAGTAAGTAAGTAAGTAAATAAATAAATAGCATTTAAAAAAGAAAGGCTAGGCCAGCATGACAAAAATAAGAATGACAGCATAGGACAGAAGGATGCCTGTCTATCTAGACACCTCTTTAAACAAGGCAAACTAATAAGCAATTGGATGGTAAATATTCATTTGTACTAGAGGCTCATAGATAGGTCTCTTTCCAGGAGACAAATAAACACCAAATGTGTAGATATATTACTTATGAACCTGTAAATGCTGAGTAACAGCATCCCTAGAAGTAGGACAAGTGCTCTTGTGATCTAAAAGGAGCAGCTACACTGCCTGTTATGTGAGAAATATATTCCTGACAGACACAATAAACACATTGCAGAGCTGGGAGAGATTGGTTAGCATAATTTAAAGGAAAAGCCCTTCCAAACAGTATTCTTGATATTGACAGCTAAGACTTTCTAACAAGGTTACATAGGGAAGAGTAGAAATTAATAAATGCATTGCAGAGAAAGAACCATGTATATAATCTGTAGTTTGGACTTATTAGAAATATTAATATAAAACACATTTTATTAGGCATTGCTTTGATTGAACAGATAAAGTTTAAGAATCTGTTCACCCTCCCATTAGTATTCCATGATCCAGCATAAGAGGAAGAAAAATGACATAACTGAAGACCACAGATGCCTCATCAGATTTACAGTTGTGTTTTGCACTTGTGTCTTTTTTGTATGCTGTCATCATTCAGTGATTCTGATATACTTCAATGAATTATTTAAAGCTAAGGAATATGGAAAAAAACCCGTTAGTTAAAAGTTGACTCTTGTACTTCCATTTTTCTCCACTGCCTCTGTCCTCACTGTCGTTATGACCATAGAAAAGAAAAAAAAAAAAGCTGTGTATGGGTTTTAAGTTAAAAAAGAGATTGTCCAAGAAAACACACAACTGACATTTTTTTCTAATGTGAAACCTCCATTTTGAAGATAAGTTTCTTCAGATTTTCCTGTGATGAACTGAAGTCTTGCTCTTCAACATGTGAATTTTATTATTTGTGATAATGATCGCTGCTGAGCATGTAGGAAGATTTGGATCAACTGAGACAGCAAGCAAAACCTGAACCTTGAACTTCTCCAGCCTTCTTCAAGATGTGCTACCTAGTAATTTTTATAAAACAGCTCATTTTTAAATTATTTTGGTTTTGCTTTCCCCATTCAAGAATAACTAAAAAAAATGAATTTATGTCGTTTCTGATTTATGGCAAGATAGTTCACACATTCCTGTTTATTGTATCTGGCCAGAATACAGTAGCTGATGTTCTTTCCATCACAGAGTACATGTGACTTGTACAATGAACTGTAGTGGGTCAAATAGTGGTGACTAATAACCCTAATAAGACTTATTCTATGTTGGAGCTAACAAATCCTTTATCAGTACTTCAACCATTCTGCTTACGTGGCCTCATTGTTAAGATTATGCTTTTCATCTATGGGAACTAATCCCTTTCATATACAATTTTAGCAAGAAGCTTATAAAATGTGTATTAAAGCATATTGACTTGTCCAACAATAAAAAGTACAATTAGGCTTCCAACACAGAGCATTACTAATTTGCATAAAAACCTCTCTAACCCATTCCTTTTACTGCAGAATATAACCAAGAGGTTACATTCTGTACCACGCACCAGTAATTTACTGTAAAATCGGTAGATAGCTGTACCTGTGTAATAGTGTTCACTTTCTTTGTGCGAATCTTTTAAAAGTGAATTGACATGCCGAATGTATCAATAGGAAATAATATAAAAGATCATTACACTGAATGACCAAGTACAATGGGTTCCTTTGATAATATCCCATAATGCAATAACTCAAGACTTACTTATTGAGAGTACCTATCCTGATAGAGTCATGGGTAGGGTCACACTATAGACTCAGTTTTATCATACTTTGCAGTTGCAAGAGCTCATTTTCATAATGTACTATTTAAGCAAGAAGCTTATAAGAACCGTAGAAGAGTAATAATGACCAGTCTATGCATATAAATGTATAAATAGTTAGACTCCCAACACTAAGAATTTCCATCTAAGAAGATTACTTAATATCCCTTTTGCAAAATCTCTCATTTCCATAACCAAATAGGTGCTATTGTCTATCCACTCTCCAAGTACTACGAGTCTTTGTAGCACTACAGGAATTTCTCTTCAGTGTGTACTCTGGAACATATTAAATTCAATTTCTAAAGTACATGCCAACTAGTAAATAATAGTAAGACATGATTCATATGGGGTTTAGACTGCCTAGAAGTAGCTGAAAGAAAATCAAAAGAACATACTGCTTGTCATTAAGTGCTTTTACCTACAGAGAGCACAGAATTTCCTCATGGCTAGAGATGATTAGCCTTCTCTTCACTTGCTTAATAAAGAACAGTATTTCCTTACCAAGGTAACACAAGCTGACATTGCCTCAGGTCACTGCAGAGCATGTCACATCGTGTAACACAACATAAACTGACGTAACCTGATCCAACAGGCCATGTGCCTGTTGCTTATTTGTAGAAAATATTACTTTTTTTGGAAGAGACGACATGACACCATTGACGAAAACCACATTAATTCTACCTTTTAGTCCAAAGACTTCTGTGTTCACAATTAACTCAGAGTTTAAGTCCAAATCACGAGGAATAGCAACAATTTTCTCTTCAATTATTCTGTGTTGCCTATATAGGAAAGGTAATTTGTAAAGCTACCTTTTAGCCTAACTATTTTTAATCAGCAAAGGATAAGTTTACAGAAAGTGAAAATATGCCCTGTGAAATGACCCTACCCAAAACAACAAAGAAAGATCTAAACTCATCAAGATGTTATGACCACTACTCCCTCCATTTTTGCAGTTCTCAGGAACATGGCAGTTTGTTCATGTCAAGATCAGAACAATCCGTCACAATAGTACGTAAGATTATTGCTGATACATATGATTATTGCATGATGTATTATTTTTAAAAGAATGATAGTGAATTGCACTCGAAATTATAAATATATTTATTTATTCTTTAATAAACCAGAGAAAAATGAATCTATAACAAAAACTTAAAACTGGCATGTTGCCAAACAAATGATTACTTTTAAAAATATCTAATCTGAGCTGTCAGCATAAAGTGACCTTATTTAAAAAACCCAAAACCATGTATCTAAGTAACAATAGGCATTACTTTTGCAACCTTAATCCTACTGAACTCTTTGCTGAAATAAACACCAAGAGCTAAGGAAAATATTTTTATAAATTAATTGTAAGAGAAAAATAAACTAACATTACTCCAAATTAACAAGAATCCTAATTAAATTTTAACAGTGTTTGAAAGGTTTGCTGTGCTAATTGGATAAAGTTGTATACATTTCTCTCACATTCACACATGACGAAACATCAAATATAATACAGAGAAATTCAACTCAACCATCAGGTAAGTATGTGCACTTCAGCTAATTGATTTTTACTACGTCACACAAAACCTAAAAAGTTTAGTCAAGAAAGAAAGAAAAAAGAAAGCTAGTGCTACCTTTTTAAAGGTGTTAGTTTGCCAATATATCGAAGAAACAAGAAACAACCGCATAATTTTCTTGTTATAGCTTCACTCTTTCAAAACTTCGTCTCCTTGTTTTACAGTCATTTCAGAGGAGGATTTGTTTTTCATTTCTTTCTTTCTTTCTTTCTTTCTTTCTTTCTTTCTTTCGTTCGTTCGTTCGTTCGTTCTTTCTTTTCTTCCTTTTTATTGTAGAATATCAGTTTGGGAACTTTAGGAAGGTTAATAATTTGTTAAATCATGATTCTTATTATTACAAACAGCTATGCAGGATCTTCAGCTTCAAGATCTATGATGTTTGTTTATTGATTCCATATTTTAAAAATCCTTATTTATTACAGTTTTGTTTCAGCAAACTCTTTTTATATGCACCTTATATATATTTATGCAAGCATTGTAAATTAAATAAAGAACACCTACAAATAATATTTTACAGAAACAGAGATTCCCAAGAGCAGAAAACTCTTGTTGGGTATCCAAAATGCATTCTTTGAATCTGTAATTCTTTGCCTTGGCAAGCAGAAGTGAGATAAGAAGAGGTATAAAATTAGAGGGCTGTTTTTAAAGTATGGGTCTTTTTCAGCCTCATAATATGTTCAAAAATCAGTTCTTAAAAAATATGAGAACAATTGAAAAAGCTAGATCTGCATGCTTTTTATATTTGAAGCAAATTCCAATCACTCTATCTGAACAACTAATTTGATAAATCTGCGATTTGGGTCTGAACTTTGCATCCTAAGCATGTTTAGTTTAGAAACATGAAATTAGTTTTAGTCCTCAGCAGTGAAAACCTGCCACCATTCTGTACTGGTAGTGATATACAAAGGCATGAGCAATACAATCACCTCAGAGGAAATGGGGCTTTACTATTTTCCCTCAGTTTGACCCTTGCTAGCACGCATGAATCAAATCAAGAGCTCGAAGATTTTGCAGACCTGGATTACCATATTTGCAAAGCTCAGTTGGATTTTCACAAAGAAAGCAGATATGGAAAGAAAAAGTCTTTGTTGTTTATGGAAAGTCTGATAAACATGTGGTCAACACCTGGATTTTAAAGGGATTCTATTCCTTGATCAATAAAAGTACAATAGACATCTTCTGAGACATACAAATTATAAAACAAGGTGATAGTGACAAAAAGAGCTGCCACGTGCTTTTCTTCACCTCTTTGATTTTGTTTAATGACAACGAATCAACTTTTAAAAACAAAAGATTAAAATAACAGAGTAAATAGAAAAATCCTTATAAAATATGCATTAAAACATGGGAACCTATATATCATGAAGTATATGTTTTCCTAATAAATTTTATACTGTGAAAAATCATGTTGGTGAACGCATTTCCATATGACAGTGTTTTGCATCCTGGAAATGCCAGATGAAACTGCTTTATGCAAATGATATAAAATTAATGCCCAATATAGTTTCTGTACATCCCACTGACCTCTGCAGGGTTAATGAGGGAAAATTCTGTCCTTTCAGCATAAAATATTGCTTTTTAATACAGACAAATATATGCAAAAGAAATTGCACTAAAATAGAATTGAATTCTTGCTAGCTTTTCTGCCAGTATATATTAGAAGAATGGCAAAAGGCATCTCCATTCTAACATAGATCTCAGTAATCAGGAGATGCATTGGCGTAGCAGCCCTTTTGCAGTCACCGGACCATCGTCTCTATTTAGCTTGTAGAGTGAATTGGAATTATTCTCTTTTATTTACTCTGAAGTACATAGTAAATATAATACTGCCACAGAAAAGTATGGGCCCAGGTGAGATGACAACATGTGGCTGATTAGACTTGTACGTCATCTTTTTATATCATAGAATGATAAAATGGTTTAGATTGGGAGGGACATTAAAGACCACCCAGTTCCGACATCCCTGCCATAGGCAGGGACAGTTTCCACCAGATCAGGTTGCTCAAAGCCCCATCCAGCTTAGCCTTGAACATTTCCAGAGACGGAACATCCACAACTACTCTGCAAAACTTGATCACCCTCACAGTAAAGAATTTCTTCTTAACATCTAATCTAACTCTACCCTCTTTCAGTTTAAATATACCAGCCATCATGTTTCCAGACTGGTCAGAACAACTCCTTTGGGACATGAAATACTTTCTTTTACAGAAGCAAAGGAAGACTAGCTACATTTTATATATCTATCTTTTAAATTTCTGATGACATGTAAGACAAATCCCATTCCAAAAGTCAGGACTGTGGGGCTTTCTTTTCACTTATGCCAATGAATGCAAGCCATTTACCACTCTAGGCTTCCAACCAGCCAAATCTAGGAATGTGCTGGAGTACGCCCTATTTGCTACAGAAATTTTCCTATGAGAAGTGACAAAAGGATTCTGTATTGAGGTTCGACTCTTACCTAAATAGACAAGCCTGGCAAGCTTTCCAGGAATCACAATGTTCTGTCTACACAGGGTGAGATGAGGTCTGAAGTTCTTGTAAACAGCAATAGTTACTATCTTAAGGCAATGAAAGATGTAATGACTCCAACTTCACTTGGATAAAAATAGCAGAATTTTAAATTTTAAGTAGCATAGACCTCTGAGATCATCAAGTCCAACTTTTGACAGAACACCACCATGTCAACTAGACCATGGCACTAAGTGCCACATCCATCCATCCATCCATCCATCCATCCATCCATCCATCCATCCATCCTCCTTAAACAACTCCAGGGATGGTGACTCCACCACCTCCCTGGGCAGCCCATTGCAATGCCCAATTACTCTCTCTGTGAAGAACTTCTTCCTAATGTCCAACTAAACCTTCCTCGGTGCAGCTTAAGACTGTGTCCTGTTGATCTATCACTAGTTGCCTGGAAGAAGATGCTGACCCCCAGCTGGTCACAATCTCTTTTCAGGTAGCTGTAGAGAGGGATAAGCTCTTCCCTGAGTCTCCTTTTCTCCAGGGTAAACAAGCCAAAATTCCCTCAGCAGTTCCTCACAGGACATGTGCTCCAGACCCATCACCAGTTTTGTTGTCCTTCTCTGGACATCTCAATGTCCTTCCTGAACTGAGGGCCTCAGAATTGGACACAGTTGCACCTCAAAGTACACTTGCATCAGACTTCGAAATCTGATGGTCTGATCCTGCCACATGCCAGTGTGCTCTTTTCCCACTGACTATAGAGATAAAAGAACTCAGAGAGTTAGACCTTTGGACTTTGCATTGTTTACCTGACATTTATCCATCTGAAACAATGGCTAACTTGAAAAATGTCTCTTATGCGGAAACACAAAGAACATGAATTTTCTTCTCTGCTATTAACAAATATCTTTCACTTTTACTACATACATCAAGCTGCAAAGTAACATATCTTTGTGAGCAGAATATTTGAATTCAGCAGCTTTTGACAAAGAAACTGTATACTTGCCAAAGGAACAATGATTTTTATTTCATGCTTAAAGAGGGGTTTACAGACTGAAGCAAACTTGGAATAAGAAAAACTTTCATGGTTAAAAGACATAGCTTGCTTTGGGGAAAGAATAAATGTAATTGTTATGGGCTTGGTTTTATAACATGCCTGCTTAAAAGAATCAAAAAATCTTTGCTTTCAAAAACTTCACTTTGTTTCTCAGATTTTGTGGCTTGCTCCTGTTATAGACGTATGTAAATTTATATGCAGGATATTATACAAAGGAAGAGAATGTACTTAAAGAAAGATAAATTAATGGCATTGTCAACTCTGGACATAAAATTTTCATATGTCATGAAAATTTTCTGAAAATATCTACTTTTTAAAAAAAAATTGAAGTTTTAAGGTTTTTTTGATAGTTTTTTCACTTACATTCTCACGTCTGAGCCATATATAACTAAGCAGAAAAAGTCAATCTTTTCACACCTAGAGGATCACTTTTTAGAGCAGAAAGGTGGCATTCTTATACAGTGCTTTTACTTCAGTATGTGGCGCCTTAAGACAAAACACTATAAACTTTGAGGTTTACCATGATGAAATCTAGTTAACAGAAATAATACCTCGTATACCTACTACTACTACATACACAGTAGGTTATGCCTGATAAGCCATGCTGCAAAATACCTTCTCTGGACTAAAAACTGTTGAAGTATATGTACCATAGTAACATGTATGGCTTTGAAAATGTTTTCTGTCTTTTATGCTCAATTATGGTTTATCCTGAGCACTCCATTCCTTTTCTTCTTAGAAGAAACACAAAATGTATTCCCCCTTAGATAAACAAAAAATCAAACTGAGTCACATATTATAGACCTAAATCAGGAACAAAAGGTTCTTAAAGAATCAGGGACAGTGACCACTTCTCAAATTTGTACATGATTAAGGACTTGCAATTAAGGAGATAATTTTTCATATTCAGCATTTCTGAAAACAGTCATTAAGTCTCTTGTGTGCTTACTGTCTCTGTTAAAAAGAAAAGAAATGTTGTCTCTGTCCTCCAGAGGCATTGATAAAGTAACATTAGATAGACAAAGTTTGGTCCCAATTTTCATGTTTGAGATATTTATCTTTTTTTCATTAATGAGAGCAAAATAAACTTCTGGCCACATTAGCTGTAATTTAATAAAATGGGGTTTTTTCACTTGCTTAAATAAATCCGTTTTTTAACCAAAAGGCCTTGAATTAAATATGAGTTAAACGCCATCTTACATATGGATCCAGGACTGGAATCTCTCAAAACTTGGTCAGAACAAGCTACAGCTAAAATAAGGGAGGTGAGGCAAGGAAGGAACATGAGATCAATGAGTTTCCTGCTGGGACACCCAAATTTTCAGATAGATGGAGAGGCTGAGGAGGAAAAGTGGAGAGACAATAGATAACTTAAATTTTTGAACAAATTCTATAGCGAAAATATGACTTGATAAGAAAACTCATAAATATATCAGCCTAAGAGCCCAGTCACCTTTCCCAGAGTTCGTGCACAGGAAAATTCTTGTGGGACTCAGTTTAGAGGGATCCTGAGAGTATGTGGGCCTCTGTTCAGATGGGCAAATTAATCTCTCTGTGGTAAGGGAAAACTGCTAAAGTATGTGATTTTAACACAGAACAATAAAGTGACTCCAGAGTTTTATTCCAAACCTTCTGACCAAACCTCTCCGAATGTGATAAATGTTTATGGATTCGTCTAATTACAGATCTGGATTAAAGCTAAGACACTTAGAGAATATGTCTCTCTTTCATAAGGTTTCCAAGGTTTTCCTATAATAATCAATTACCATAATGAGTTTTTTTTAAAGCTGCCATTTGTCACTTTCTTAAGATATATAAACTACCCAGTATAAAGACAAATAGCTAGAGCCAGCCTACCCTGAGGTCCTCTACCAAAGATGTTCATTAAATCAAAATCAAGTGGGAAACCTGTTGGATTTTATTTCAAAGTCAATCCTGCTTGTGCTACATAAAATCTGCCCTAAACAAGTGTAGTTTTATGTCAAAAGCACTGTTTTCTTAATAGAACCTTTTAAAAAAAATGTTGGTCTTAATCCTAGAAACTGAAGACAATCTGTCTTGGAAGAAGAACATGCAGTTACAGAAATCTGACACCTGTGTACAACAGGACAGGGGAAATGATAAACATGTTTTTAGTTCTGATGAAGTTTTTGGTATCTGCCACAGTTTTGACAGTGTTGACACGGCAAGTTCCTCAGCCAGACTGACTCTGCTATAGACGACTCTGCTAGATGTTGAGATCCGTGCAGCCGAAACCAGGTAAAGCCACTGTATTCCATCTCCTGTCAACATCCATCATTCTTCTCAGTCTTTAATTTATCATGCATAATCTCTTAATAGCAATAAGGTAACATCTTTGGTTAAAAAGGCAGTGTTCACTTAGGGCACAGCCGTAGGATGTTCCAAGCAAGTAATCTACAGATACACTTAACATGCATACTTGAGGTTTCTAAATCATTACTGGATCTCTGGTCAGACATGTTTTATTGCATGAGTAGGCTCTTGAATCTTGAACAAGTTATACCTTGTATAAGTAATAGTTCAACAACCCAAACAAAACACAAAGTTGTAACAACAACACTTTGCAAAACACAATTGCTGATTTGTTGCTGGCAGTCCTGGCAGAAATGGATGGTTAGGTCAGCCAAAGAACCTCTTTAGGTTTCTGTGAGAAGTAATTTTAGAGATGCTCATATTTTTTGAATAAATAAAGATTTTAAATTTCCTTTTAAACTTTTTTTTTTTTTTCCCCAGGAAGCATATTTTCAAACAACAAGATATCTCTGACACCCTGAGACTGGTTATGTTTCACATAATGCCACCCAAATAAATATAAAGAGATAACTAAAGATTAACAAATAAGTACTTTGGCTTAAGTATGCTTACTGTAAATTTATACTAAGTGAGGACCTCCAGGAGAAGGCAGCTGACAGGTGTTTTTAAAAGTCTGTAGCTAATGACCATAGTTGAAATAAGACTAAATAATTTTTAGCAATCTATTTAATAAATTCAATTTTAAAATAATGGCTGAAGTCATTATTTAGCTAGAGAGTAATCGTATGAGAATAGAAATGAGTAAACTTCCAGGACAATATGTTTCTTCTAAGCATTTTAAAGTATATGACTGCTGTTTTCAGTCTGTGAACAACAACGAGAATTTTGTGAGGAAACTTGAATGCTGTTAGCTCAGGAAATGCCTGCTCTCTACTCAGCTCTGGAGGTACTTGTTCCTCTTGCTCATTCCAGGAACACTTTGGATCTACTTAGCTGGACTCAGACGACCCAAAATCCTGCAGGAGTACTGCCCACCCTCTAGTGGAGGGCATTTTCAGAGCCATGTACCTGAGTAGGCTTACAGATGGTAAAGACAATGAAAATGCCATAGGATTGTTTGCAGAATGTTAGTATAATTTGCAACAATCCCAGAATTTCTTCTGATAAAAATGTTATGCTGTTAGAAAAGCACATCAGTTGAGTTGTGCCGATCCCATTCTCCTCTCTCAACTGAGGACAAATCTATTCTTTCAAATGTACAAATGACTGTGGTACAAGTCAGACTCTCCTAACACAGAATCTGCATTTCAGTTGTGTATCTAGTGTGTTTTGATAGATCTGAGGATTTTGTAACTTGTACTTGAATATTTTGCAATTCTAAGCTGTTATTTTTCATGTAGTTCAATGAATTCTGTACTAAGTACATCCTTTCTTTAGATGACTGTTATGTCATACGTCTCATTATCTTGTGTATACATGTAATTCTATATAGAGAGGCTTCTGCTCTTGAACAAAAATTATCTTCCCTTTCTGAATTTACTTTTCCAAGAATTTTATTCTGCTGTAATTTGATCCTTAGACAACACTGACCTGTCTGGCATTTTTTAGTTGTATACAGTGCTTACATAAAAATTTTGAAAATATCTCACTGACTTAAAAGTCTGAATTTTATTTTTAAAAATGCCAGAGTGATATTTCAAATGCTAAAGAACGAAATCATTTATCTTAGGCAAGAGTGAGATACTGTCTGTGCTTACTATTAAAATTGTGCATGCATTCAACATCAAGCCCAAAGAAAAGCTTACCCTGACTTCATCTAGCCTGTCCCAAAACCTCTGCTGAATGATGATTGTCAGCAGTCTCCTACTTGCCTTGTGCTCTAGTTAAAACTTATTTGTTCTTTGCAGTTTATCAGTACCAGAAATTACCATTCCCACCATACTTTTATTCCTGAATTTACTCCTGAATGGGTCTTCTACTGCTCTTGATTAACACCTGTGGGAGAAAAAAAACAGGGCTAATTCCTAGAAGAGGGCCACTGAACAACCATATGAACAGCAGGGGTATTTACACGAAGTTAAAGGTCATTTATAGCAGTCTATTTATAGGATTCAAACTAAATGAGAATGAAAATGAAAATCCTATTATAAATGTATACATGCCCAGAACATATCTAACCCCACAATTTCCTTGAATATGTATAAAACAATACTTTTTAATACCTTTGAAATGTCCTTTCATCTGCTACCTGAATGCACCCAAGGGTTTGAGCGCTATGCAGCATATGCGCAACTCCTTATGGGATTCACAAACTCTACGTTTCCCATAACATTTCCAGGCCTTCGTCTAATGAGGCCATATTTGCACGATTAAATTTGACATTTCTGGGCACTGAAACTTAATAATCGTACTGATAAATTGTTTGACTGGCCTCAGCACAGTTTTGCTCGTGGCCAGCTAGACCTTGGTTTCGAGAACCTTTGCCAGGCACAGTTAGAGAGATAGTGCAATTCACAGACTATTCACAAGAGACAGTTTGAATGAAGCCTTTCTGTTTTAAAAGCTAACAGAGTGAGATAGTAGAGCATTACAAGACTGGTTAGAAAATTTATTTATAATTTTTAAGAAAGTACATTTTTAAATATAAATAGGAATCTCAAATTAAAATATCAGTTAATGTATTTTGATCAATACTGGACATGCCATATATGACAACCTGTTCAATCTGAAGTATTGAATGATAAATCTGAATTGGTAGAAAGCAACTAGGAGTCTGTTGAAATGAAAACCAGCTGTTGGCAGCAGTAGAATCTTTCACAATTGCAAAGAGAATATTTTCTTCATTTCAGTCAAATTGATTCAATTACTAGTTCACTGAAAGGTGAGAAACTGCCTGGGAGTTGACAAATTATAAAGATTTGTTTTCTTTCTCTATTGTTAAAAACCAGGTTCAGGAAGATGAGCTCTACTAATTCTAAAATCCTTTATGAGGGCAAAAGGAGATGGCTCAGTCCCCCTCTCTAGCTAAGTCTGCAAGTGGAGTGGAGTGGAGGTTCAACTCTCTGTGATGCAAGGCTTAGTTTGATATAGCGTAACTGTGACCTTGGCTCAGTTTTGCTGAGAAAATTGGTTTCCAAGGTATGAGAAAATCCATGAGCTAAAACTATAAAAGATAAGAAAAGTAAAAACACAGACAGAATTGAAACTCTTGAGATGGTGATATCAGCTCAAGTGTTCAAGGAGAAAAATACTGACATGGAAAGGTAAAAAAACCCAAGACAAAAAGCAAATATCAGGAAGTCAGCAATGCAGCAACACTGAGGAGCAGCCCCTTCCACAGAGCAATGCAGGCCCCTGCTTCTCCACCTGATTGACCCCCATGTTCTCACAACATATCTTGAGGAAAGTAAAAGTGAATATAGTACCCCTTAGCCTAGCTACCTGTAGTGACCAGTCCTTTGCTGTGTGTATTAACCAACAAATGACCACTGCATACTCTTAAAGTGTGTATATTCTCCTGACAGAGCTTCTTCCAACATGACAGAAGATGCCAGGACAAAAATGATCTAGTGACTGAGAGCTACAGGTGGTTTAATGTAGCAAACTAAAATGAAAAATCATTAGATAAATTTATCCATTCCTTATTCGGAAGAAAGTTGTCTGTTTTGCTTATATTAAAAAATATGAACTATTTTATGCTTCTCTAAAAGAAGAGTCATTTTCTGAAGAAATCAAGTATAAATACATGATACCCATTCAGATGAACCAGACTAAAATATATAGCAACCACCATATACTAACACAATGGATATGTCCATTAAAAATCACATAAATCCGTATTAGCAGTAAGTTTACTCAAATAAATATGCAAAGATTTCATATATCTAACTGTCTAGCAAAGAGAAGCATCAGATGCAAAACTTACTTTAACAATGTATTTTAATATTTGCCAAACATTAGCAACCAGTCTCTTTACAGAAAAATAAATAAGCAAATATTAATTCAAAATAATACAAACCACACTGTTTAAATCAAAGTGTTATGATGGTAAAAAACCACTCTAGAATTCATCCTAGAGAAGGAAGAATTCTTGCAATTCTGTCTTCTTCAGGATTATGAACCTACAACCCCTAGAAAAATGTCTAGCCACCAAGAACAGCAGGACCCACCCAATCAAACACATGGCTGAAAGGCTGGTGCCATCTGTGGTATCTCGCTTTTTCAATCACGGTGCAGTTTACACGGCACCAGACCTGCTAGAGACAAATGGGCTTCACCTGTCTAGAAGGGGAAAAGGATTCTAGCCCATGAGTTGACAGGGCTGATTGAACGGGCTTTAAACCCATGGGGAAGGGGATAAGATGAGGCTCGCTAGAGGTGAGCCTGGGAGCATCATGCCAGTGTTGGGGGTGAAATCGATAGCCCAGGTGAGGTGCACCCACACCAGTGCACACAGTATGGGAAACAAACAGGAGGAGCTGGAAGCCACTATGCAGTAGGAAAGCTATGGCATAGTCTCCCTCACGGAAACATCCGGAGATGACTTGAGTGACTGGAGTGATGGTAAAGTTGGGTGCCTATGCGTAAGGATCAGGGGCAAGGCTAACCAGGCAGACATCCCGGTGGGAGTCTGTTATAGACCACCCAACCAGCACGAAGAGGCAGATGAAGTGTCCTACAGGCTGACATTTCACTAAATGGAAACTCAGCACAGCAGAGAGGAGGCAGTCTGGAGTGTCTGGAAGAGAACTTCCTGACACAGCTGATGAGCAAACTTACCGGGGCAGTCACAGCACTTTGTTTTCTGCACCAAAAATTGAACTTAAATTCTTTAATCATTGAGATACAGGTTAATAAACCACTACAAATTTGAGCTCAAAATCTTCAGACCTGGAAAAACATGAAACTTCTGCTGCACAACCCCAAAAGCAGTTAAGCATCACTGCTGTCTTAGGTCTTTTTGTATTAAATTACTTCTGGTGATTTATAAAAAACCCCTCCTCAGAACCAAAAAAAAATTAGATTGCAGGCCTGCTGTGTATTATGCAATTACAAATAGAGAATATATATATTATTATACATTGTTAATTAAAGGATTTATGATCAGTTACTCTCTCTACCATTATCTTCCTATGTGGCCTTCCCTAAACCAATTAATGCCACTGAACCTTACCTGAATTATAGGATGCATATTTCACAAAGTATCAATGAAGTTAAATACATTACAGATTTGGAGGTCATTAGATAAGATTAGGCAAGTAATTTACATACAGAAAGAAGCAAAGAACTCTCTCTTTAAGTATGATGGGGTCCTGTTGGCACGTGCTAGGATACCTACTTGCTGCTCTGTTGCTTAGGTGTCCCTGGATGGTTTGGTATTAAGAATATAGATTGGTCTTTGACAGCAAAAAAAGTAATACAGTTTTGATTTTAGTTTGTTGACATTTTTTCAGTTAAATATCGCATTTTTGCTGAATTTTCATATGAACAGTAGCAGAGAAACAAAGAGAAGATGTGAAATAAATAGGTTCCTCTGTAGAACTGAATGGAAATTAACCATAAGAAAAGGAATTTGTGAACCATCTCCACTTCTATGTAGATGAAATTCTCTCAGGAAATAAGATCACAGATAAATGAGAGAAGTGGCTAAAAGGGAAATGAGAATTTATCAAGATCCCAAATTTGAATCCTTATGTATTACAAGATCAGGAGAAGGAACTACCAAAAGGAAACAAAAAAACAACAAAAAACCAGTTAAGGGACTTTCTTGACAAGGGGAACATATAGCACGAAGAACAGTTATGAAAACTACAGTAGAAGAGGATTTCAGATTTTCAAAGCCATTGTTAATAGTACATCATCTGTACTTTTATAGATGAGTTCTGTTCCACCTAGCACCTAAGAAAAATAACTGTTGAACCATGTTCTTACATCAACATGTGAAGGAGTATATTTAATAACTTCAAAAATAATAAATATATAGAAAACAAAGAAAAACATTTAACAAAACAGGAAACACTGCCAATCACATTAAGATTAAAGTTTCTGTGAAAAACACGGCAGGTAAGTCTCTGTCACATTTCAAGTAAGGGATGACAGAGAAATCGGTTTCAAAAGAGAAAAGCAACATCATTAAAAAGATCAAAACCATGTATTTAAAATAAAAAAGAGTCAGTGGTTTTCAGAGATAGAACTTGTATTGGCTATATAATTGCAGTAGGCGAGTATGCAGATATTAGCCTGTGTCTTGGTTTGGGACAGATTTGCAAAGAAACTGCTTTTGAGGCTTAATGGAAACTCATTTCAAGGGTTCAGCTCTGCATGACTAGCTTGTCATAAGGAAAAGCAACCAAAGACAACTGGATGTGATACTGACTCCATCATTGCCTTGTATACTGATGGTTACAGGTACTGTGTGTCTCATGGCTGATAGCTTAGTTTGCTTTAGCTTGGGAATATTCCTGACTGGAATTGGAGGGAAAAGGAAGGGTATGTGGATAACTGTGTGCATAGAGACGGCTGCTAAATTCAGTATTTTAGTATAGTCAGGAATAAGACCGTGTTTACCATAGACAATTAAATATGAGTGCATGTATCACATTTTATGTTGTAAAAAGAATTCTTATGAATATGCAAAACTACAGGTAAAATAAGACTGCAGTAGCTGTTACAGCCCTACACAGGAAAGCCATACAATTGTGGAGTGTCTTAGGGTTAATGATTGCAAGTTTGAAATACATTTGAGAAGAAGAAAATGAAAGTATTCTACAGAATAAAATATGTTCTTTGTCAATGACTTATACAGAACACTGGGCTTACAGAAAAAGCATCGGTCCAGATAAATAACTTCTTTATTTATGATAAGAATTTTTAAAATGCTACATTTAATTTTAATATCATGATGAGAAGTATTTCTCCTTCCTGATAGGCCTCATTACACTACACTGAATATAGTGTTTGCCTTATTTAACAATTTTTATCAATCATTTAACAATGGATAACGCACTCAGTGTCGATAGAAATACAAGCAACAAAGGCACAAGGGTACAATCGATTAGGAAAAACAATTTCTGTCTTAGGGCATGGCAGTAGTATTGCGGTGAAATAAGAAAAATGTTGCCATTAAATGAAATATCTCAGGATGTTAAGAGAAATCTTATTGAATTCTAATTTTTATTTTATGAAAATTCTAAATCTTTATGATTGCATCTTTGCTTTGCATTAACTTATACTTTCTATTCTAAGGAAATGTGGGTGTGGCTAGTATTTCTGTTCATAAACAGGACAGTCACAGTTTATAAGAACTTGCGTGCATCTCAGTTGAGAAGAATTGAAGATATAATATAATATACACACATATTTCAACAAGATGTTCTAAACCCAAAACTCCAAACTGATGAATTCAACACCACAACTAATGATACATATAAAATTCTTCAATTTCTCCAGCATGTATATAAAAATATTAATTATTATTTCTATGTATAGGCACTAATAATGTTGAGCAATTTACTCGTATGCTTCTTCATTTAAAGAAGTAACATGTTCAAATCTCTTCTTTAGCCTAAGAGAGAACTATGATGAGCATAAAGATTTCACATGATACCACTCTGCTCTTGCTGCAAGTTGCTGAGGCCATCAATGCATAATGGAAGAGTTTGAGTCGTGATGCCTGTAAATCTGCTAAGCTGTTCATAAAATTGTTTTCTTAGAGCTTCTTTGACTTTGCAAAGTCAAATTACAGAGAAGATACCATCAGTCCTTTAAATTGATGTGCTCTAAAAATTCTGAATTGTGTTTATCTCAACAACAAAAAACCCCACAATGACTTGTCTGTTAAGCAGTTATGATTCCGTATGAATAATAAAAAATTATATAAATATTCAGCAGCAATCTACCCTGGCAAATGGAATATTTTTGTTTTCCATTAGCCCTTTTAAACTAATTAATGAATTAATGAGTGAAAAGAAGCAATATCAGACCTCAGTAGACTGAAGTGAGGTCACTCTGGTGCCATTTTCAATTAATGTTAGCATTTCATATGCATTACATACTATTTGAATGATGACTCTTTGTGTGTTGAGACTATTTCATAGCAGGAACAAGGGACCAAGGACCTGGTGCTGGGCTGGTTCAATTCTTTGTTCTTCCACTGACTCACCTTGTCTCTTTGAGTGAGCCACCAAAGGTGGCAGCTACTTGGAGAGCACCTACTTGGACGAGTGATGCGTGGCCTAATTAAATAAAAACATTAAACACCAGCATTTAATTGATGAAAGGAGCAATAGAAGTACAAATCATGTTGTTATTTTTTTGAAATCTGCCTATAAAGAGACAACCATATTTGGAGGCCTGTAGATGTCTTTTTATTTTTTTTAATGTGACTACTGACAGCCAACACTACTAGCATGCCATGTGGAAGAACTACTAGAGAATAAAATGGTTTGTGTAGCTAAGCAATAAAAGAGAGGTTTTTCTGTGGCAATTTTTCAAAAACGTTGCGTGGGGTTTTACCTACGTGACTCGTATTGACTTAAAAGGGAGTCATGCAGCTAAAAATGCATACAACACTTAGAAAATGTATGCCTAAGTGTTTTGTCAATAATCATATGTAAGTAATAAAATGGGATTCATTTTTTTCTACTCAAGACATATAAACATTATGTTTATATCAGCACAATTACTGACTTTCTGTAGCTTGATAGCTAGTCTTTAGTCATACTATAATTGGCACCCTGATCACATAATGTCATTTTAATGTGTTCTTCAGAACACATATTACATTATTAGATTCTTGCTGTGAAAGAAGTGAGGAACAACTATATCATAAAAAACTGCAACAATGCTAACTCAAAAAATCATTCCCCATTCAAAATGCAATATAGATCTGTGTCTGAGTAATAATTTTCTATAAACATTTCCAAATTGTGAACACAGCTAATTTCTGGGGGAAAAAAATAGATCTGCTACATAGTGCCTATACACTGAGAAAAAGAACATATGGAAAGGCCTTGAAAGGATTGTTTCAGGCAGCCAGAAGGGATGAAAACTGTTCCCTCACTAATTGATAGCTTATGAAACATTTCCATACCAAAAAGTCTTCTGTATTCTGATTGGACAGTAGCAGCCAACTATTTGAAAAACCCCAGGTTTTGTGGTATGTCTCATTAGCTGTAGTCTTTATTCACACCTCTGTTAGCTGGCTGGTGCCCTTATCCGTCAGCAATTTTGAGAGGATATGCAAGCCAAATGCTGGGACTTGTAAAATGGATTATTCTTTTCATGGTTATTGAGGAACAATTGTTCCTCGATACTCAGTCTGCTATTTCTCATTGATTGCAAAGCTTAATCTGACTCTCAAGCTATTAAAGATAATTTGTAAAAAAAAAAAAAGAAAAAGAAAGGAAAAAACTATTGCACTGATGAATTCATGACATGTAAAGAATATTTGAGAAGAACAGGACTAAAAGAGACTGAGAGAGGCCAAAGCTATTATAATGTGTTTAAAGTTGACTCCTGGAGGAAATGCTGGGAAGATTCTAGCTCAAAGAATGTTTACAGGGGCTGGCTACAACAGTTATGAGAGAAGAATATAAACTATTTCACTGTTTAATAATACCAGGTATGGAGTGATTACAACATTTTAAGATATTATCACCAAGTAGACATAGCTTTTATTTAGCCTATTATGTAGTTATGTAAGCAGAAAATATGAATCTGGGAATAATCATGTCAAGAGATTTTTTAGAAATGGGAAGTCAGAAGAGGAATTACAAACTTAGCCACAAAGTTCTGCAATATGTGTTAGCCTTGACCTGCCATTATAATCTGCTTCTGCTGAACAGAAGATGCCAATTGTGTTGTCATGTGGTGATTTTACCAGGTAGACAAATATCTTTTAGAAAGCACAATATCATTAAAAGAAGTCAATTGTGTTGAAAAGGCTTGATAGTTTCTATGGCATTTCTTGGGAACTCAGAATATAATGTCTCAGCACTGCGTAAAAACAACATTCTGAGGAATAACTAAAACTTGAAATAAAACTTGAAAAAAATCAATAGGCCTGATTGTATTTGCACTATATTGGGTGGACTATTAAAATTTATGAATCTTGCAGTTGTCTGGAAGATGAGAGATGTTTGTCTGAGTATAAAACAAGTCAGGACCTGTGTCTTTACTTCCTAGAGAGAAAAAAAAAAGGAAAAAGAGATTGTGAAAGCCTTAAGAGCTGAAGTAAGAAACATTACATTAACAAAGAAGGTCATAAATATTTGGTGTGGTTTATAAGATTAGATTATATTTTAATTCTCGAGTCATTGAAAACCTTATGAAGTTCAACAAGAACAAGTACAAGGTCTTGGATGTGGGAAAACATAATCCAGGAGTGCAGCACTGGCTGAGATTTACCTGGCTGGAGAGCAGCTGTGTAGAAAGGGACCTGGGGATGCAGGTGGACAACAAGCTCAATAGAGTGAGCAGTGTGTTGCTGCTGTGGTAAAGAGGTCAAGAGAATGCTGGGCTGCAAAATAACAATGTAAATATATACAAAACAATATGAAATTCTAGAATCATATTATATATATCATGTTGATAAAATGAAAGATGGATTTGCTAAAATTTAACCACATCAGCTGTGAATTTATTTGCTTCCTTCCTGGAATATCTGCACTGCTGTCAGTGACTGCTGCTCTTGAGGACCTACCTGGGTTAAATCGAAGCCTCTTAAAGTGGAAGTAACAACAGGCAGCCATGGTCCCATGGAACTTGGTTTAACCATCTGAGTATTCAATTTGCTTCTCCAGCAGTTTCTGCAGCCCACACTCACCTCCTTGATGCTGAAAATATCCTTCCGCTGGTACTTTTGCTGTCTAGTGTAAGCTTCTGCAGCTTATTCTAAGTAAACTGCAGTCACAGAAGAACTGGTAGAGTGCTTATGAAAACAGATTAACCAGAAAGATTCTGAGAGTGTATTCAGATACTACAAACCAGCGCAGAAGAGAGCAACTGCAATGCAAATTATCATGAAACACCTGACTTGAATAGGTTTCAGAGGTTTGCTACAGACTAGGTCACTGCATAATAGTTTCAGGCAACATATTTAGCACAAGTTAATGCATACACTCAGTATCAAACTCACTACAAGTATAAGTAAGTGTGACTTTAATTGTGTTGTGCCTTGTACTAGATTTGGCCTGAGTTCAGAATGACTTTCAGCAGGTGCAGTTTATGGTCCTCCAGATGATACATCTCTCGCCATAGCATAAAAATAAAAATAAATACAAGGAAGAACTGTGTTATGATGACCACACTATAAAGTTAGTCGATCTTAGGTACAGTTAGATTTCTTTGTAACCTGTTTTTCTAAGAGTTCTGGTAGTCCTGTTCTGAGAAAGGAATTTTCCACTCCTTCCTGCCCTACCCCAGTCCTCTCTTGCAGGCTGTTTCCTGACTGCTGGCAGTGGCTGCATTAGTAGCATATCCATGTTTCAGCCCACAGTCCAATACCATCACAGATCCACTTTCAGAAACATCTTAAGTTTGGCAGATAGTGAAAACAGCTCCTGGAACATGGACAGGCTTTTCATTCCACACCCCCAATACGGAAGAGGAAATCCCCAGCAAAGGGCTGAGGCTGACAGTGTCATCTGCAGTGCTATAATCTCTGCACTGCACTATTTAGACATGGAAGACCCTGGGCCATACGGGAACAGAGACAGCAGAATTGTCTTATCCTAAAGCTTTGTCTATCCTAGAGAAAGAAGCTGCTTTCTGAACTTAAAAGAAGGAAAAATGGTAGTGAGAACATAGAAAAGAGCAGTCTTTAATATCATCTAGTTAACTCAGGTGAAAAAAAGAGAAAGAGGTTCCTCAAGCTATCTCCCAGCTCACCATGAGCATCAGTCACTTTTTATCCTGACAAAATCAGCGCTTATTTCTGACATAGAAAACACAGTGTGAAATTACATCAAATCTAATTGTATATTTATGATCCACGAAAACAAATACATGAGAGGATGAGCTATAGTTCAAGAGAACCACAAACAACTTGGATTTCACTGTCGGGCCATGCACTTAAATACGCAGAGCTGCCACACACAACACACCACTTTGTAAAAAATACAAATCCATGAATGATAAAGAAGCTGGTTTGTTTGGGTCAAAGCCCAGTGCCACCAGCCTGCTACCCAAAGGGAGCCTGGGGCCATTGTGGATGGTAGCCTGTACCTTTCAAACCATTTTTTTTCCCTGTGGCTTAATTTCATTCCTGAAAGCTAGAGAAGTACTAAAACTGAGTGAGAGCTATGCCCAGCTGTCAGCTCCTGTCCTTCTTCCATCCATTAACACTCCCTAATCCGCAAAATTCACCAGCCCTATAGGTTCCCACACCACACACCAGTTATGCTGATTAGAAAATTCACGCTTCAGTATTAGTGCTGATTAAAAAGGTTTCCCTGTGCCTTACGCAGATGTTGAATATTCATCAACAGTGTCTGGTTTAAGAAATGATAAATAGCATAGGAAATAATTTTATAACTACATCAAAAACTTATTTGTAGTGTTCAGCAATGTCCCCCTACAGCCTAGTTTATAAACAAATTATCTGAATTATTAATTTATCATGCAGGGACTGAAAAAAGGAAAAAAAATCCCAGTGGGTTATTACAGTCCTTCACAGGAAATGAATATCTCCTGGCACTAATGACATCATCAATAACAAGAAGTTTATTTCCAAAGAACTCAACTCAAAATTTAATTAACTGTATATGATATTTTCAAATTAAATATGAGTTAAGGGATTCAGTACTTGGATTAACGTAACAGTTCTAGAGTAAATTTATTTTTTAGTAGATTAAAAACAACAACAAAAGCTATAATAAAAGCCCTTTTGAACTCCAAAGTAAATATACAATTTAATGGAAACATTCATTTTGTCTCTCGACAATATGGAATTTTTTTGCTTCTGTTTCGAATTCCCATTTGTTTAGAGGACTCAGGAAGATCACTTGTAGATAGGAAACGTAGCACAGGTCAGTAATGCTGGAGCTGTGACAGAAAAGGAAATCTTACCAATGAAATTCCCATTTTCTTATACTTTTGGTAGTTTTTATCTTTCTGGATGACAACAGCGCAAAAAGTAAAGAAAGAGTAATCTACACTGCATGATGCCCATTTTAAAGTCATCTTTGAAATAGCAAATCAGACATCCCAGACACGTAACAGAGAACAGAACTACTTGAATCTCTGCTCAAATTTCCTGTCTGTTACAAAAAACAGTTGGTCAACACAATAAAATAAAAACCTATTCCAAAAAGTTACCTTATAAAAGGAGAAATTATGACATTCATATTTATGGCAACATAGGAAATGTAACTGATGTTGTGCTGGGGAAAAAACAAACAAAAGAAACTCAAAACAAACCAACCAACAAAAACATATAAAAAAACCTGCAAGAAAAACCCGAAAGGAATGACAAGATTGTGGGGATTCCTCAAACTTCAGAAAAGAATGAAGGATTACATTCTAGAAACCTGCCTGGTTTAACTATTTTGATATTCAGATATATGCACTATTTGAACAGAGTCAGTGTCAAGTCCATTTTCATTATTTCTTTTGGTAGAATTACATTTCTAAAGACAAAGGAACACTAACCAATGCATTGTTAAGGCACTGAACAAATATTGAGCAATTTTTTTTTATGCTGAAGCATCATTCATTTGCAAAAAAAGGCAGTGAATATTCAGACAGGTGCCAATATGAAAGGGGTGAAAAGTTAGGCACTGTCTTTCTTTTCAAAGGGAAAGAAAAATGGTTTTCTATTGTGAAAACTGCTTTTCCTTTCAGCTGCCTTTGACTCAGTCTTCTTACAAGGGAGACATTATTGACAGAAGAAGCAGGAAACAGACACTGAATTTTGGAGAGTGAGGAGCAAATTTCTTCTCCACAGACCCTTCTGCCGTTTTCCCTGAAGAATACATACCTTAAATCTACAAATCTAAAATTACAAAACTGACCAAAGCATCTTGCTTTTCCATTTCCTTATGGCCAGCTTTTTGGTCATGACTTCTATGAAATGGGAAACTCTGGACATAAAATCAATTTTCAAGCATTTTCTTAATAGAGGTGGAGATAAAAACAACAAGCCAGGAAGCAGTGGTAGAAAAATAGCCAATTTCCCTTTATGACTTTTTGTGAGACCTTGAAAATGGAGTCAGCAACAAGAACTGAAATTTGACATTCAAGAGGTCCACAGGGAGGGAAGATGAGAGGGCATGCAATTATGGAGGAAGCTGAAATTTTTCGTAGAACTTAGTAAACTATTTTTTATTTTTAGAAAACCATCATAACACAGTAATTTTTTATAGAATGTTGAGTGTAAGAGAGGTTTTATGAGGCTGTTACAAGAAGTCACCACAATTATGTACTGATGTGTAAAAAGAGGAAATTATATAATCGTAAGCACAGACCAAATAGCTGATGTGAAGCCATAGTATAATTTCATTGCTAAATTACATAAATGCAAAGTTATTGTTATTATTATTGGTAGTGGTGATGATGATTGGTTCTCTTACTTTGGCACATTCCAGGAGCCACTTTGCTAGGCACACTGTACAAAGTACAAAAAAACTTGTCTGTACTAAGAATCAAGTGCTTTAAAATCCCACTCTGTATTTTTCACTTTCTCAAGTCAGGAACTTATATTAAAAAATATCTGGGTAGCATCAGAAACTCGTTAAAATCAGCTAACTGCTGAAGCATTTCTAAATTTTCATTGTATAGTTTCTATTCCCATAGTCCTGTTTATTTAATAATCCTAGTTGGTTTAGCCATTGCAAACAGAAACTGCCATAAGCCTGAGATGCTGCAGTTCATTTCTGCTGCGCATATAAGTGTGGGAACCTGTATTTCACATACTTACAACGCTAGCAAGAAAGAACAGTTTGCCCAGAGAGGCTGTGGAGTCTCCCTCACTGGAGATACTCAAGATCCGTCTGGACACAATCCTGTGCCATGTGCTTTGGATGACCCTGCCTGTGCAGGGAGCTTGGACCAGATGACCCACCGGAGTCCCTTCCAACGGGACCCATCCTGTGAATTCTGTGATTCCGTGGAAGGATGTTCCACCTTTCCAGAAGTATTATGACACGTTCCCAAGTGCTGTGGAACAAACACAACCAAATCTTCAGGAATAAGACACAAGTTCTAGGATGTTTGGATGTGCTAAATGTTACATCCTTTCAGAAATTTTATTAATTTCTCTTGAATACTGTACAGCTAAAAATGCAGAAATGTGTAAAGTGTACAATAACTAGACACAGGGTAAAGTATTATCTACAGTCAGTGATGTTCTGTGAACAATTTATTATCTGGCAATGCTTGCAGTGAAGACATATTAGGAAGAAACACTGGGATGCACACTGGAATCCAAGCAGATTTTCTTCCCCTGTAGGCTTTGCTGGTGCTGTGAGCAATCTGAGTTGGAACAAATTCTTCCCAGGTATTTGAACAGACTCTATCAGAAGGGGGCTGATTTCAGGAGAGACCCTAAATGTGCTACTGTCATGAAACCAGTAAAATTAATGTGCACTTACTTATGGCTTTGCCAAGCATGAGCACTACAGCTATGTCAAATTCTTACCATCTGCTTCACTGGAAACAAAACTAAGACTATGCAGAACACTTTTAAATCCCTTAAAACATATTTAGGAAACAAAATGCATATTACAAAACTGATTTCAAGGGAAGAAAAGGACAATATTTCCAGAAGTTTGCCGAGGTTATATTTTTTCACAGAAAAAATCTAATACTCTATACCATGTATATTGGCATAATAAGATCTTGTGCAATATGGATATTTCAAATATACATGGTGTACTAAAAATGTAAGTTATCATAAATATACTCGACATAAAATAAATACTCTATGGTGTGTAAGATGTTGGCATTGTGCTAAAGCATGCTGCAAATAAAGTGAATGTGATATTTAGGATATATATAGGTTCATATCAAGTTTCTGTAAAAATAATATAAAGTCTCTCATTTAAAATGTCTTCAGGGAAAAAGCAGAATATTAATTTTCATGGTACTTCATTCCAGTATTTTCATAAGTATTATATACCTATGTCTACATAAAAACACTGTTACGTACTAGGACCAATATAGTTGAAAACCTTCCATGAACTGAACAGAAATCTTTCCATCCCAAAAGCGCCAAATAATAAGTCATCTCAAATGGATGGTAAAAAGCATAATTATGAGTGCATTCTAATACCTGCAATGAATTTATCTTTGAAAGTTTTCATTGTTTGTATGCTATAGTCCACTTATAAATAAAATTTTATAAGGTGCTGTATACCTCAAAAAGAGTATTAAAACTTCAAAGAAATATATATGTTTATTATGTTACCATGGACACACTATACTGGAGAAGTGTGTATAATTGTGATGGCCAAACCCCCCATATTTATAAAGTGCAAAGTTACGAATTGTTGTTTTCTTTACTCACAGCATTAGTTTAATTGTGCTTTTACATTTTCCAGTAAAATTTTCACAGAGACCTATAGTCTGACAAACCAAGTTAAAGACAGCTTTCAACACTAGGCCTTTTGCATAAGCTGAACAATTGCCAATATATTAAAATATGCCCTAAAAGCTTTATCTATCATGTATAACATATTTTGAAGGAACACCATCAGCATTAAAATAAGGAATGACAGTCTCACCTGTGACCCTGAAATATCAAACCTGGAAAAAATGGCAAGAAAACCTCCTCAAGGAGAGATCTACTGTTTTCTCCTGATCCTGCATTTCAACTCACTCAGATGCATTCCTAGGCTTGTGCAGACTATTTCTGCACACCAGGCTTTGCCTTTATAATCCAGCTAAAGGGATATAGCCTATTTCTAATGCAGTATTACACCTAATTCCTTTTTCTTAAATAATAATTTCGCTATGCCCAGCACAGCACATTCATCAGCACAGATAAGATCATCTCCCCTTCTCACAGCATCACTTAGATTGGTAGGGATGCCAGGAGGTCTTTAGTTTCTCTGCTCAGAGCAGGGTTAACACAGAATTAAGACCAAGCTGGTCAGGACTTTGTCCATCTTAAAAGTCTCTAAGAGTATAGATACTGTAATTTTGGTGATATTGCACCAGTGTTTAATTATGCTCATAACATCAGAAACTCTCATGCTTCAATTTAGGTGCACGGTTTCTCTTTCTCCCCCTGTGCACTTTAGTAAAGAGCCTGGATCTGTACTCTTAGTAGTCCCTGAAGTCCCCTGGAACAACTTCTCTCAAACAAGCTGAACAAGCTCGACTCCCTCAGCCTCCCCTCACAGGATTCCAGCTGGCTTGGTGGCTCTTTACTGAGTTTGCTCCAGTTGATCAGCATCTCTTTCCTGTACTTAGGGGCCCACAACCAGATGCAGTACTTCAGAAATTGTTTAACAAGCAACAAGCTGAAGTGATTAAGCACTTCCCCTGGTCTAGTGACTATAATCCTATTTTTACAGCCATGTCCACCGTCAGCCCTCATCACAGCCAGGTGGAACTCATATCTAGTTTACTGTCCAGCAGGAGCCTCAGGGGCTTTCCAGCTGAGCTGGTACCCAGGCAGTCAGTGCCCAGCCTGTGGGGGTGCAGGGGGTTAGTCTCTCACAGGTGCATGACTTTGCACTTGTGTGTGCTCAGTATTGTGAGGTTCCTGTCAGCACATTTGTCTAGCTTGGCAGGTCCATCTGGACAGCAGCCCTGCCCTCACGAGTAGCCATGATGTCCCCAGAAGCTGTCACACGCAAATATGAGCGTGCCTTCTGTCTTCTCCTCTAAGTCATTGGTAAAAGACTAAACACAACCAGTCTCAGGACAGACCCCTTTGAAGTTTCACTTACAAGCAGTCAGCCAAGGCAGAACATGGATGGTGGACCTCTGCACCTTGACCAGTGATCCAGCTGACTTTTCCCTCACCTAAAAATCTTCCCATCAAGACTAATGTCCAGTTGTGATAAAAAGGTGGGAGACCATATCAAAACCCTGAATTCAAAGTGGATGACATCAATCCACTATGAAAATCTGGTGAATTTCTGCAACAGAGATATTTGGATATCATGTTTTCAACCCCACTTGTGTATTCATGTGAATATTCAGAGATTAATTTCACTTGGCTACTTTTCAAGCCTTCTGGTGACTACTTTTCCAAATGTGTGGATGACTGATTTTGCAGGATTGCTATCAGAAAACTAAGTGTGTGCTTGCACTTAGTGTATGGATAGCAGGGATGGTATGTTTCATTAGGGACAGAATGCAGCTTCAAGTACAGAGGAGACAGAGATTTTTACAAAAGCAGTGGCAGACTCCTGGAAGACAAACTAAGTAGTTAATTCAAGATCCACATTTCCCACACTGAAGCATTTGCTCATCTGCCTACAATCCCCCCGAACATTTAATCATATTCATTCTCAAAAACCTACGTACATATTTAATTGCTTGATTGATCAGGGGCTTAACTGAATAGGGCAAAGCTGCAATGCAGTGGAATGACGAGGACACCTGAGGCTGTAGGACTCATCTCATCCAACATTAGACATCCAACATTTATAAGAAAAGCATATGTCTCAGCTAGTTACTATAGCCCCCGTTCATAATTAATGGAGAGAAATAGACACTTCTAGGGTGCAATTCATCAGTCTTATTTTAAACATCTGCTTTAGGAAGAGATGAATTGCATCCGTCAGGTGCGTATTTTTCCCTGCTGGTTATAAAGGGGATCAAGGTGGCTACCTCAGAGGCAGCATCTTTATTTTAATCCTGACCAAAACAAAGCCTCTGAATGGACTCAGAGGGCTGTAGAAAACTCTCCCAGCAACTTGTAGTTTGCCTCTGAGTCTTGTTCTGATTCTTGATTCCTAAATTTTGTTCCTGCCTGCTGCAATCTGGTCTGCAGTTCTCAGTATATTTTCCATCTTACTTGCCCAAATATTTGTCCCCACCTAGCCTGTACTGCCTGTTCCTGTTTCTGTCCCCTCACCTCGAACTTAAAATCCCTGTAACCCTAACCTTTGTTTGAATCTGTGCTGAGCTTCTGCCTTGCCTCTTAGGCTTAGAATATACAGATGCCTTGTCTTCTGGGATTTCCTCATGACTTCCATCTGAGGTATTTTCAATGTTGGCCCTAGCATTAAGATTCTTTCTCTCTCCTGGCATTGATCTTTGTTAATCACAGGCTCCAGCTTGCACCTCCATCTAATTTCCAGCCCAGTTTAGCAGCCCTATCTACCCATGTTCTATTTATAGCAATTAAGATGTCAGCCATTGAAGTAGGGGTAGGTTTTGCTACATAACTTTATCTGTGCTATAAATTGCAATATGATTCAGTGAATATGACTATTAAATGTTCATATAATAGAAATACAAAAGTAATACAGATCGTTAATGGAGCAATGTGCTTCATGGACATGGAGCATAGGGACAAACCTCAGTATCTGGATATCTGTCTACAAACAATACATAGCTACTGCTGTTCAGACATTGATCTTCTCCTGAAAATCTTCAGTCATTTTTCCAAAAATAGCCTCATTATTTTCTTCTTGTGTCCTCCATAACAGTTTAGTCTTTACCCATCCAAATCTCTCTGTAGTCTCTTTTTACCTAATATTTCTCTACCACTTAGTATCAGTAGCAGAAATTGTTTGAGCAACTGTGTACCATGTTCCCTGAGTTCAGCAAACACTTAACCCCAGACAAAGCCTTCTTTAGGAAGTTCACATATGCATTAGTCTATCAATTTGGACTGCCAGCTGGAGCATCAGCTTTTCCAATAGCAACTAGCTTCTGATAAGGAGCAAATAAAATGCTGAGATTTGCAGATAGACTTCAGTTTTAGTGGCAACTCCTTACAGATAATAACCAGATAATAACCCTCCATAATCTCAATAGAGCAGCCATTTATTACATTCCCCAAAAAACTGCTTTGTTATAGTACCCAATGAAAAATCTTAGTATTTATTAGCTCTTACAGTAAGCAGAGATTGTGCTAAATTATGAAAGTTAAAGTAAATCAAATTATTTTGTCTATTAGTAAGATATTTTTAATGAAAAACCAATAGATAGTTAAATGCAGTTGCAATGAAATAAAGGAGAAGGGGGCACAGTGAGACACACCTTCTCCATCCTTGCAAGTGAAAATACAGCCATAGTAATCCATTCATCAGTGATCCTCTCTTTACCCTCAAAATTACACATGTATGTGCTTTTCTCTGTCTGATCAGTAAACTTCTCAACAAGACTCATAAAAAACTCCAAAACCTTAAGCTGTAGCAAATGGAAAACTAATCGTTAGAAACACCTCAACTGCACCAACCACCATTCCCCCTCAAAAAAGGAACAAATAGGCAGAGAAAAACCACAAGCAAGTTTATCTTTTCTAATACGCCTTTTGTCGTTAGCAACCAAAGGGCGCCTGTTATTTCCCTTTTCAAACACTTGAGTATGTTAATGTCCATAATGGTGACCTAATCAGTTTAGATTTATCATCCAAACAGTTTCACAGAAGCAATTGAGAGAATGTCATTGAGCACTTGCAAATGTAGTGTGCTTCAGCATGTCTGCAGAGCAGGCCAGAGTGTGATGGATGGCAGCGATGTTGTACTCCTTCTTGAAAGCTACTGATCTCTTGCATAAAATCACATTCTAATACAGAACTTCATTTGATATTTAAACGGATGAAGCATGGAAGCAGTGTTATATTCAAGTTCTGTTAGGAGCTGGGAGATATTCTTCACATAAAACCCCCAATTTTGAGCTTGGGGTCGGAAGTTATACCCACAAAATATAACTTAATACAGCCTGCTGGCAAGGCATAAAGCTATGCAAAAAATAGGTGTTTGAGCTCTTGCCCTACATATGACAGTGAATATCTTGGATTTGGGAGCATGAAAAATTCCTCCTAAACTGAAAATGGTTAATTGTTAAAGAATAGAACATAGAAAAATAGCTTACAACACCTTTTCATTATTTCTTTTATCATAATTAAAATTATAGTTACATAAGAAAAACCTATAGAAATAGTCTAGGATGATACTCTGATTTTATGCAAAAATGGCTGAAGAATCTGGTATTGATGAGGACGAAAGCCATGTGCCAACCACTTTCACTTGTTTTGCCAGTGGTGACTAACAAAATTACTAATGGTCAAAGTTTTTACTAGGAGGCATATTACAGTCTTTTATCTTGTGCACATAGTTGAGAAACACCAGCACTGCATAAACAAAACATCTTGATGAAAATTCTCCAGCTTTCAGCACCCCACTAGATTCTTCAAAACATGTTTTAATGTGAGGAGGCAAAACAAAATGCAGAAACAGATGTTCTTCCTTCCTCATTTGTTCAGAAAACATTCCCCTTTAATTCAAGTTCCTCCCACCCTGTATAGAGATTCCTTTTGAAATACCACGTCTTTTATTCATTGGTGAGGAAATAAAACCACATCAGACAATAATACATTCATAATCGACAACAATAACAATGAAATGGAGACACTACAATGGGAAAATACCTTTCTAGGAGAACTATTATATAAAATAACTAAGGCTTGAAATTCTCTCTTTTTCTTCTTTTAGGTTTCTTTATGGCTCTGCACTTTTTAATTAAGGGGGCATTTGGATTGAATGAAGCCATGGGCAAAATACTAAGCGGAATCACAGTGAAGGTGAAAATGGCCTGTGCCTCCACCGGGTTTCATGTATTGCTTTTATGGTCCTAACATGGAGTAGTTATATCTTGTATGTTTTTAAGCTCTTATGATCTGAAAACTGTTGTGCAGTGTATTGCAGCCCATGCCCCTCCACGCTGTGGAGAGCAGCACAAAGGCACATAGGAGTGTTTGGAGGACACAAAAGCCAGCCGCGGCAGAAGTGGAGGACTGTGGAAAATGGAGAGAGCCTGGCCTGGTGCCTTTTCACTGACACTGCCCAGTGGTGTGGCCAAGCCTCATCCAGGCATCTCCAGAGAGCATAGCCTAACAACCCATGGGGGTCAAACAGGGTCCAAGACCACCCGTGCAGAGCCTGAACTGTCTCACTTGTCATGTTTTGTTTAGATGCACAGACACAGTCTAAGAGTACGACTTCTTAATTTTTTAAGAAAAAAATTTTTTACCTTCCTCTTTCATCCTTTACTTTTTTACCTTCCTCTTTCATCCATACTCATGTGACAATTTTATACTTCTGCGCTAAATTAACAATGAAATTATCTTCTAGATCTTCTTTCAGACAAATAAAAATGTGTCAAGGTCTATTTTGCCCACGATGCTACCTATTTTCAAAAGAACTTGTTGAATTATCTTTAAGACACCTACATTTAACCACACAGGGCAGAATCCCAGTCTGTGAACTGCTTTTCTCCCCCTTGCACATAGACTTTCAAAGAAGTTCAGCATTTTCTGAATGGTATACTTCATGGCCTTCAGGGTTGTGTATGGATCAGTTGTGTAGCCTTGCAGTAGGTCTGCAAAACAAAACGGCTGATGTAGAGGATCTAGCATCCACACTGCAAATGTTTCAATGGGAAGTTAATCTAGGCCGGTCCTTGTGTAGCTCAAGGGTTCAGCACCTGTTTGCAGTACACGTACTTTCAGTCTGCTTTTGGAGAACATATTCCAGTTTCGTTTCATCCTAAAGGAGTCCAGTTCATATTTTCCAAGATGACTACATGATGTCAACAATCCTTTTTTTAAACTCATGAACAATTACACTTCAGGGTACAGATGAACAGTTTCAGTCAAATTATTTCATTTTGCAGGCAAGTAAAACTAGCAAAAATGCCAGTGAACTGTTTTTTTTGATGTTCTTATTTAAATTACTTTGAATTGCTTGTCAGGAACAACATCATTTTGCTAACAGTTAATTTTAATTTAGGTCTTTATGATGGAATTGAGAGGAAAAAGTAGGTAGGTCTTACTATTGACTGAGAAACATGTTAGTACTTTCCCCCACTGAACATTTTTCTCTTCTCTGTACATCACCTTTGTCCAGTGAAAGGATGTCACTCATGCTGTCAACATATGGGGCCAAATTTCCATATCCAAAATAAAACAAGACGCTGTAGCCAGTCTGCCTGTGAGGGGACTCCAGGATGAGAAGCAGCCCAGTGGTAAGTAAGTCCAACAACTCAAATATCTTCAGGGCTCCAAGACCTTTCAGATGTACCATCTGGTTCCTTCAATGTCAAAGTGATTTAGTTAATTTTTAAATTTCAGAAATGCAAGCAAAATCCACCTTTAACTGAAAGTTCAAATCTCATTTAAACACAAGCTTGGGACTTCTTTCAACTCTTGAAAGGCATTTTTCTTCTGTAAATGAGCATCTGAGCTGTTTTCAAATGACTTAAATGAGCATAGTTCCTAGGCTTTGTATAAAAATACAAACAAGAAATAACTACCCTGAAAATTGTCCTCTCACCCAATGATAGTGTTCTACCCACATGCTCTTGTCTCTCACACTCTGGAACAGCACCTTACACTGTTAAACATATTTTCTGCAATCTCCACTGCTGAGAAACAGCTGGATGCTTCAGTTCTCTCAGCTCTTCAGTTGCTTTTATTCTTTCAGCTACATGCTATTATCATGAATTATACGATTTCAAAGACCAGAAAATGTCTCCTTTTGTAATAAAGCTGTTCAAGCTATTTAAAATGTGTTTTCCAGATTATCAAGCATTTTGTCATGTTAGAATCTCACTTTAACACAGATAAGCCATAGCTTCATCAAGTTTTATCTTACCCAAACTGAGCCAAGGGCAGGCTGACTCACTGACTAGTAATAGAAAGCATAGTTTTCATCTCAATGTCACCAGCTGAAATTCAGCAAAGGTCATCACTGATAACGAACTGAGTTTTTGATGGCCTTATGAAATTAGCTGATGATCTAGATATAGTGACTAGTGGACAGGTGTTCTTCTTATAAAACCATTACACCAATTGATAACTTCTCTTGCTAGACTCAGCTGAGAAATGAGGAGCCAAATGACGCACAGGTTCTCAACATCAACACTTTCTCACATCAGCAACCGGCACCTGAAAAATAAGTTTAAGGGCATATTACCAGGGGTTAAGTGTGTCTCATCTATTGTGAAACTGAAAGACTTCAGACACTTAAGCTATTAGTCTGTTACCTTTATTTAATACCATGCTATTTTAATTTTTGTTTTAGGAGAGAAAAAAAGAAAGAAATAAAAGATACTGACTCAATACGAAATTCAAATCAACCTAAACCATCAGGGCTAATTAAAACATTCCACAGTAAGACCAAAAATAATGGGTGCAATAATATATAGTTGAAGAGCGTAGTTTTATAAGCCTCTACTAGTATCAAATTCTTGCTATTCTGATGCATTTTCCATCTAAGTCCCTTTCAGTGGAAACCAAGACATCTGTGTCACATGAGAAGAGACATGCTATGGAGTTGCTTGCTGCAGCTAGATTTTAAACTATTTAAAAGAAGGTATCTTCATTAAAAGGAATGATAGAAAATCTTTGTCTCCCCTTTTTAGAGGAAAATGTCTTCTGTTGCTGTCAAATGTCATTTTAAAATAGTTATTTCTACTTGCCATGTACTCAGCATTGAAAGTTATTTTTCAAGTTAATTTTACAAGTTTGGTTAATTATCAGTTCTTTTAGACTAATAAAAGGGAAATTCTAAAGAGACATACTGCCAAGGTTGGCTCTGGATGCCAGAAACTCATCGCTTCTTCCTGAAACAAGCAGAATACATAACACTTTAGCAATTTTTCCTGCGCTATACTTAAACCATATTTCCCCGGGGCTTACAAAACTTGTGCATTTAGTGAAGACTTTTAGTTCATTCATCAAACGTGTGATACAAACCACTCTGTTATGCACCTTCAAATCAAAAAGGATGAAAAAGAAAGAAGAAAGAGAGGTGCACACAAAGGTAAGAGTGCTTACTGAAGGACACGCTTCTTAGTGCTTGGCTGTACAAAAACATGTTCGCACAAACAACTGGCACAGCAATTATTTATGATTAAAAAACATGGGAATGTTGTGGTGACTTTGCATTAGAAGTCTAGTATATGTCAATTGTTTTATTCATGATAAACAGATCATTTAGTTGGAAAAATCCCATCTGCCTAGATATATCTCTTATTATTTATGAGAACCATGTTTAGGAATGCAGGCAGCACATGTGCATAATTAATCCTGAAGAGAATTAGACATTGTTTGATTCACAGCTGAATGCAATTAGCATTAGGAAGTTTACATATGTTGGCAATAACACAGATTAGCAACTAAAGTGCTTGTTAAAAAATTTAACCTGAGGCTGCTGGAGCAGACCTCTCTTAATGATGCTTTAAATGTTGTTGATGAAGTAATAATCAATTTTGTTTTATAAATAGTAAATCAAGAATTTAGGTCTAATTAGCTGTGCTACAGATCACTTCACTTACATATCCAATGTACATACGATGTGTGCTGTGAACTTTCTCTGAGTCTGGTGTGCAAACAGTTGTTAAGGGAAAGATGTGACCTCTTCTGTATAAAAAGGAAAGAAAAAAAAAGTCACAGATGGGGAAGAATGCAATGTCTGTGATGGGAATGACTCTATGCTCCTGGCACTCAAGAAGGAAAGAGCTTTTCCTTTGTTATTTCAGAGCTTTTTAACTGAAAGATGAAGAAACAATGCCTTGTCTGCCTTTTTAAAATATAATAATTGGATTATAATTCACAGTCTGTGAAATGAAGCTCTCTAATGGAGAGGGAGGAGGAAGAGAGAATATAAGTGATGAAAGTGAGGAGGCAAAGTAAAATTGAGCTGTAATTGTTTTCACTTCAACTTTAAGAAGTTCAACATTAATTAAAATGTTTCTGCACCACTCACCACCAGATTGGCACAAAAGAGGGCTGGCTGGTATGTGCAGCTGCTGACTGGCAGGGATGTTGCAAGGCAAAGCCAGGAAGATTGCAGTTACACACACACACATACACACACACTCCCCTGACACACAGACAGATATTCTAAAGACAGTGTTGCAATTACAGCAAGCAGTTCTGGTGTAATTCAAGTAGTAGGTCAGAATTCCTCCCAGGTAAGAAATTCACGTTTCCTAAACACCTAAAACAGTTTGAAAATTGTTCCAAGATATCTTTGCCAATTTTTAGCTCAGGGATTGCTTTGATTTTCCTCATTTTCCATTATGTTTATTTGCACAGGAAATGTTCAGAGAGGTAAATTTCAGGCGACCACCTACCATGACCTAAGAGCCAGCAGGAGCTGGATCCATGGAGAGTTTTCCTTCTCCTTCAGCAATATTGTCCTCCTACCCTCTAAACATTTTGTCATGCAAACAGGTGTATCATGCAGTCCCTGTAATCACCCTTTATACATCCAAAGAGCAGGAGAGGTACTAATTACTATCAGTGAGTTACAGGAATCTGCTAGAAGAAGCTGGGGCTTCAGTACGCTCCTTTAATGTGAGTCCCCACATGAAGTAAAAGGATGAATATGGCTATAGCCTAAAGCCTCCCCTTCCTGGCAGCCTAGGAAGATGAAGTCAAGATGGGATGGATAGTCAGGAAAATTTTTAAGTAGCTGAAGGAAGAGGGAGCAAATAGAGAGCCAAAACTGATGGGACTTTGCTTTCCACAGAGCCAAAAGAAACTCATTTTGCATGTGACAACACAAATTGGGCACTTCCTTACTCACTCATCTACACCATTGCCAGAGACTAAATAATCTTGAAATTGAGTCAGGGCTAAAGTGGAAAAGATATTTGGGCTCCTAAAAATGAGAAGCAGGCATTCAAGAACGAATAAGAGCTTTAGTCAGAAGAAGAGCATGGAGTGCAGAGCAGCTTCGATTGGCCATGCATTCTTTAGGGAGTCATGGAAAAGTGCAGCTGACTCAGAAGATTTCCCTGGTGAATGGCAAGCTCTCCCCGTAGATCCAGAGGGAAGAATTGAAGGATTGAAGAAGTGAGCCTGGGGAAAGCCTGCACACATGCAAAGACTGAGTGGCTTCTTTTTAAATGATTATAAGTGTAGCAAATTTCTAAGTGCTGCTCAATCTCATGATTTGATATCCATCGTATCAGTTCTGTAGGCTGTGTGGGGAGCTCATGATTCTCCTCTTTGTCACTTTGACTGATCAGACTGTATCACCACAGTTTTTGCATAGAAAAAATTGTCTGTATCCACGCTTAATTCTCAGTATTTTGTATGTTCAAGTCCTATAAAAACAGAAGATTCTGAGGAGGCATGACAGTAGCCTGGTTCAATTTTAAGAAATTTCCAAGACACCCTCTGTGTTTATCTTTGTTTGGCTGATAGAGCCAGATGAAAGGAACAGATACCTTGTATGTTAGAAGACTGAAGGGAATTAATAGACTGCTGTATCTCACAAAAAAGGAAGGAAGGAAAAAATGAACAAATGAACTTTGACTTTTCTTAAGTATACAGGGCAGCTGGGCTCTGACTGATGTTTACAAAAGTAAATGTGTTTGAAGCAGCACCACATGGAGAACCGTGAACAATTTAAGGGTTAAGCATGAAGAGCCTTATGAACCAACAAAATTGGAAAAAATATCAACTCTAAAATGCATTTATCACCTTTTTCTGAAAAGAAATTCTTATAAGCTAAATGAGGGATAACTTCTGTACAAGGTGCAAGACAAAATTAAGAATTAAATCATAAGGAATATGAACAGAAGGAGATGTTTTGATGCACCACAGTGAGCAGTTTCACTACATTCAAACGTCAATTATAGCAATCTGGGTAATGACAGGAACTTTTCTTGTTCTCATGCTGTCCTTGCTTACAGATGAAGGAGCAGGTTTCAGGTCACTAGAATTCCTACAGTGCTGGTCCTTGCTTCTGAGTGGAAACTATAAAACCCTTAAGCAAGTGCCTGACTTCAGAATCCTGAGTACTGCCGTTCGATACTGAAACAGCATCCTCGCTGTGTATTAATAAATCCATGAATAACAAGATTGTTTATAAGCACTTTTCCAATCAAAATAAATCAAGCTTCCAACTGGCAGAAATTTTTTGGAAGACAAGGACTTTGCACTTCTGCCTTCTTCTAACATAATATGCTCTATAAGGTGAGTAGCATAAAAAAAGGAAAAAAGACCATTCCTTTTCTTCAGGTGGTGCTCTGTGATATTCTTTTGCAGTTCTTTGCTGTATGCACTTTGATAAGTTAAAAATGCCTCCAATGTACACAAAGAGTAGCCAAAGAAGATGCTATTATTTGCAGAATAGCAGGAGAAACATATTAAACTTTCAGCTAATTATAATTATGTGCCTACTTTCTGTGAGCAATAGGAAGGGATATCAGTTTAAATTATTCTGTGTTGGCTTTAGGAGGACAAACACTTGTTGTTGACAACTACTTGATCTGTCTCATAATTCTGTTATGATGACAAAATAAAACTATACTTTATTCTCAATTTCTGTGATCTTTCACCCAGATAAGAACCAACACCTGGCATCTTTTCAAATTTTCTTTTTTTCTTTACATCAGTGGCAAAAGTTAAAAAGGTAACATGAAAAGAAAGATGAAAAAGAAATGCTGTTCAAATTGAAGGACTGCAGTTTCAAGTTTCAATCCTGTATCAAAACATCTCCACCTCATCTTCTTTCTCAGTCATCACAAATGAAATAGTACAAAGAAGTACACAAACATCAGTACAATGCTGTGTGTGTACTGCTATCCAAAAATCACAGTTACAAAATTATACCTGACATATCAAAAACTGACAGTCACATCCTCAAGATTTTCTTCTGTTCATTCCCATGGACCTTCTTTATTAATAAATCTGACACATAAAAAGCATCTGTATGACTAAAGTGTCAGTTACTGGAAAGACCGTTTTGATCTACTTCTTAACTTTTAGAAGAAATATTCTCTTTTTTATGAAGACAGAATCCGTTCACTGACTGCCAGCTTTCAAATGACCACCTCTTGAAGTTTAATTTTAAGTTTTAAATAAATATTGTATGCATGCAGAATAATTATGATGCTCTAGAGAGACTGTGCATAATGACATTGATTCTTTTTTATCTAAAAATGCCAAACCCTTGAGGCGGCAAAGTCTGTATTTGCCACAGATATATGGAGGTTTATTCTACATGTTAAATTATAATAGGTTCTTCATGTTTCTGTCACTAAGTCAGTAGTGAAACTTCCATTGTAAACTTCAATTTTCAATTGCTTAAAACTTACTGGTAAAAATTGTCTTTGGCCAAACATTTGATATGGAGAATTTCAGCTGTGGAATAACTTCTATTGCAATAAAAGATAATTTTTAAATTCTGATATAATGCTGTGTAAGAAAAGAAAGCATATTGGGTTTGGATGAATGTTAACAGTCATTACTGAAACAAGCATTGTCTTTCACTGATAAATGTTGTGGACATGTTATTAATAAAAAAATACAGTTACTTCAATATTAAGAAAAACTGAAATCGATATTTAAGTGTGAAAATTGGCATTTGTGCATGTAAATCTGCTTCTTTTATTTCTTTTATATTTAGTATATCTAAAAAACTGTTCTGATTTCTTAAGTAATCCAACCCCCCAAATTACTGCAAAGCCACAGACAAAATTCAATAATGTGGATAAATATAAAACCAAGCTCATTTTTTTTAATCTGTTGTTTGGTTCACTGCTTAGGTTAGCAGTCTTTCTTCAGAAAAAGTGATTTCTTTCACTGAATATATATTTGATCATTCATAATATTTACAGATCCTTTAAAAAAAGACCAATGTCTTGAACACCTGCATTTGCTTTAAAACTGCCAATAATGATGGTCTTACTATATTATTATTAATTTTTGTTCTCAACATTAAAGAATAACAAAGACACAGTTAACAACAATAATGTTACTATTAATAACCAAAAATTCTTAATAACAATAAAAATGTCAGTAAACACAGAAGTAATGGAGTCCGTCATATCATAACCCAAAATAAACATTTTGGGAACAACCATCATGCAAGCATTTAGAATCCGGGGAAGAAGCCCCTGAAAACTACAGTAAGTGCTAATACAAGATTTCCTTTGCAACCTTAGCTTTCATTAAGTTCCTTGAAAGACTCATTCCTCTCATTTAAATGCACCTAGAAATTATTCATCTAATACTGTACTAGATATTGATATGAAACTCCTACAGAATTTTTGTTGGGTGAGAGATGGGCACATTTGGAAAGCAAGTCATTACACCTATTTAAATATCTATTTTATGGTAGGGGAGTATGTCTGTTGACATCTAAACCTAGCAAACTAGATGCCTGACTTTTAGGTGTTTATTCTTAAAAGAGAGATTCCTGTCTTAGCGTTTTGGAGTGAATAATGACATAGGAATAATAATAATAGCCTAACACTTCAGTAGTTACTTCTATGCAAATAATTCAACTGTGTTTAGACAAAGTTGAAATCTAGCAGAAAACACACCAAAACAGGCTGAAATGTGTAGACTAAAACTGTAACTCTTCTCCCATTACATTTCATGTATGGTTGGCTCAAATTGTTTGGTTTTAGGAAAGACAAGAACTAAGTGCCTCTTACCTCAGAAGACTCACAAAAATTCTCTCTAGAAGGGAGTACCCTCATATGGACAAGTCTTCCCCCTGCAATCAGGCTCCTTTCCCATGGTCTTGCCATTTAATCCTCAGCCAAGGTCCAGAAGGACTCACTGATCTCCTAGAAATTCTTCTTATGTCAGAATTAACAAGACCATGCCAAAAGTATGACAATATTAGTCATGCAAATTATGTTGTATAGAGAGTGGAATTCATCTCACGTACTGTGAGAGTTCTCCACTTGAGCAGCTGAAGTCCCTGTATGCCCATGGAGAGAAATGGATAGTCTAGAGAGTGATTCATTTGACTTATATTTCATAACTGTCTTGAGAGAAGATTAGTCATATTCTAAAACTGGTATTTCTTTACACCAATTACAGAGGGAATATAAACTATATAAACTGTTCTCGGTTATGCAGGTATCTGTGTCAAGGCCATCTAAAGTTAGAGTGCTGAACTCTATTTAAAAAAAAATAAAACAAAGAAGAAAAATAAAACCCAAAACAGCAACCCTGCACCCCCAACAACCAGAAATAACCCCCCACTAATTTCTTTTGCTTATTCATAAATTCATTTCTGTTTTTACTTTACAAGTTTTGTTAGCAATATCTGTATCATTTACTGCTAAATTCATTTAATGTTTCATGCAGTATGTTTTTTCATCATATATTTTAAATATTTCTCTGCTCTAGATACAATCTGCAAGAGAATCATTGTTGGACACGCAGGTAGACAAAACATAACTATCTCCCACAGTCATCCCCATGTGCTGATCTTTTAATTTTCTTCCCTCTAAAAACAAAAGTTTTCCTGGGTTTCCAGCTTAAGATGTTCACATAAGCAACTGAAAGTACTGTGACCCAGCTTTTAGCATAATTTTAAAGCAAAATTGTCCACTGGTTTTTATGAAAAATTGATCCAGAAATTTTTAATTTTTGGCACAGTGTAGATTAAGATGAACATCCTTGTTTGCAATTTTGTTTCTAAGATTTACTTCATTATTAATTCACTTAGTATTCATTGCAATTATACTGAGTATAATTGTTTTGTTATTCATGTGGCTGTCAGAAGGATTTTTATAGGCCTTCCATTATAATTAGACATATATTAATAGACATTTAAAGCATGTTACCATTTTTAATAAAACTTGAAGATGTGGTCTACTAAAAAGGAAAAGGCCTAACAGTGAAGTGTGAACACTTCATTTTAAGATACATAGTTTTCGGCCGTGGCATTCCTGTAATAGGAGATTTTTGAATATCTTTGTTTGCCTGAATCCATGACACTGACCCAGATTCAGTCAATGATGTACTGTCTAGTTATGTACCTCCTAAAATGAAGTACAGTGTCCCCTTGAAAGGCATTTGGTCATCCAGGGATCTCCAAGACAGCAATAAGTAGGTCAGATAATATCCTCATAATTCTAGAAAACTCCGGAAAATCAGTAGACCAGTATTTCAAATCCAGGAGAGGGAACTTTTTCCTGGGGACTTTTATGGCAAGGTCTTCAGGTGAGAGACCATTTGCAGAAAGAACAGACATTATATTCATAAGGACAGGCTTGGTGATTATCCATCATCTATTGAGCTTTAGGTAGCCTAGAAAGTTCTCAAATAACTGCTGTTAGAAATAAAATGTCTCTCATTAATGGAGTCAGTAAGGCTATCAACTACATCACACTTTATTTTTTACTGTGCTGTTCTGTTTCATAAGGGAAAAACGTTAAATGGGTACATTGTATTCAGTCTCTATTTCAGAAGCACAAAGGCAAAGGAAAGGGCACTAAAACAGTGCCAGAGCAGTCCCTCTTTCTCTAAGCATAGAGTGAGATAAATGTGAGGTAAATATGTGAGGTAAATGAATCTCTTCACTCTTCCATATAACATGAAATATTTGTAAAAGAAAGGTGAAGAACAGCCTTTCCGAAGGTATCTTATAGGATGGTGGTTAGGAACCCTCCCAGGGATACAGGAAATGTCTTCCAGCCTGAGAATAAGGATGGGACAGATCCCATGTGTTCCTGGACACGCTCAGAGGCTATCCAGAAAGGTCATTATCTTCTGCCGGTAGTTTTGTGAAGTTAATCCCATAACAGAATTTCCAACCAACATTTTTTAAATTACATGGCTTCAAATCAGCCAGCCTTACTTTTCTCAGGATTAGAGCATTTGCTGAAAAGAAACTGTGATGTTTTAGCACAAACATAAAACAATAGTGTGACAACACTGTCCTCTCTGTGCTTTTCGATTAAGGAATAGAAACAAAGTCTTGTCGTAAAGACACTCTTATTACTACCTAAACTTAGAAATAATTTATTACTCCTCAAGCCTTCAAGCCTTAAGCCACAACTAAGACTGCACATAGCATTGGAGCCGTACATGACATTTGTGTAAATTTTTTTCTTTCTTGGTGTTATTTTGCAAAATATCCCTATGAAGTCATTTAAGCGGTTTTTTGTTTGTGTTTTCCTGAGAGGGAAAGGGAGGAAATTCTGTCATGGGCTTTATCTTGAGACCCTATCAATCAACCTATTCAGGGGTCATGCTCACTTTCTAAAAATCTTTCCATGGTTTAAAGATGCTGTGCACTTTCCTGTCTCAGGTCCATACTAGTTATAACTAGGAGGAATCTTGCAAAAAAATAAAACAGTATCTTCAAACAGGCCCAAAATATTTCAAAACTCCTTGCTGCATTTTACACCGACTTCAATATGGTAAAATAATAGAACATTGTGAGGATTATCTAGCAACATATGAAAACGTTATATTATATCTCAGTGTAGATTTGTATTTTGATTCAATGTTGTGTTTAATGGTTTATTACTACATAATTTTGCCTGCTAGATAAAAAAGGTGTTCAGGTACAGAAGAGTTTCACAACTTTTTGTTATACCTTATGTTGCACACAGATTTAAGCAAAACTAAAAGACAACAAGGAAAATATACGTTGTAGTAAAAAATTAAGACTTAGACAACTCTTTATCTCAAATTGTGCTTGCCAGGCAGGAAGTTCAAGCACCTCTCAATACAGTGTGAGATGCCTTCAAATGATTTTCCAACTAAATGTAGTACGGACTAACTTATTTATATTATAATTAAATTATTAGCTCATTCACGGAATGAAGAGGCATCTGAGTACAGTTCAGCAGTACAGTTCAGAGCCTTAAACAAATTAGCCTCTAAAGACTTATAGTCCAAATTGAAGACAAAGCTCAATTCAATTGGTCTTTTTTAATTTTTTTCCCTAAAAGCTAGAGATTTTTTATGCCTGTAGAAAGTAGAGAAATTAATAAAAAATCAGTCAATAAACTTTAATTCATAGTAATTAAGCAACTATCTCCTCATATGTTTTCCTTGCAAATTAAGGAAGCCTGAAAAAAAAATCCTATTCCTACATGTTATTGATTACCACTTAGAAAATTCATTACTTTCTTGCTTTAAGTGCTTCAGCCAAGGAGTTCTGCCTTGGAGTTTTGCCTATTATTATTATTATTATTATTATTATTATTATTATTATTATTATTATTATTATTATTTCATTATCTATATAATAATAATAATAATAATAATAATAATAATAATAATAATAATAATATAGTGATAATATCCTTTTTTTCCCCTCCTGTTTTTAACAAAAGAGGAAACATTTCCAGAAGAACAAATGGATTGTTTTGAGACATGGGACTCCTTGGGGATAGTTTCAGAGCACTGCTGTAAGTAATCCTGTCGGACATAGTTTCAAACAAACTACACTTCTACAAAGGGTTTTTTTTGCCTGTGCCATGCATTCAGGACAAGGAAAGAAAATTAATAAATGGAAGAAAGACAATAAACAAATGTAATGGTCTTTAGCGGAACTCTTGTCTAAATGCTCTTCCCTTAAAAGTGATCATATGCAAGTCCTTTTCCTAAGGTAGGTCTCAGTCTGGACTGAAGCAAGAAACTCCAGTTGGTGTTTGAAAAAGTGCCTTTCATGGTGACTGAAAAAGTGCATTTTATTTATTCATGTCTCTTAATGTGAAATGTGTATTTGAAGAGACTAAAAATCTCTGAAAGAGCCAATTACTCTCAGATTTTTTAATTCTGGCAATACAATTGGAACATTTTCATTGTTCTAAGGGTTAACAACCTCACCGTGACAATGATGAGCCTTATTACTCAGTCAAAGTAAATGGATCACCATATAACCTTTCAGAAATGTTCTTCCTTAAGCTATTAAAACATTCCATGCCCTTAGATGACAACAATTTCTCTGCCTTTTGAAATTTCTTTTCTATCCTGCAGAGTTCATAGGGATATGCTTGGTTAAAATCAACTTATATAAAACTATGCACTGTAAATTCTGACACTTCTGTTTGAATCTCTTTTCAAACACTTGTCTTTGCTCACCATAATAGATGTCAGTTCTTCTGATGTAGTTCAAGCATGAGCTTCATATGAAGACTCAGCTATGTCTATTGCATTTCTGAAGCTACTACTCACTGAAGTTTTGTGCTGTTTGACATCAAAGATAGGCAAGAATCACCTGCTGAGTTCACATGCATGGAGCAAAACATCTTCAAATCACTTGTGCTAGACAAAAGTTTTTCATATTAAGCTTTCACTATCATGTGGACTTAAAGACAAATGTCGTCCTTGTTAAAGTTGCAGCATCGTGTTATTAAACTATGCATCTGGGCCTCTTGATTTGTAGAAGTTTTAAGACAAAAGATAATAATTTGGCTGATTTATTTTTTGGCATCAATTGCAAAGCATTCTGTTGTGCAAAAAATTGTTTTCCATTCATTATACAGTGATTTAGCTTAAAGGTAAAAACAATTTGAAAGTGATATTCTCTAGCTTAGAAAAAAGCCACAGTGCTCTACTTTTTTAAACTTTAATAGCTGACTTTTTTTATCAAATTGAAAACCAGAAAGAAGCAACAGTTAAAACATATATTGTACATAAGGAACATAAATTAAACAAATTCCTATTCTAAAAAGTTCACAAATCTGTTTTTTCTATAAGTTTAACCAAATAACATGCTGAAAAATAAATAGAATGTGGAATGAAAAATATTTATGAAGGATCAAGAACTACTGTATAATGGATGTGAGTCTAATGGATGCTAATCAGTATAATAACTGTGCCATAGTTTTTAATCACAATGACTCCAGTGATGACTCTGTATGTAAACCAGACTCAACATGAATATGCATAGGAATTAGATTTTGGAACAGTTGTGTATGAAAAGTGTTTATAATTAGCCCGCATTTAAATGTCACCAAGCGACTGCATTAAGTGCAAAGCAAAACACAACAGGGCGTGTGGCTGTTGTGAGATAATTGAATGCCTTGGGTGTGTCAGCTCAGTCAGCAGATGCTGCGATGTAGTTGCCAATTTTAGCAGACCAATGATTTTAGTATTATGGGGCCTCCAGTGTTTTTTATTCATTTAAGTGCCTTGAAATGAATTTAAAAGAAAAAATGTTTTTCCCCTAGTGTTGTTTTTCCATTTCTTTAGTATACAGATCCAAGGGAGCCAATGTGCCTAACACTTTCCAATCTCTGCTGTTGTTCCATAACCTCAAGGTTAAAACCCTAGCAGGACAGATCATTAACTCACTCCTTGCTATTTAAATTTTTGGTACTTAAATTAAATGTCCTCTTTGGCACTTTCAATATTAACATGTTTCTTGTTTTAAATGCATCTCATATTTACTGAGGGCTTAATGTCTTACAAACAGACAGTATAGTTAGGCTGTACTAAGTGCTTATACGTACATACAGATAGGTTCAGAGCAGGTTTTTTATGTTTTATACATGTGTAAGGCACTTCTAAGTCCCTTTAAGGACTCTACTATTTGTTCCTGTGTCACAGGGCTCAGAGGTATTCCCAAGTATCATGCATTCATCCTAGTTTTGTGCTAATGACATCATGGAGTGAGACGCCAGCAGATGAACTTACCTTCCTTTCCATCTGTCCCCTCCTCAAGACTTGTTTTCCGTGTAAAATAAATCCATGCATGTTGGCTGGCAGGGAACCAAGTCTGCCCCAGCAGTAACTGTGCAACACCCGAAATACTTCTAGAATATCCAAGATATACCAAACACCAAATGACAAAGCTTTGGAAAAGACTGTTTTGTTATAGGATCAAATACACAAACACATGAGAATCTGCCAGAAAAAGCCTTCTAGACCTTACAGGCCATAATACGACTTTAATATGCACAAATTAGGCTCCAAAGCTGGAACTAGAAAATGTCTTATGAAGAACAATTGTGCTAAGAAGCACAGAGTAGGAAATCTAGTGTTAAGGTGGTTAAAACAGGATATGGGCTGCAGATTACGTTGGTTTACTTAAAACACAATCAATGTCTTGCCTTTGTAGTTGTGGCTCCTTCAGATCTGTCAACATTAATTTAATATCCTACTCTTAACATGAATTGTGTTCAATATGAGGCATTTCAGGATGTATTTGAGCCTGTGCTCAGATTTAATTAGAAATGAGAAATATAGCAGATGGAGAGAAATCATTGTTGCACAATTGGGCCATAATGCAAAGAAATTTCTCTAACAGTTGACAGTTAAGGACTGCTCGATTAGCAAACCACAGCAAAAGAAAAATGATCGACAAATGAAATTAAAAAGCAGGGTAACAGCTGCTCCAAAGCCCTTATAAAAATCTCTTATGGAAACAAGGAAAAGACTAACCACGACACCAAATACCACCATAATACAACTAGATTGCAGTACCAGTATTAGAGTTTAGCATCTGTGAAGTTGCTACAGAAGTGATCCTTATATTTGGCTTTCCTGTCAGTAGAACTCAAAAGACATTCTGTCATCAAAGAAAAAAAATTCAAAGGGAGTCTTCTACTATTAGTTTTGCATGGTATAACTCTGATTTCCCCATATTTTACACAACAGAGACAAGTTTATGTACACAGGAATAGTATGCTGCCCAGACAAAAATATTTTGCCTTTAATGAGCTTTATACGCCCAGTCATCCTAACATCTGAGTCCACAATACACAGAAGAAGTAAGCAACACATTAAACTAAACTATCCACAAGAGAAAGCACAAAGCGCCAACAGCGGGCGGGTCAGCAATCCCTCATTTGTGAGGTATCAAAGGCTGTTGATAGATCTAATAAAATTACTCTGAACATCTGACCTTTGTCCATGGCCAGAAGGAATGCAGTTATACAATCGGGGAAGGGAAACCACTGGTGACAAAATGCAGTTTCAAATAAACTATGCTTCTACTGGCAATTTTTCTTTATCCACTATCATGTAATACGCAGAGGGATGCACAGTATGTACTTAGAACAGGAAATGAAAGTGAAAAAATGGAAGCTAAAGCTGACACTAACAATACTTAAATTGCTTAATGGAGATGCTGTGTACATACTCCCCCAGGCAACAGATCCTTGTAAGTGTTTAGAGCTCCTAATTGTACCGTATGTCTTAATAAACAGCAGGTTACAGAAACTCCAGGTCAAATGTTAGACAACAGAAAGATTTTGCCTATAATTTATTCAAAAGTTTGATTGTATCATTGCACATTAATAGGAAATCAAACCTCAGAGTTATGAAGTTAATTATACTGCCAAACACCTCTAAAGTATGTGTTCATGTCTCTGTGTGTTTGGATAGAAGTATACGTGTGTTTTTGCATGAATGTGCATGTTATATTTTTATTTATATATATTTGTAAATATATATGCTTAGCTGTTTTTTCTGGGGGCTAAAGGCATCACCAACCGAACAGCAGCAAGCTTTTCTCATGTCTGTGTTCTTTTTATTTGATAAGTAGCACAAGAATTCAGCACCCAAATATTTCTTTTTCAAGGAAAAGATTAAGAAATTTTATTAGGCTATTTTACATCAGACATAGTTTGTCTGCTCAAGTAGTTCTCTACCTAGCTTCCCTCTCTGTTTTGCTGGGTTAAATAACAGTCCTATAATCACCCCAAGGATCTCTCCTGCAAAGCGACTGTATCAGAGCATCCGACACAAGATGAACAAGCTGTTTAATATAGCCCTAGCTTCCTTTTGTGCAGACATGCAGGAAGGAAATTACATGGAACCATACCAAATAAATATCAAAGCTCCCTTGGGTTTTCAGGGTGCTCTTCCACAGGTTTGCTTATTCCCATGCTGCTCTGCTTGTGCCAGCTGTCTCTGGAAAAGCAGTGTCCATCTTGTCAGTGAAGTACTACTTTGATACCCCACTAGGTTTTTCCAAGAGAGAAGCTTTGCTCAAGCTTCAGAGCCCTCTGGGTACAAGAAACCTCATCACTGACATATCTAGATACACTGAGCTCTTTGACTGGATATTACAGGAATCACTATCATTTCTGGGAATGCTGCCTCCACATTAGATCCAAGGATGTTGAAATGCCTTTCATTTTACTGAGTACCTTCATGGCTATAATGTGAATTTATGACATCAAGCAATTCACATGAACATGTTAGACAAATGGCTGAAACACATACAGAAGTGTGTGGGTGATGAAGGTAACTAGGTTTAAGACTGTTTCCAAACCTGCTTTCCATTTCCATCCTGTTAGGAAATATGAATAATCTTCATAAATATTTTGTGGATTGGTGTAACACAGCCTAAAAAGCCAAAATACTAAGAGCTGCCCTATAACAGTAATACAAAAGAAAGAAATTATAAACCACAGATTCCACCCCTTCCACAATTTAAAAATGAAACAAAAGCCTTTGAAGAAAAGCTATTTTTTTGGTCCTCCTAAAGTTTTTTGAAGTAAGGTTAAGGAGACCTTACCAATTGGGGAAAAAAAAGAGCCTCTTGAAGTTGTATAAATTTTATGATATTACTCTTAAACTAAATGAAATTTAGAGCTATTGTGGACCTATGGCAATTAATTCATTAACTAATTATTGCCGTAGGTGGTTTCTACAGAAAATCTCTCTATGTCCAGACTAAAACACAAAAAACCAAACAGAACTAGTTAAAATTTGTGCACCCAAGGAACAACATTCTTTTAAAGAAATCTTCCAACTCTGTCAAGGAGTGCTGCAGGAAATCTGTGCCTGCACTTTTTAGAGCACTCTGACAGTCAGCATATCCATCTGAGAGGAGCTGACAACACAATGCACCAGCCAAAAGTCCCTCGTCACAGCCAGACATTTCCTAACCAGAGAAAACCAAGTCATTGTGCCTAACAGTCAAAACTCTCAAAGCCAAACAGACAAACAAAAAAATAGACAGTTTTATTTATATAACCCCTCAGATTCTATGAGAATCTACAGAATATTCCTATTTGAGGTTTTGGTCTCCACCCAAAACAAAATAATCTGTTGAAACAATCCTTCATCTGAAAAAATTAGCGAGCAATTAACCAGGGACAACATGCATAAGAAAAAAATAGACATCTTATTTGTTCAAATATACTGCTAAGATTGTAAGAAATCTTTTTATTCTTCTAAGTATACATTTTAATTATGTTCAGAATGGCAAAAGAAACATATAATAAAATGAAATTTTGAAAGAAAAAAGTATTTTAAAAGTTACTGAAAGGGAACTATGCCCTTTTTGAGGTTTTCCTATGGAATATTTAAGTGAAGCAAACATACTTTTATTTAAAATTTGTTGACAGATAAAGAAACGCAGGGTAACCTGCACTGTTGTTTGAGGAGGGCAAGGGGGAGGATGTGGGAAGGTTAATCAAAAATCTTACACGAGGAACAAAATCAAATATTGATGGTTTCTTTGAACAGCCACTATCTTATTAATGACGAGAATCTCTGAATAGAGAGGAGAAAGAAAGGAAAGAAGATATTTTTAAACAAACATTGAAAAATGGATATTAAACTTGTTGCTGAGTCAAAAATTTCTCTTCCTGATCTTTTATTGTAATGATATGTAATCTTAAAATGCGTGAATAACATACTCGTCCTACTTTGCCTATTTTGACTTGGTTTTAATAGCAACTTCAGCTTTAAGTTCATAATCCCAAAAGAATTATTTTTTCCTACTCCAAACAAATTCATTCTGTGTCTACATTTGCTATCAAGTGCTACTAAGCAATAAGCCTTCACATAAAATTTTCCTCAACTACTCCACCATTGATGTTTCCCTTCTAGGGCATTTGACTGTAGAAAGAAACCATGGGGTGCATGAGTGGAGAGGTTTGCCACAGTGATCTGTAACCTTCTATCACAGTAGCCAACACATATTTAGAATAGTCTTTTCATTAATTGCAATATTTGCCAAGAAGCTAGAGATTTTAAAAGTAAACTAACTCTTGTCACTTTTTCTTCTTACTTATTATGAGAGGATACCAGCAATTTATCATTAGACACCACGAGCACCACTTATTATAAAATTATGTAATATGAATCCTCCTGAGAATACAAGACCCAAAAGACCATAAAAAGGTCATAGTTTGTTCAGTTAAACTCAAATGAAAAAAAAGCTGTGGCCTGGTTATATTCAATACAAATATATAAAATGAACACCCAATGTAAATATTAAGAACTCAAAGAAAAAATTGTGTATTTTCATCATAAATGGATATAAACATATAGCATTAGACAAAGGCTATATTACCCCATTCTTTAATGACACATCATTGTTTACAGCACGAACTCTATCTCTGTCTTCATCATATGTGTGTTCTGTCAATAAGCATGAAAAGAAAGTAAGTTTTCATCCTGTTCTGGAATAAAAATAAAATTTTATGTATAGCTAAGAAGTTACTGGGAAAACTACCACGTAAAATATGGCGTGTACTGCAATAGTGAGTGATCTCACTATTGTAAAGGATCATCCTGCCAAGTGTTACTAGACACCTTTCGCATTCCATTCTGGAACTCATTTGCAGTAACAGCAATTAAAGATCATTTGGAAAGACAATTCTGCTTACAATATATTTTTTCAGGATTCACTTTAAACAAGGCAGATAACACTTTGCATAGTGATTGAAAACAGAATCCATCTTATGGTTAAATCTGACATTTTCATTCTTTTACATATCAGCCAGAATATTGAAATCAACTATTGGAGCAGATGCATCCACAGATCTCAGCTGAACAACCACAAAACATCAAATCATATGGCATGCATTACATCCAAAAAAGTACTGGACCTAAAGACAAGATACACAAGATACATTCAAAAATGACAGAAAACCAACTTTCTCCTCATCTTTATCTATGATTTCTATGATCACTCCTTTCATCATCACATCCCAGGGCAGAGTCATTGCCCTGCTTACCTTAATATTTGTCACTGACATGGAGAGACACAAGTCATCCTGCCAAGGAGCTTCTGACTGCTCTGAGATATGTCAAGGCCGCAACTAAACCAGTGGCCTTCTCCCCAGCATTCACTGTTTTCAATAGTGGAATTGAATGCAGTCTGTGATTCTGGATCTCTTCTCGTAGCATGTTTCACCCATACTCAGCCTGGAAAACTCTTTTTTTTCCATAACACGAGGAATGTTTGCAACATGTTGGCTGCTGCACTTAAAATCCAGACATTTCATATACTCTATAACAAACATACAGGAAATTAAGAGAGCTGCATGGAAAGCATAACTTTCTTTCTATCAACTGAAAAGAAGGTTACAGACAGCTGGGAACTTGTCCTTCAGGACAGAGTGGACAGCATGGAGGAACAGCATATATCATACAGTGAGATGTTCATCACAAACCTCAGAGTGATGAAATACGAAATACATATGCTTCTCAAGGAATCCACATGTGAAACACAGACAGCGAACCACAATCACACACTTCCTATCTCAAACACTGGCAAAGCAAAGAGAAACATTTCTGTAAAAAAGAAGTGTTACGTCCACATGTGCCATCTGCCAGCATCTGCTGGTGGATCACAAAGAGGTCAAGTGTGCTGCAGTTTGAACACTTTTGGGTTTCAACATATTGAACCACTTTCAATAATAAGTTGGCACCCCTTCTGTGATGAGATCTGTCAACAAGGATATTTTCTCACTGTTTTTGAAAAAGTGAGCAAAACAAAAGAGAAAAAATACCTTGAAACAGCCACGCCAGAATGATCTGATATACTTTAGCCTGATGAGACCAGTACCACTAGGCCTTTCTCATAATGAAAATGCATACAAATTCTGAAATTGCCATTAGGCAGACACCTAGTTACTGTACGTTAGCAACACACAGACACTGTCGTTACTGTAGCTCTGCAATTCCTTATAACTTAGGAGTTCTTAACAAATTATGCACCCTTTAGACAGTGTCTGAGCAATTCACAGTTTAGAATGTGTCCTATAACCACTACTCTCTTGTGGGGAAATACGCTGATTTCTGGTGGGGTTTTATTAGAAATAGGACACAAAGGAATTAAGTGACATGTTGAAAGCCACTTGAGCAATCTGAGGCATAATGGAAAATTGAACTCAGAGACTTTGAACACTAGGTTCCATAAGATTACCAAAAAAGATATTTCCTGTTTAATATTAATACTTCCGGTATGCTTGGGGAAGTGATCACAAGGAACGAACAATTATGCAAGCATCAGGAATCAAAAACATCCACAGAAATAAATGGGGAAACTTTTATGTCCAGAAGACACTGCTGTTGGTGCTACAGATAATGATAGCGCAGCTGATCCTGACACTGCTGAGTGGGACGTAATGTCAGTTCTGGATGAGGAGCTACACTGCAGCAAAAATTCTGATCATGAATCCCATGATACCATATCAGCATTTAACAGGTCTGACTTTCATGCCTAGGAGACAACTGACTAAAATTCCAAGCAAAGAATCAGAGAAATCACTGTCAACTCTATTTAATATGTTTTAAGAAAAAGCACTGATTATTATTAACTACTAATCAACTAGAGAAAAATATGGAAGGGTGAATCTAATCTTTAGAGGAAGACTAATACCCTGCAATTAGAAATACATGTTCTTTAATTTTAAGCTAGATTTTTGGTGCTGTTTAATAGCGTCTGTATTTGGCAGGTTTAATTGCCATATTTTTTGCTATAATACTAAAGCCATGAGTAAGAAATTGAGATTTAGCAGTGTTGAGAAAAGACTTACTGTTTCCTTATCATTTGAATAGAAAAATAATCATACCACCATCATATTCAAATAATCAAAGACTTCTTTACAAGTAATTAAGACCGTCACTCCTCTTGGTATGAGAAGGAGGAGATGCCTTGCAGCCCCTAGAGCCCCTTGTAGTCACCTCTGCAACAGTCATAGAAATTTCCTTTCTTTTTTGAGCTTTTGATATTAGCAACTGCTGAATATCTCTTTTTTTTTCTTTTGGGTCAGTCTTCCATGTCTAAAAATTAGTCTTATTCTTGAAATATTTTTCCCATTATTCTAGATTATATTATTACCATCGTTATTTAGTTTCATAGTGCTAATGCATGAGGCCAGAAGTCTAGTCCATGTGCATGACCTTGTACAAATGCACAGCAAATGTAGTCTCTTAACTGTGATTATTCAGAGGCAGTTCATAGTTGATAATGTGTGAGCAGCCCAGATTTCACCAACTTTTGTCTGTCCATAGTATTTGTTAATTTTGGGGTTTGTTCATTTTAACAATGTTTAATTTTAATTATTATTTCAATTATTTTTTAAAAAAACCCTCACCTATAATTCTGAGTTGATAAACACCTCTATGAGCTCCAAGAGTTCTCAACAAAATTAAAGTAGACCTCAAATTACAGCTTTTATCTCTTTAATATCGAAAAAAAAAGAGGTAGTAGAGCCATCTGAAATACAAGCCATTATACTTGTTTGATACACTAGAATGAAGCAAAAGAAGGCACAAGTCTAATTTTTTTTAGCAAATCCTTTGCAGTTCACCTTTAAACTAAAGGTCATCGGGTGAGAATCGGTGTGTTTGAAAGCACTTGAACTGCTTAGGGAGTTCATCTTATCTGTATTATTCATACATATTTGACGATTATAAATCACAATGGACTGAAATATTTCTGGTCTTTCACATCAGCAGGCATCCAGAGAGCACTGTCTTTTATTTACTGACCATGTTAAAAATGGCACACTTTTTTATTATTTTATAATAATATGCTGTCTGACCAGTTCAGAGAGATCTCTAATAATGTCTCAGTCCAACCATGGGTCTCATTATGTTGGTAGGAACTGTCATGCAACTGTGAATGTGCAATAAGTGTAGAGGTACAGTAAATGACAGAAAAATATGAAAAGCATTCTACTTTCAGATGCTGCACAAAGCTATTTATTCCTACTACACTGAACGAACTAAAAATTGAGGAAAAAAAATGAGAACTTTACTTCATGGCCTTCTAAATTTAAACAAAGAGGATTTAAGGATATGTCTTACAGCAGAAAATGAGGGACGTTATACAGTGCAAGACATGCACTTAGCATTTCTTCTATTCCATCCATTTTTTTTTAAGCACAGCAGCCCATTGATGTCAATGGAAGTTCTGTTTAAAAATCAACGCTATACCATGACCTAGGTAACACTTTAGAGAGAACACATATTATTCATATATTATGTGATTCTGTCCCAAATCCATCATTCTTACTTGTAGGCATGTTCTTCTGACTGTGGTCTCACAGAACATTTTATAACAACAGTACACTTGTATGTCTGGATTTCAGTTTTAAAGAAACCAGAAATATTTGTCTTTTCATTAGATTTTATGTACTAAATTGCATAAAATATGCCATATAAATGATACCTGAATTTCCAAATAAATTGTTACACAACATGATAAACCAGATAGAAGGGATCTAATCCTTGTCAGAGGATTTTGATGCACAGCAAAGAGAATTTATTATATCTTCCTAACCTTGGGTCTGGCCTCCCTATTTGGAAGTACAAAATTGTCTACAAAATGAAATGAGAGGTGAATCATCCATTTGCTCTCTGTCTGTGCCACATCTCTGCTGCTTCTGGCATAACATTTCTTGGATGAGACAGAGTGAAGAAGAACGGGAACTGGTGAAGTGCCTTTCACTTCATTAACGCACCTGTCAACAACATCCATACCTACTTCTATCAACAGTCTTCCATTGCAATTCAGTTTAGTTTATCACATAGGCATAAATTTCATCCCTATGGTGAATACTGCCAAAAAATCAGCACTGTGCAAGGATCAACTATTAAAGAGGCTTGGACTCATTCAAATATTGCCTGCATGCAAACAGGTGATTTATAAACTAGCACTATCCAAGGACTAAACAAAAAAAAATTATTCTGCTCAAAAAAAAAAAAAATTTGCAAGAATATTTTTTGAAAGAAGAGGGAAAACACCACAAGCTCATCTCAATCAATATAAAACACTCCATTCCAAACCCAGTAGCTTTGGCACACTTTTGATAATACGAAAGCAAAGAAAGGGATAAATTCACAACTGTTCCAGAGAGCAGGTTCCTTAAGTAATAGCCCAGTTGGTGGGAAATTCACCCAAGCTTTGCAAGACCTCTCTTCCAAACAAGACATATGATCCCAAGCCCTCACCTGCCAGGAGACTGTATTGACCAGCATGCTCCAGCAAAGCTAGCCAGCGCCCAGGGGCTGGTCCACTTTGTATGCAGCACCGCAGAAGAGGCTGGAGCCCAGCAATTGCTTCTGTAATGTGTCTCATCTGCAGTGCTAGAAAGCCTTCTTTCCTTTGCTCCATGAATATTTAGGTACCCCAGGCAAACTGGAACAACTTTCCTCAGAAAGGTGTTGGTTCCAGCATCATCCTGAATCAGACAGAGTGAGTTTGGACCAGGGTCTTATGCCACTCAGGAGAGCAGCCTAAGCACCACGCTATTAGGTGTTCAAGTGTGGAGCTCCCGAAATCCCTCCTGTGGGAGCAGTGGCACTTGCCATAATGTATTTAAATATTAATTGAGCAAGAGAATGTGAATGACTCTTTAAGCCTGACTAGCAGCTAAGGTGCTCTCCTGGGACATGGGAGCTGCGATTTCAGATACCCTCAGGCAGAGTAAAGAATTGAACCTAAGGTTCCCACAGCTGCCTCTCTCTTTTTGCCCACATCTGAAGCCAGCCTGAATCCATCCAAAACCACTGAGGTCCGTGGACAGCAAAGTAATCCCCCAAACTACATTGCTCAGTGAATTCATTGTTTACCAAGAAATCTCTGCCCCACTTACAACCCACCCCACTTTTGCCTGCCTGGAGAGTCAAAAGTCCTGACATAAGGCACCTCACTGCTCCTATGGATGTGTGTGACTCTTCACTTTTGAAATATTAGCACTCTTTTGAAGTGCAGTTTCCCTTTACTTTCTCATGAGGACTGACCAGTGAACTAGGACCGGTCAGGATGGTTTATTTTAAGAGTGGGAATTTTACATTGCCACACAGATAATGCCACCTGTATAGTATATGATATTGCAAGAGTGTGTCTAAAGGTAAGACAAAAGCCTGAGAGGTCTGGGGAATGAGCAGAGGATAGTTCAAAAGTCCCTTAATGTCCTCTAAAAGGAAAGCCAATATGGGAATGTCTTTACAGTACAAGTTATGGGCAGAAACTGTAAGCCCATTCATGTCTCTGATTGTTCCATATCTGAAGGAGACTGCTGCACATCTGTTATTCCACCACAAGAGTGGAATATATTATGATTTGCCTGCACCTATCAAGCTGAGGGAAGGTTTCACTGAGTAAAAAAGGATTTTTTTGCCAAACTGTGCATCCTTTTGGAAACTAACTGGGGCCAACACAGATGTGTTGAGCAGCACAAATCCCTCTTTGGAGCATAGCTGGTTCCAGAGTAAGCATCATTTTTCTACTGCTGGCAAGGAGCCGTTAACTCATTTATACTATTTTCTGAGAAGCAAGAGAGGACACTAATGCCAAGTGTCTCAGTGTATTTGCTATTTTAATGCAATTAAGTGACTAGGAAAAAAGACTGATGCCATATGCAACTGCCTTCTCAACCTGTGAGAACTTTGCAATAAAGCATGGTAAAAAATACAGTAGTATGAGGGTAAATTGGCAACAAGATCTATGGTCTGGGTTATTCATCCAATAGAAGGTAGCAAGGAGCAGATATTTTGATGGCTTATATGAAATGATGTATTTTCAAAAAAATGCCTAATAGTCCTTACCAGCACATTTTTGGCTCTCTTACTACTCCCAGAGAAATTTAGCAAAGTCAGACAAAGTTAAATACTTTGCACTACCTGAGACTGTCTTCTGCAGTTAATATTGAGGCAATACAGACTGCCAGGTTGGGGCAGCCTGACATGTCCTTGTCTTTTCTCTGTTTGATCTTTACATTAAGAGACCAATTTTTTTTTCTACCATTATTAAATGGTCATATATATAACACATAAAGAGATAAAATGCTAAACATCTTAGCTGGGTGTTCTGGCTTCTTAGATCTACTAACATGGATTAAAGCATGAATTTCCCTAATAAATAGAATTGTACAAATAATAAATTGGTTTTATGCCTCCACATCAAAAATAAAACAATTAATTTGGGCCTCAAAGCAAAAACAAAAAGAAACCCCAAAATCAAACAAGCAATGTATGTGTGTGAGTATTTTAATTTCTCTTTAATTTACCCTGCTCTGAGAAACACATATCTTTCAGTATTATTTTATTTTGGAGTCCTTATTAAAGCATAAATATTGTCAACTTTGCAATAAATTATTTGAAACATGTCAGAGCAAAATATTTGGGTAATGTTTAGTTTATGTCTCCTCTTTTAAACTCAAACTATTAAGTGAAAATAACATGAATCATGTGTGTTTAGCCCCTTGAAGTTTCACATTGTGTTAAGTATTTTGTCAGCAGACTAATAAAAATTAAGAACAGCCAATATCATTCCTATCAGTATTTTTGTCTTCTTTTGAGGTGATGCTGCTGGGTAGTATTTATCCTCCAAAAATAACATGTTAGGAGATATCTAGAATATTGAAAATGCAGTAAATAGTAAATATAAAAACCTATAGTATTCATCCCTAGTCAAAAGGCAGATTTAGGTATTTGCAGCAAGAATTAACAGGCAACCACAGTGTTGCATTCTAGAGCCTGTTTAGAAAAAACAAAGTTTCTTCACATGCTGTACACAAAACGTTGCATTAGAGACAAAAATTCAGGTTCATATCTTACCATTACACTATAATCTGCTCCCCTTTAAACCTGTTGGTATGCCAAATGTACAGGCTGAAGTGGACTGCCTGATTTTCAAGAGCTGAATGTTAGATCCTATACATGAATTAATTGTCAGGTCTATGCCATTTTTAATGCACTGTTCAATGGGTATTAATCTACCTGCTGATCACCCAGAAGGAAAGCCTCCATTCCACATGGGAAATTATTAGCCAGTCACAGAAGCACATATTGGAAGGTCATCTCTTGACTTTTACTGAACAGCTCTCCTGACATAAAGGGTTAACAAGCAAAAATCAGTATGATTCAAAGAGATTTGTCTTCAATAAACGAGCTACATCCTTCTCTTGTGAAAGATTTTGTAAGATAGCAATCCTATACAAATACCACTGGTGCTTTTTTATTAGCCAACAGTCTCTGTAACTAGCACAGTTTGCAGAAGTAAAAGGATTTTATTGAACATCATATTTGCACAGTTATCAATAACTTCATACACAGGCCAGAAACTGAAACAGTGAAATGGGTGTATGTAAATGGAGGAAGAAAGGAGAAAGAAAAGAGGAAAAGTAGAGAGGATGACATGGGCTGTTTAAGCACCAAAAACCACAGTTCCAAGGAAAAATCTGCAGAGGTCTACATGTACACATAGGCATTGACTGTGCAGCTCTTCAAAAGGCTCAGATCTAAAAGACATATATTTGGTTAATACTTTTTATATTTGGGTGATATCTTCTTATTATATCTGAACAGAATTTGCACATGCAATGCATAGAGAATATACACCAGCAACAAGAGAGTTTATACTTAACACAGTTTTCAAGATATCTAATATTTTGTCAAACATTTTATAGGTTTTAGCTTAGGGATAAATTTGAAGCTGGCTTTTCCCCAGTGAAACCTGCAACAATAGAGAAATATATATTGAAGGAAAAGAGAAACTAGGATATCGAGAAAGCCTAACAGAAATCTAACATTTCATTTTGTACTTAATAATTACTTTCTACAGATCCCTTTGACTGGGAAAGCTTTTATATCTCAAAGTTTTACTGCTCAGCTACGATGCTGAAAATCTCCAGATTTTTTCCTTGCTTCAGATTTTAAGTATACATGTGGTCTGTTTTCTGACATGAGACAGTGGTTTCAATTTCAAATAGCAACAGCTCATCTGCCAATTCTTTACGTAAGATTTAACGGCTAAAAAACATTTTAAGCCAACCTGTAAAACTCGCTATTGAGCAGGAAACAGCTAATTTGTCCTTATACAAACAGAAACTTCATGTTTTGTTGTATAACTATGGCAACTTCTACAAATTACTCATCCAGGACTTCTGTTATGCTATTTTATGACTCAGACTTATTAGTGTTCACCTCCCTCAACTTCCAGTACAGTATCTCCCCTTTCTGAAACGGCTCTGAACTACATTCATAAGTCTAAATATCCCTATCCAGCTGCCCATTAAAAATTACAAACACACAAAAAATTCTTTCTGGATGTGTGTAAGCAGTACCTATAAACTCCGAGTTTTAGCTCTGTGCACCCAGATTGTTAGGTTGTGGTCTATTACGTCGTGACAAGACCTATTTTATATTCAAAGCAGCGAAATTGCTATAGCATGTGACAAGGAGATAAGTACACCCACCTAGTTTGTTTCGAAGTGGATCGGTTCTTCAGCATGTATTAAGCCCTTCCAGATTTATCCCCGGCGGCTGGCTCTCTGCCAGGGCTTGGATTCTGTTCTGGTGTGCAGTGTGCTGAGTATTCCCAGGTGCTGGTATATTTTTATGCCTTAGTCCTTATTTACAGTTTTTCTAAGGGTTGCTTTGAAGTCTGAACAATCGCGATGCAGTGCACTACAAAGTTCTTTCCACATCCAGCAATCTTTTCATGTTGCCTTAAGTTAAGCCATTTTTAAATGAAAAAATACAAGGATGAGCACTAATAAATTGCAAAAGGAAAGAGCCTATTTCTTGCATAAAATTAATAATTTCAGTGTATCAGAAGCTATGTGAGCAATCACAGGACGAGATTAATAACTTAAAAAATCATCATTCACTCCATCTTCCTAAAACTCTTTCACAATGGCTACTAATACAGTACTACTTTCAACTTTATAGCTCCCCTTTTTACCAGCCCTACTATTATAACATTTGACATGCTTGGCTGCCATGGTGTAATAAAGAGGGGTAAAACGATGCATTAAAGGTCCCTGGTGCAAATCCTATTCAAAATTTTTCAGTCTGGAATAGGCAGCACAAAAAGGCAATACCAGGAATTCAAGGGTCGTAAAGTAGTACAGGCGCTCAGCTCTCCAAGTTTCAGTTAACTTTCTAAAAGCCAAAGCAACAATAGCAAAAGCTCTAACGATATGTTCAACTTTCTTTTGGAGAACAGGCACCTAGAGAATTGTAAGGGAGGGCGAGCAGGGAAGCGGCCACATTATGCTGCAGTGTTAGCCAGCATCACTCATATGTGACTCTCGGCAGCTGTCTGATGCAAGTAACTGCTCAGTGCCTGGGCAAACAACATGGTATGGTAGCATGCTTCACACCGTGAGGCAAACGGCACTCTGTGGAACAAGAAAAATCAGAATAAAGCTCTGGAAAATCAATCCAATGTTTTCGGGGTTTAGTGCATTCACTCCTCAAAATTAAATTCAAACTCCTTACAGTTATTCTCACAGATTCTTTTCCTGTTAAAAGTGTAAGCTTCTCAGTTTAGTCTATATTTCTTTTTCAATGCTTTATTTGACAAAAAAACAAACAAAAAAACCAACCAAAAAAACCAAAACCAAAACAAAACAAAAAAAAAACACCAAAAAAAATCTTTAGAGGCATGCATTTGTGGTTCCAAAGTGGTTTAGTTAGTTTGTAGAAAACATACCTTACTCTATACAAACTATAGGACTTTGGTCACCAGATATTAAATGTTTTTATACTTCAGTAAAGTTGTGTTTTTGAAGGGGTGATAAATTTGAGAAGGCAGCTCTGGTTTACTGTCAAAGGACAGACAAACCTAAGGGTCCGTGTCCAGGTACAGGGCTTACAGTTATGGACAAACCTGAGATGCTTGGCAGTTTTTGCCTTAGGTTTACCAGATGGGATATTAAAGAACTGAACAGGGCTCATATAAAGATAAATTGTCTGTACAATGTGATGTACATGATTATATTTTGAGGGAGAAATGTGCTAGTCAGTAAACTGAGGAAGGGAATATGGGTGAGATTCAAAGCCCATTCAAGTTTCTGAAATGCTTCAGTTAACTTCTGCAGTTTTCAGAGGAGACATTACACAATTTCTAACAGATAGTGCTGCTGTATAAACTGAACAATACTTTCATCTTCCTCAAAAAGACATGGAGACTAAACCAGAGGAGAAACAACAGAGAAGAACATGCTCTATTTTGCCATCACAGGAATGCATGTATAACAGACAAACATCCTCCCTTACACACTGGATCAAGAGCCAAGGGAGATCCTGCATACTTGAAGCCATCAACCACTTAAAACTGCTATTGTCAAAGCAATTTTTTACAGCAGACTGATTTGTATGCAGACCGTTTTTAATAGCACAGAAAGAGTTTGGGACCATGTGTTAGAGTACACAAGTGATTTCCAAAAGACATTTGAAATGTAAAAATTCTGGAGGCTGCCTCCTTCCTTTCTCCCCTTCCCTGCAACATGCATACACATGCACACACGCACCATCAACTTCCACTGACATTTCTTCATTACTATGAAGAAGCTCAGGCTCTCTTGAGGGATTTAGCAAAGCACTGCTCCTCTTTTTAAGTAAGGCTACACTTACGTCTCTCAAAATGATTTCCATAAGTTTATATTCCATCAAAACACATGATTTCAGATCTTAAGGTGTAGAAGTAGTGTTAACAAGGTCCTCCTATGAAGATTTTAAGCTCTTTTGAATGCATTTTCATTCTTTCTGGTGTCTTCTGCTTGTCAAATTTGCACAGGGCATTGGGACATTCTTTGGCATCAGAAGGTGCAGCTGGGGAATAAAACGTCCTCAAATCCACACTGCTGAACTGAAACCTTTGCTTCTTCAATCTAGGAAAAGGCCATACCCCGGGTTCAGTGTTATCAAATCACATCTGCAGGAGATGCTAGCTTTCTGTAAGAAGAGTAATGTTAAAATAAATTAAATTACATTTAAAAATAAAGTGAAAAAAAATATAAAATACTAAAATGCTCCCCTGCGGTATCAAACCCTATCTACTATTTTAGAGTTCCTCTTGGTCACCACACTATTTCAGGTAGATGCAGTGATTTGTCTTTTAAAAACTAGTATATTAAGACAGAACCCCGCTTCCCTCATAGCTGAGCACTGACAGAGGGTTAATATTACACTAGCTTAGGATTTTAGTGGGGATAAACAAGAACCTTTTTTTTTCTACTGTAAAGCTACTAGAACCATGCAGTTCGGCTGTAAGCATGCTCATCAAAAGAGGAACTCCAGAAACCAGACACTTTGCGATTCCATTTCACTGCACTTTCAAGGTACAGTAGCAAAGGTAACAAAAGGATGTTTATTTCCTTTGTATAACAGACAAAGGAAGCTGCAGTAGCACTTACTGTTTAAGTTTCAAGATAAGCACAATACATCCACACCAGTGATAAGATAAAACGGAGATGCTGTGAATTGTAGGGTGACCTGTACAAAAAAATCAATATTATGGTAATGTGTAGTAATTCAGCATTTCTGCAACAAACTACTATTTCAACAGTGGTATAAACTAATAAAAATAATAAAAATATATTGTGAATCTTATTTGTTCCATCTATAGTTACACTTTAAAAAATTAATTTATAGAAAAATCATCTTAGTTATTTTTAGATAGAACATTGCAGGAAAGAAAAAATAGAAATTAGTTCATTTTCCCTTTATGTGGTGCTGTAAGACAGCAAAATCTAGTGGGATGAATAGAAGAATGGAAATTGGGACTTAGAAGTTTTATTTCTTGCTCTTAAAATGATACAGAGTTAGAACCTCAGCGAACCACTAAACTCCCTGCCTGATCTTCACCGACTGTATCAGGAGAGTAATGATGGTTTGTAGAAGTTCTGCAAAGCTTTGGACACCAGATCTGTAGTGTAAGGCACTCCATAGTGGGCAACAAGTCCTGCTCTTGCCTGGCTCCACAGAGCAGAGTCCCAGACTGAGCATCATCAGGTAGCATTTGCCGAGGCTCTGTCAGTCCTCACATATATTCCTTACGGCCCATATTTGCTGTGCAAAAACATGATGTCCCAAAGCACCACGTGGCGAACATGAAACTAGAAATACCTGTGTACCCCTTTGCTTTGTTTCTTTTTGGTTCCCTGAACCTTCCTATTTTTATGCAGAATATTCTTTCAAATTTTAATGTTTTTTCAGGGGTTTTAAATTCCACTTTTGCCTATGGACAGAGCTTTTTTAAGTGTAGAATTTTGTAATGGAAACATATTTCTGTTTGGGGGACTAACTCATTCCATTTAAACACATTTTCAATCTCTCCTGTTAAGCAAAAAGTATCCTTTGCAAATAACAATATAATTTAAGAGAGTTAAATGCAGAAGCACCTTAAATATAAATAATAAAACATATAAACAGAAACAAAAACATAAACAAAATAATAAACAGAGTACTCCCATTATAAAGATTTTAGAAAAGATGTCTTCATGTCTAGAAGATATAGTTTGAGCACTGGAGAGTGGATATGAGTTCCAAGGAATACAGATTGAAGCCACAAAACTTTCTTAGCATTTAGGCGTTATTTCCTAAAATTAAGTTGAAATTTTGAAAGAAAGAGAAATGGTTTTGTGGTGGACTTAGCATTGCTAGGTTAACAGTTGGACTTGATGATCTGAAAGGTCTTTTCATACTTAAAGAATTCTGAGTCTGTGAATCCTCCCTCCCTTGGGCTTGACCGTTTTGCAGAAAGAAAAGAGTAGCTGCAGCAGTACCATCCATATGACTACTCCAACATTCATTCACTCAACATGACTCCCTTTTTGATTTTTCTCCTGTCTTCACCACTTAATGAAGAGAGCACAATTCACAGTCTTATAAAAGATACAGAAATACTTCTACAAAAGGGACTTCAGTATTCTCTGAGTACTCTATCGTGGTTCATTAGGAAAAATGTCATGGGATAACCACCCACTTCATGACAAATGCAATCAAACAACCAGTGTCTCCCTAAGCCTCCATTCTCAAATATGCCCTAAATGGGTCTATTTACACACAAGGCACAGGAACATCGAGCCACTGCCATGAGCCAGGAAAAATATACTGAAAAAAATTACCCTGAACTTGCATGTTTTGTAATTCCCAGATTTAATATATTCACACATCATTCTCAAATGACTCAGACATATTTCTAGAGCGTGGCCTAGATGACTAAAATAGGTCTTAACTGCAATAGAAAACTAGGAAAGCTGCTGATGTTTATGGACATACAAAAATCAGGATGCTGGGCTATTGGCTAAACTTTCCCGAGTTAGGCACGCTGGTCAGTCCCGTAAGATCATCTCAGAGAAGTGCCAAGCTGTTAGATGTAATTGAAAATAGTAACTTCAACATTCGGATGCTGCAAACTGAAGTTTAACACAAAATCCTGGAGCTGTAGGAGAGGACCCTGCAAGGTGAAGTGGATTGTAGGATCAAGAAAAGAGATTTAAGTGTTCTTCAATAAACAAACAGATATAATTCTTAAATGGATCTGTACTCTAAACAATTTCTATCACATCTGAGGAAAAAGCTTCTTCTCTGCTGTCCTTGTCTCTCTTTGTTACTCATTGTCTTGTCTTAAAAACATCCGTATTCCCTCTGAACATTTCTCAACCTATGCTTGTCTTCATATGAATAAAATGTATTACTGATAAGATTTTATGGATGTAAATTCATAATGTAATCAAAGTATAGTGATTTCAAAAATTCTAATACACATCAAAATAGTAAAACTTGTCTTAAAACTATGTATTTAACAAAAAGCTTAATGGAAAATTAAAATTCTGTAATATTTTTCCATCTGGCTCTGTGTCAGATTGGTGACTTCTCTACATTAAATTCAGTTCTGGAATGTTTATGCTAACACTGTGTTATCAGACTTTGCATGTATATTCTGCCTTTTCAGATCAAGTTATATTTCCATATTAACTGGAATTGTGAATTACAAAGCTTCTTTCTCTTATAACATAAACTTCCTGAGCTTTCCCTCATATTCACAGCTACTCTTCCACTTTTTGTCTAGGGATAATTTACATTATTTTAAGATAGATGATATTTTAGAACTGAAGACCATTTCTCATCATTAAACTAATATTTAAATTGACACTAAATATTATAACCCACTCTCCAGTTAACATTGTATAGGCATAACATCTTTTGGTGCTCTGGGTCGAGTTCAGGCAGTAAGCACTCCACATGAGGGGAAGAAAGAGATAAATGCCAATACATTCAATTTCTGTGGTCCAGCTGGGCATTCTGACCACATTCCATGATGAAATGCAGATGCTGATGGTTTCCTCTCCCTTCATCCTGACAGGGAATTCTATCATGAAAAGCTAAAGCTATGGAGAAGGAGGATCTGGTTCACCCCAGCTAGCCCCACAGCCTAGACCCTGACCACAGCAGTACTGCTTGGGCTGCCATAGAGCTGACAGCCTGGGAGAGCTCCATCTTTCACTTTGTTCTCCAAATTAATCTCTAAAAAAAAAGCAAAACCAAGATAAGTTTCCGTTTTTGCCACTGTAAATCTATTTGATAGATTCAATGGCAGAAGGAACTCAAAAAGCCCTGCTACCATTATTTAAAAATGTACTCTATAATATTCAAAGAAGAGTTGAACAGATGAAATCTCTTTGGAAACTGGGCTGAAGAAATACTAGTGCTCAAGAGCTCCGTCCATCAGAGCACATAGGCAGGCGCACATTCAGTTCTTAGGCATGTGCTCCGATGCCATCCTGGATCAAGCCCTTTTATTCCTCATTTAGGACAAAATTTGAAAATATATGCCACCATGCAGTGTTATATAATTCAGCTCTATTTGAGAGGGCTAAGGCAAGAGAAAGTCATTGTTGGCAAAAAACGCAACTAGAAAATAATAGAACAGCCTTTGTATTATCCTATCTGGTCCATTTTAAATTTTAGACTGAAATATATTTGTTTCTAAGATACTTTCAAACGTATTCCTTTGGTTTCCTTTGATATGACTAGTGCAATCTGATGCAGCACTTCATATGGAATACATATGAAAATCACTTGATTGGGTCCTTGATTTCGGGTTTTTTACTTTATTTTAAAAAAATTAGAGATGAAAATATGAAAACAATAAAATGCTCATAGGTAAACCTGATAGAAACATATGGACAGTCATGTAGTACTTTCACTTATGGCAGAAAAACAAGCAAACGTGAACAACGCAACGTAAAAAATTAACTCATTCACTCAAAAAACTGAAATAATCTACTCAACTGTGATCAGTTGAAAACATGTTTTTGCTTACTCTTTTTTTGTGGCTTAATGCTTAGAAAATTTTCCAAGTGCCTCCCTGTACTTCTGCTCAAGGTAACATGTTTTACAAATCAACAAAAACCTTCCAGCAAGGAATGTGAGTATAAGTTGCTCTATCCTTTCACATGAAACACCAAGGCTAATTTAAAGATAATTCATCTAGTCTTTGATCCTGGCTTAACAGTGGAATCATTACCATAAAGCATAAGAAAGAGAAGGAACTCCTGTGCAATTAGCTGTATGGGTAACACTTGGAGTAGCAAAGTGAACCCTGCAGATCAGAAATTATCAGCAGAAACCTAAGTCAGAGCAATTTCACCAGCACTTTGTAGGTACCACAGTGTAAAGGTATAAAATCATGTAGCACAGGAGCCAGCAGAGGGTGCTTCCATTTTAGGGCTGGAATAGGAATGGATCTCAGGCACAGGAGCAAAAAAAGCCTTTGCCTACCTTTCATTAGCTAAAATATTTGCCCCTACTTCAAACACCTTTCATTTCTTTGTGAAAACAGCGAGGTTTCAAACATAAGGTTGTTGTAGAGTCAATCATATGTGTATTTTAAAATAGACTACCTTTCTCAAATCTATGTGCATTGTGTCTTAAGATAAAGTGCATAGTTTGCATCTAACTTTTTTGGTTTATAGTGGAAACAATTTCCCTCACTTAAAGCAAGGTAAGTTTCATCTAGGCTACGTTTTCACTGCAGCAGCTCCCACTCTGAGAAGCAATATGAAGTGTCACTGACATTCTTTAAACTGCTGTTTTGCCTTTGAACAGTTTTTTCAGATTTCCTCAGGAATTCTCTATAATGAATATAACACTTTACTGTCTCTACATCACCACTAGGGATGCTTAGACCAGGTGACTGAGTAAATTCACCAGCAAAAAATCCCCAGAGCGATAAGGTTTCCAAAATAGCATATTGTCTAGTTCAAGGTGAGCTGCACAGATAAATACAATGACCTTAGTCTTCCCAGTATGTGCCACTATTACCCCAGATTCCCTTCCCTAGGGAAGATCAATGTCTCTAATTAAAAAAAAAAAAACAAAACAAAAAAACGCAGTTGAACCTGAAATTCGTAAAAGCAGCTTTTATTTAGCAGCCTAACTGAAAATTTGCCTGGCAGTGTTGGCCCTGATAGCCTGACTGCCAGCTCTCAGAGCCTCACGTTGACAGGAATCACAGCCCTCCGAAGAGCAAACCACAAGTACTAGAAAGGATTAGAGGTCTCTGCCATGAAGCTAGCTTCAAGATTTTTCTTTCTCCTTTATTTTTATGTTTTATAGCATGCTTAAGTTACATACTTGGAAGATTGCATTTCACTAAATATGTTGCGAGCAAACACATTCTGCGGTCCTGTCGTTCATTCACCTAGGAACATTTATCTTGAAAAGGTAGCACATTTCCTTGGACAGAAGCCATTCCTGGCAGCAGATCTCAGCACTCAGTAGGAAACCCATGTCTTTGAGTTCTGAACTAGCCCATACTGGAATTAAAACACAACACTAACAGTCAGAATCAGTTGTTCTTGGTGGGTAAGTGTTTTATAACTGCATGGGGATATAAGAGCAGAGCTTCGAGTTTAAATCCTTTTTTAGAAAATGCTGTGATTAACTGCATGACTTCACTTATTGTTAAGGTAACAGATGGAAGTGCCACAGTGAAATATTTCCTTTTTATTTACAAACAATAGAAAGTCTTTCTGCTGATAGGAATTAAAACATTACAGGAGCATTTGTTCCACAAGCTTAAATTCTTTCATGCTACCACATGCATTTTTCATGGAAAGTCAACATCTTTAACATTTTTGCACTGTCTGAATTTATCATCCATAACTTTTTTCTGATTCCTGTTCAAATGAATTTGCTTAAAGAATTATGTACCTACAGTATAATGAGCTAATTAACTAAAGAACAAAAGGTGCCTTCTGTTATAGATGAGACATAACTAGGTCTCAGACAGAGGCAACACATTCTTTATTTTTAAAGGCAATCTGTATTGCTGATTTTGATGTCAGACACCCTGTATCATTTTGTACAGTGACACAAAAGGACTGATAAAACATTAAAATGAAAATTGGCTTTAAAAAAACCCATGCGCCACATCTTACCACCAGTATTATGAATTTTGAGAGGTTTGTAAAAGATGTGCACTTTGATCAATTGCAGGGTTTCTAAGAAAAAAATCACTTTTATACGCTTTGACTGGCAATAGCACTGAGCAATGGACAAAACTGACAGAGACAGAAGCTGCATAAACAAAATAAGTCAGGGATTTTATTAAATATTAATTCTATTAATTCACAGCAAAAATCTTTGTTTATTATTGTATATTAAAAATATATTTTCTTTATTCTAAATCATTTCTCCACAGACACAGTACAACTTGTCAATGCCTGTAAAGATCTTTTAGCTTGCTAGAAACGCCTCAAGCACAAAGAGCAGTAAAATATTTTTAACACCGTAGACTTAGATCTCACCACATTTAACAAAATATATTAAAATAATGATTTACAATGTGGTTAAAAGAGAATGGTAAAGAACACATTCACTTTTAACCAGCAATAATTGTCAGTGTACCATTGAAAGACATCAAAAGAATTAAAAACATTGTGCAATGAAAGTTGGCAGATTCTGTGAGCTGTTGTAAGAACACATTACCTGTGCCCAGTGTTCACAAATCGGTACATGAAGCAGAAGGATGCTGGAAGTACACTTCTGCATACACAGGAAAGAAAACCTCTCTTATTCCAGGGTTCCTACAGGAATTACAACAATAATTGCATTGTCAGTATACAAGTTGTGTGGATTAGAGTTGCAGACACAACAATGACCACTCTACCCGTGGCTTTCTGAGTCCCTTATAAACCCTCTGTGTGAGGCACAGGGTTTGGGCTCCTCTTCTGCGCTCAGCCCAAAGGACTGTGATCAGCTGCACTGCAAAATCACAATAAGTCTTAGACTGTAACTGTTTGTTTCTTTCTCTTCTAGGTGTCTCCAGAAATCAATAAAAAAAGTAAGCTTTCTGCTTAAGGGACATTCATCTCTAGCCATGTATTTCTATTAAACCTAATCTAATCGCTATACCTGCATCGTCAAACCTCTAAATGGATCCCATGTATTCAATAGGACACCATCCTCAAGGGATAGACTTTCTGCTATCCTTAAAAAAAGCTCATATTTATGGTACCTCCTGCCTATGTTTTGACAGCAAAAGGCTTGAACACCTCTTACATATAATTTCATAGTGATTCCCCTTTTTAAAGCTGTCTTGCAAAAGAGATCCAAACATCATGCAGAGAGGTATTTGATTTTCAGCTACGGGCACACACTATAAGGATGTAAAAAAATATAAAAAGGCAGCCATCCACCATTTTAATTTCTGATTGAACAGAAACTAAAATGGTGATTAATACATACAATTAGAACTAAGGAAGAGTTTCCTATCATCATTAATAACCGCCTGCCTTCTCTGTGGACACTCATTCACTTGAGGCAATATGAGTACACACACAGAGAACCAGAAACTCCCTTCCCACTGTCATCTAAGTTTCACAAAAGTTCTTAGCCAAAGGTCAGCTGCCAATCAGTATATACATATATACACACATGGGTCCTTGGTGGGAATAAATTCCAACTTAGTTGGCTACAAGAGCATATAGGTACTACTACTTGAGGTAAAGAAGAAGAAATCTTTTTTTATTTGTTCTTTTTACTTCCTGGATGATGGGATGCTCATATATCCTGAATGCCTGTATGTTTCAACAACAAATAGTGGCATATAAAAGACAGAGATAAACGTTCATTAGAATATCTAAAAATCATTAAAATATCTCTGCATAGCAGCCACCAACCTCTATTATACCTTGACTGTCAGGTCTTCTAACAGGTCTTAAAATCAACTAAAGCTGTAAAGGAGGAGGCTTTGCGGGGTAACTTCTAAGCTATGAATCTGTGTTACTTGGAAATCACCAGCAACCTCCTCATCTTCACAAAATCATCACTGGAAGGTTGTGTTCAGCTGAGATAACAATTACACAAATTTCGGTTGCTGCTCCTTGTCCATACAGAAAGAACACAATACAGTAAATGCTTTGTGGCCTTCACTTATTAAGCTGGAACTGTTTTGAATGGAGAAGCTGTACAATCTTCAGAAGAGTGGAAAGGCTGAGAGTGACAGCTATGAACATCCCAAAGGCTGAAGAAACAAGTACAGTGCATCTACTTCAGATCTCAGGCCATTGTTTAAGATGATTTTCCTTAAAAAATTTTGACTTTCTGTCTTAGGAAGTTACAAATTTATTAGTAATTTTACAAATAATTTCTAATTAAAAATCAGAAGTTGTTTCCCTTTCTCAGGGAATCTACAAAGCGGTAAAGGCTTTTTCTAGCAATGTCATAGTCTACCCAGATTTTTCCAGGCACACATCTGAAAACAAGCAAGAAGGTGGGGATTCAGTCCACTTATAAAGTCAGAGAGTACTGGTTTGGGAGTACTTGTAGAGAGTAACATTTGCTATTGAAACAGGAAAGGAAAAGCATTTCAAAAAGTTTTAGAAAAATTAATAGAATGTCAATATCTTGGCTCTTATTCCCTTATTACTCTCTCAGTGATTTCTGCAGGAGACTGCTTACAATAATGAGAGGACATCTATTTCCTTGAAAAAATTGAAAGTACAATAAATGGTTTGTGTTGTTTTTGCATGGCCTGTTTTTTTCAGTAGCAGGGGGGCCACAAAGATGGCTCCTATGAGAAGCTGCTGGAAGCTTCCACCATGTCCAGTAAAGCCAGTCCCTGACGGCTCTGAAGATGGACACGCTGCTGGCCAAAACTGGGCCAATGAGAGAGGCTGGTAATGCCTCTGTGATGACATATTTAAGAAGGAAATCAAACCAAAGTGGGTACGAGCAGTGTTTTTCCGGTCAGAGAAGAGGAGGAGGTAAGAAGATGTGAGGGAAAACAACATGGAGACACCGAGGTCAGTGGAGAAGGAGCGGGAAGGTGCTCCAGGCGCCGGAGCCGAGGTTCCTCTGCAGGCCGTGGTGAGGCCCATGGTGAAGCAGCTGTGCCCCTGCAGCCCGTGGGGATCCACGGGGGATGCAGAGATCCACCCACAGCCCGTGGGGGTGGTGCCCATGCTGGGGTGGGTGGATGCCTGGAGGAGGCTGTGATCCAGTGGCA
>VZTF01007593.1:210537-288562 GCA_013397755.1 Cnemophilus loriae
GGGAGAAGAAAAGGTGTTTTTAAGGGCTTGTTTTACTTCTCATTATCCTCCTCTGAGTCTGTTAGTAATAAATTCACTTTGCAGCTTTAAGTTGAGCCTGTTCTGCCCTTGAAGTGTTTTCTCCCCATCCTTATCTCAACTCATGAACCGTTTGTTAATTTTTTTTCTCTCCTCTGCCCAGCTGTGGCAGGGGAAGGTGAGTCAGTGACTCTTATGGGTGCCTGGCATTGGGCCAGCTATTCCTGTCCTAAAGAATGTTTTCTGTGGAAACTCTTCCTGCTGCACAATCACTCTAAAAAAACCAAAATAAATATCAGTACAATCTTACATTTCGAGGGTCATAAATAACCCAATGAATAATTTTCCAGCTATACTGACATGTCATAAAGAAAAGTTGATGCTTCTCTCACTTGAGTACATTAGGAACACCTATACCACAGACATGGAACAGAAATATTCTATGAGAATAGAATCAGAATCAGAAACTTTAATAATTTGGAATAAAAATCTGTCACTTTTTACATTGCCATACACTTCTATTAAGGGCATATGAAAGCATACATTTTTACAAGCAAAACTACCTGAAAAATTCTTCTTTCCTGAGGAAGATAAATAGCTGATAGCTTCTTATATTTATTACCAATTTTAGTATACAGATTTTTTGTTAAATTAACATAACATAAAATTACTTGAATCACAGTATACCTTAATGAAAAACCTTTTTTACCCATGATGTTATTAAAAAAACCATCTAATTATGTATTGGCACCAGAATCATATACTTCAGCCACTGATATCAGATTACTAATTTTAATAATCAGCAATGATTCTAACCTATTTAATGAATTGCTTAGTAGTAGATATAACAAAGTTTAATCCATGTTGCAACTACTTGAAAAATAAACCCAACAGTACTATAATTTGATATGACAGTCAGGACTGCAAGTGTAAGATCATTAACACTTCACAGGTTATACCCTGAAGTAAATCTTACAAGAAGTTCACATAAATAAGGACAGATTTACACAATTATGTAGTTATGAGTATCGCTGCATTTCTAACCATAAGTGAATTCTTCTCAATTTGCTGTTCATTTGACTTTGATATGCATAAAAACCGCAATCCAACAAAAAACAAGTCAACCCATTTTTCCTTTTTTCTTATTTGGTTTCAGGACATTTATATATCAGGTAGAGGTATATGAACCCAGATGGTTTCATCTTAGAGAATTTTTGCTTGTGAAAGAATTCAGAAAAGTTTCATTTGTTCCACTTAGGTTTGCATTTTTGCCTATTGTTTGACTGGAAAGCTACAAAAGACTTACAAGGAGTTAAAGAAAAGAAAAATTTGGCAAAGATAAGACCCTTCTCTGGAAAAAGAAAAAAAAAAAAGGAAAGAAAAAAGAAAAAACTGCTGAGAATAATGATAAAAAAAAATTAGATAGCCCCTGTGGTGGTAACATCAATATTTTGGAATGCTTTTAAAATAAAAAATGCAAAGACAAGGGAGCTCTCTACTTTTTCAAGGAGCTTTTCATTGGTATTTGAAACTGAACAACTCAAAAATTATACACTAGCACAACATACTGATCTTGTAATTTACATTAGCTTGTAAAATTTCTCACCTCTGTGGAGACACTGATGACATTGTTTGGTTTTTATCTGATAGGGAGAGAAGGGAATTGGAAAGGTAGTATTTCATGATATTATAAATAACTCTACATTAAAAACATAGCCTTGAAAATGGAGGAGGGGAGGTTAAATTTACAGTGATACTGACTTTTTCACACTCAGATTTTGAGAACTATTAGATTTCTTCTCATTTTCTTCGAAAAACACACATGCACACAGAAATAGTATTTTATGTAACTGTTTTAATATTTGTGGTTATCACCATTCTAAACTATTTGACCTCACCATTTTTAAGACAGCTCTTTCTTATGAAATATAGGAGGAACCAATTGCTCAGAACTGCTATATGTGAAACTGTGAGAGACCATATTTTTATTAATCAGAATTGAAAGTTATTTATTTTTTACCCTCCACTTTCAGAGAGCCCCCATTTAGAGCAGTTTGGTACAGTACACAAAACTATTCGAATATTGCTTTCAACATTTTGGAGCCTTTTGTTTTACATACAAACTTCGTGTTACTTTACTACGCAATATACTGAAGGCTAGTAATTATTAGGACATGTGGTAGGCATTTATCACCACTAACGTCACACAATCTATGATCAAGATAAAATAGGGCAAATGGTACAATTAAAGGCACATTCTTTGGTGCATAACAATAGAAGGCTTGTGACATGGCAAGATTAAGAAAAGACTCAAACATCTTTAAAACTACTCATTACCACCAGTTAAAACGTGCATGTCTGACCTTTATGGTAATCAGCAATACTCCATTTGCACACATAGAACTAAATAAGCTTTATTTTAGACACACAGAGTTCTTTGTGGTGGCCTGCAGTTAACTTAGCTGATCTGGGAGCTGACGCTTGCAATGAATCAATGGCCGTAATGATAGGCCATCATCTTTATCAACCCATTTATGATGACAGGAAGAAAACAGTACTGTAGATTTTCCTGACAAGTGGAGTAGTATTTAAATGTTGACTGCTACATATATCAGATTAACAAGGTTGCAAAGTTACTGAGAATCCCATTCCCTGAGGTACAGATTCACCCTGTGGTGCTATTATACCATAAGGTATATCAAAGATAATTGCTTAGTTTATTATCCTGTTGTCTTTTATGTCAACCCTTAATTGTGAATTCAGAAGCCTCTTGATCTCCCAGTTCCTTATGGACCTCTTATTAACCCCAATCATTTTCATTAGGATTTATTACTATTTTTATTATTAAAGTGCAGATTTTTTTAAAAGAATGTTTCCAAATAATCCACAACTCCTTCATATCACTTCAGTAAAAGAGAAATTGATGAGATATTCAGTCAGCATTGCCAATACAGGTCTCTAAAGCTCTTTTCCTTCCTCTGAAAAAATTTTGCATATCAAAGTTCCAATTTTTTTACTCAGTTACTTCAATATTCAATAAATAGCTTGTAAACATACAAAGATTTCTGTGGTAAAATCAGATTATTATAGTTCTATATGACTCTATAGAATTATCCCAACAAAAAAGTGCAAAGGTGGCAATGTCACTGCTGCTATCTTTCCCCACGGTCCTGAAGTATGGTGGTCAAGCTTTCATACTTCTTGTGCTGCACTTCCAGAGAACAATTTAAGCACATTCCCATAAAATACCACATGAAACCTACAGAACCTAGAAACAGTTAAAAAACTATGGCCTGGCTAGTACAGATAAGTAGTCATTCATAATTCCTCCTAATGTATACAATATTAATCTGTATGTACCTAGAAAATCTGACTACTTCCTATACTTCAAAGTCATTGCCTTTGCTACGAGGCCTAGAAAGTGCTTCAGGATTCATTATGACATGTGGAATATATAAGCAATAAGGCATGACAGGGAGTGTGGTTATCATAAGATAATCACACCCCTGGGTCATTACAAAGCATGAGGTGCAGCCGAGCACCTCTCATTCCCCCTGGGGTGTGATTATATCATGATAAGCACACTTCATGCAGTTACCTTATTGCTTTTATAAAAAGTCTTTGTTGGGAAGAAAAACTGTATTTTTTACTTAAAGATGATAAAGTTGGCAGTTTACAATGTTGAGCAGTACTTTCTGCTAAGCTCAATGGTTTATATGTATTCATCTACTCCTTTTTAATGTGCATCTGCCAAAGCTGATCCGAACTCATCAATCAGAGGGAGTTTCCATAATTCAGTATGTGTTCGACTGATCCAGCTGGAAAAGAACAACTGCATGTCCCAGACAATCTCATAGTCATTGACTGTTCACTGGACACCTATTTCTTTTCCCAGAAATTAAAAGAAAAAAAAAAAAAAGAAAAAAGAAAAAGACAACAAAGTTGCTTAACTAACAGTTAAATGACGACTTAAACACATACATTACAAGTAAGAGAGTTCAGCAACTGGAATACATCAACCTGCAAAAGAAGAAAAAGTTTCTAACTTGTTTTTGCCCCTGGTAGATGTTATCCCACAAATTAAGGGTGACAACTTAATTTAGGGTCCTAGATAAACTACAAAATCCCACTGCTGTCATTCAGATTGTAGCCTAAGGGGTCTAATGTGATCTTTTGGATTTACAAACACCTGCCTTGGATTATGCCATATGTCTTCTGAGTGGCTCCAGGGGTGTATGCTCTGTCCAGTACTCAGCTCATTTTGTGCTTTAAGAATGCATAACTGAACATAGAAATATGAAGGTTTGCATCCATTTACAATTTATCAAGTGTGATGGCCATGTTCTGATTTTAGAGGCATTCAGTGGTCTGGAAAGGGGCATATGTATGGGCTGAATTTGGCCCTGGGCCATTTATGAATATAGGTAACACTTTTCACCTAACATGAGCAAGTCACAAATTCAACTGTTTAATTTAAATAGGTCGTTGTCACCACCTCTTCCAGATTTAAGAGGCAGAGCTTGGAACACTGTCAGTATCCTGGATGAAAAGGAAAAATTCCACTAGCCTTCTATCTTCCAATATTTGGTTTGACACAGTGCTCTCACTACACAAAGATGCATAAAATTTTGCTTCTTCCAACGACTGTTTCAACTCTACCATTTTGCCTTTACATTTTAATCATATAGTGGTACAATATTTTCATATATTTATATTTTTTTCTCTGAAATGTTGCTAGTTGGTCTTTTAACTAGAAATTTGTTTCTTAATGCAGAACGGTATATTAAAAGTATTTTATAAAAAATACTTTATATAAATATAAGTATATACATATATTAAGGTTATTCCCAAAAAAAGGAAATTAAATCAAAATGTGTATTTCTGATCCATTTCCTTAGAGGTCTATAGACTTATAACAAAGAAAGAATCTAGTCTTTCAAAAACCAATGACACTAATAACAAGTTAATTTAAAAACCATAAAAACAGTAAAGGAGAAGTAAACTTTTGCCGCTTTGTCCTTATAGCTGTTATTTTTAAAATTGCTGCAAGTAAAATTACTGTCTGATGGTTCCTAAAAGCATTCCTAGCATTTTCTAACACTAGAGGTACTAACATATAGATACTGACCTCTGTTTATATATCCGTGCTTAGAAAAGAAAATTTTGCTTCCAAACTCTTACTCCACATTTTAGATTAATTCTTCATTTATTAAATGGGAACCTGAGTGTGCAAAGGATACCAACCTGAATCAGGCTAACTTGGAGCAATGCTGTTTAGGGGTTTCCAGTTTATTTGAAGCTATAGAAAAGGTTATATGATGCTTATGTATGCAGAGTCGATCTTAACTGTGCTAATGTCTAATTTGAGATTGACTTATGGATTATAAGTATTTTAATATAGAACTATTGTGCATGGTATTAAATATCTTGGTTCCACACCTCAGTAAATTATTCATAACAGTATCATGAAGCTTGTGTTGACAAATTACAGGATAGAAAGCATGGAATGAAGAAGGAAAATCAGGAGGTGGGAATTTGGGAAGAAACATGGTTTGTATTAATGAAGTACTACATAAAATAAATGCATTACCAGTGAAATTTATTTATTAATGCACTTCTACATATTCAATTTGTTCAAGTCCTTATCCGCAACAAGGACCTTCCATAGAGGGATGAAAATACTGGTATTATGCAACATAAGTAGAGGTACACGCAAGTAACTCTCAATGGGTGGGTGACTACCACCTTGGGAGAACTGGCTATTAGAATGCATTTGCCCAAAAGATTTTTCAGTACTTTCTGCATAAAACCATCAGTGGGTATTAGCATATTTAAAATCTGCTCGCTCCCTAGACTGGTAACCGTGGCTACACTTGCCCAGATTTTCCCTCCTCCTCTGCAGCTGGAGCCCAGAACAGCTAGGGGTAGGTAGGCTTAGAAGTGGCTAGTAGTGGCTAGCCAGGGCAGCCTTACTCTGAGGAGTCCAGGAACGGCTTGTCAACTAGAAAGGATTTAGCAGAAACACAGGAAATGTCTTACTAGAGAATAGTTTGCTGAAAAATTCCCTTCATTTATTGTAGCAGCTGCTACCCTGACACTTGTCAACACTGCACGCCTCCTTGGAAAGTGGGGCAAGAAACTCCACTCTAGTCAGAAAGCAGACCACCTGTCCCCAGGAAAATGGGCTCTATATTCCTAATGGCTAAAGTTTGGTACAAAATCCGAAACTGAATAATTTACGTTCTTTCCAAGACTGGGTTTTTTTCTGATGACTGAGGTTCTGTGTTTCAGGGTTTTTTTAGTTCTTTCAGGATTATCTGGATACGTTTGTTAATTTGATAAATTTCCATCCCCTACTGGATTTCTGTCAAACTTGTGACCTCTCTGACACTGGTTCCTTGGCTTAATCCATATGTGAAGATATATTTCTATTTGCAAGATTTGGATTTACTGCCTTTCAGTTTTGGCCATCTTTCTGCTTTGCAAGGCAAGAACAGACTATTATCATCTCTTTTTCTTTTATCTGATTCTCAATTGTTCTTTTTTTATTCTCTTCTCTAAAGCAAATAACACTAAATTCTCATTGCACTGGTTTAAGATGCCACTCTTGTTCCTTGGTGATTTTCCCCACATCTCTTAAAGGGCAACAATGACTCTGCACAGTATCTTATATGAAATCATACCTTTATTTCATATCTTGACACTAGAAAGTTTTAAATTCTTTCTCTGTCTTGTTAATATATGAATATTTAATTCCCTTTTTAACAACAATCAAGCACTGAGCAGATACGTTCTCTGAACTGCCCATAAAGTTTTCAAGGTTTCTGAAATGATGTTTTTTGAGCTTTGTTTGTCGTGGTGTTTCCTATAACCTACTTTAAGTAGATCCTCTTGAAATTCCTCACAAGCTTTACTAATTTTCTGCCAAGTTTGATTACTTGCTTTACTCTGCCCCTGAGGCTATCACATCCTGATTCTATAGTAATCTTCTGTTCATTTATAATATATTTTCAAATGTAATTTATTAATAACTGTATTACATAATACAGGATCACAGATTAATCCATGAACCATTGCTAGCCTTTCTTATGGAAAAAAAATTATTTCTTCCTATTCCTTTTCCTTGTCTTGAAGGCCTTTTTTTCCTAAGATAATTCTTGTCCATTATCCAACAACTACTTAGAGACTTTAATAGTCTACCTCCAGGAAGGCTTGTAAAAGCCTTTTTAAATACAGAATTTAGAATATAAAAATTTGTTCTCCTTTTGAAAAAATCTATGCGTTTTACTTTGTAAAGCTTGCCCTACTACAACCTGCTTGCTATCTTCCAGTGACTTTGCTACTCTTTTCTACATTATGCCAACCAATTAGGTTCATGAAACTTTTGCTGGCCTTTAATTATTTTTCTAAATACAAATATAACTTTTGATGCATTTCAAATTTTAGTCCCATAACTGCTTCCTAAGAAGAACAGAAAATTGCTTCCTAAGAAGACAATATAAGTGCTAGCCATTTGGCCAGTTTGTATTAAAACTCCTTCCATCTTTAAAAGATTCCTCCAGATACAGGGTATGGCATTTACACATATGACAACTTCAGGTCTTCAAGGTATTAACAGGTGTTGCACTTTTTGTAAGTAGAGACAACAGGTTCCGTATATGGAACAAAGGTAGTTGGAATAAAATGGCTAGAATGAGTAAATACTTACCTAGTAAGCAAACATAAGATTCGTGAACAATTAAACAAACAAATAATAACCATATAAGTAAATTCAGGTTACTGTTTAAAATGAAAAATGTATGGCTAGACCCACTGTTGCCCGCTCGTTCCCAGGGACAGAGTCCAGAGTCATTCTGCCTCACCAGCAATGTATCTGAGAACAAAATATTTTTTTCTTCTCTCAGACACAGTGTTGCTGACATATAAAATATATTCAGATTAGAGAAGAATTGTAATTAGGATAAATATTTGATGTCCAAAGTGCTATCATGCTAATATAGGTGGGGAAGACAGAGATTTGTAGGTAGGTAGTATATTGTTGGTCTTACACATCTGCTGTGTTTTTAAAGATTAAACAAATAAGAAAGATGTACAGAAGAGGGCATTATCAAAACAGCTTTACTTGAGCTGAGTTGTTAAGAGAGTCTTTCAGAAAATGGAAGCAGCAAACCAAATATTTACACCTCGGAAACGATACAGTATTGCAATCTATTGGTAATGATGGAATTACGTTCAGTAGAAGAAAATTCCTGCTTTTTTACTGAGATCTCATCTATTTGGAACATCTGGGCTTATTATAGGGGATGATGTAGAAAACATCAAAAGGCCAGAAAGGCTCCTGTAATGCTAGGGCTAATTTGATGTATCTTGCTTTAGTTTCAAAACTGAGCACTGCTTCTCTAACTCAATACTGGATCAGTCTGGAATTCCTTATATACTCAAATTTCCCCCTTAAATTAATAACAGCTTCAAATAAATGTGAAGCAAAGGTTTAGTAAACAAGTAAAGATTATTTTTTCCTGAATATAGATATATTATCAAAAACATATATCTGTGCTTTATCATGTCCATAATTATAAAATCTTAATAATTATTATATATAACACAATTACAGAAGTGTTATTAGTGGTAATTTTAAAGGCAAAAACCTGCAAAATAAAAGGGTATCGATTTCTCTTTTTACAGGGATTTACAGTATTCATCAACTTGTATAGTTCACATTAGCATCCAGTGACATTGCTTTGTCTGTATATATTTCTAGCTGTCAACAGAATGTCCTGAGGCAATCGCATCCTGATTCTATAGCTATCTTCTATTCTTTTATAATACACAAGGGTCTAATTTTCCATCAGCAAAGCATGAAATCATGTAAGAATGCCACATAACCAGCATGTGCAAACAAGTAGCACTTTTTCTACACATAAAAATGCTTCATAAAATAACAAATAAATTAAATCTTCTTGTTCAAGTAAAGTGCTTGAAAACCTCGACCCTTTTTAGAAATTAGAGTACTCTGCGCATAATTGGCCATGCCACACTCTTTCTCTAAACATGTGCACCACCTTGCAGCATTATTTTCTGTGGTAAAAATCATTTCACTCAGGCTGATGGAGGAGCTTTCTATTTCCTGGATAAATAATACAGTTCCAAATATCAGGCACATTAATTAAATTAATATAAATATTAATCAGCCAGGAAGTTAACAGAAGAAGTGCATTTCTGTTTGATGGTGCCAGTTTATTTTTCCAACAGTAGCAGCCTTGCCCTATACCTTTGCAGATTTCTACAAAGTGCCTTTAACAGAATTCACGGGAGCAAAATGGGTAGAGTGACTATGTCATTTGCTACTTCCAGCATATTTCTGTGGAGTTGCCAGAGGAACCACTAAAGCTCAGCAGTTAAATGATTTTAAAATGTACCAGAACATATGTGCATATACGGTAAGCAGACTCCAGCTCCCTGTCTGGAACTTATGCCTAGTTCTGCAGCACCATCTGCCAACAGCAATGACCTCCGTATCAGCTTGTGTTTGCAATAGACTCGAATCATATCCAAGACATATGTCTTTCTTCTTAGAAGGACCACGTAAGCAAAGCTCAGTTCAGCCTCAGTGTATTGACTACAACTGACAAAATCATATTCTTCTTCTTTGCCTCTCGTATTTCTACAACTTCAGGGGATTTTTAACACCCTTCTCTACACAATGTACAGTTTATTTAGCACATGGCTTTCAGATGTCTGGCTGCAGAGTAATTTATTATAATTTAAGTCAAACATGTTTTGAATAAAGCAGCTAGTGTTTTTAATCTCTACTTCATCTAGCACAATGGAAGCTTTCAGAAAAAATGGATTTTTCAGGAGGAAGAGAACCACATAGTCTCTACTCATGAAAAGAACTGACCTAGAATTTATCTGTATAACTTTCAATAAATTTGCCTTTGTCAACTCCTCACCATTATAGCAATACCTTTGAGAAATGAGCCTGCGGGTGATAAAGTCAGACAACATGCACCTGTTTTTCCAACACACTCTTAGTTTATGGAAACATTTCCTAAACATTACAAATAAAACAGGATTGATTTTATTTGCCTCTTAAGTACAGGAGATAGGAAAAAGGATATTGCTTGCCAAAGCATAACGGACTTGACTAAAGGGCTCAGTGATGACTCATTGCAAGCAAACAGCACTAAGCTTGCAGGGAAAGTCCTGACCCCCTCCACAGCTGGGCAGCCCTGCCCACACTGGAACTAATGAGCTTGTGAGGCTGCTGGCCCACACAGGTGCAAGGATTAGCTCTGAAATCAATCCTACAGAGCAGGAGTACTGAGAGTTGGCATCACCACAACCAAGACTATGTGCTCATTAATCAGGGACAGTTTTCAGCAACTTTTCACTGTTGCTGGTCTGCAGAGGCCAAGGAAAAAAAGACCATCTGCAACATCTGAAAATCTGCCCCTCCAATGTTCCTCTCATTAAAAATAGAATTTTTAAATAAACAAATACCCTTTTAATAATACTTAAATACCCTTTAAATAACACAAATACCCTTCAGGAAAGAGAACTCGCCCCATAGAACGGAATTAATCTTGGATTTGAGTATATTCACTTCAGCACTAGATCTTTTCTAGGATATATATGTGACTTTGTCGTCTACAGTGAGGGAGAATCTGTGTAAGCAGATGCCAGGAAAATAGTGAAACTCGCCTGTGTCCCACACGTGTTGTTGCAATGAATGAAGACAGTTCCCACTCAGTTCAGCTGTGCCTCCAGAACCGAGGCAGAGGGATGCCTCTGTTTTCACAGTCATGCTGTCTGCACCGTAAAAAAAGCCACAATATTACCTCCCTTTCTCCCAGCAGTACTCCAGGAGCTGAAACATGGAAGGCTGAAAGGTTCAGCCGCTCTCTCTGTGGCTTACCTACCTGAGATACAGATAAATCTCCAAGTGTGGTAAGGCATGGTGTCTCCTCCAGGCTAGTTTAACTTCCCTGCAAGTTATACATATCTTCTCAGCAACAACAGCAAATGTAACCTTCCTTCACCCAGATCAACAGCAAGAAAATCAGAAAACCTGTGGTAGTTATAAGTTGAAAAAAACAGTCAAAGACGATATAATCACCTGGGAGCAGAAAACTAGGGTTGCTGGACCTTCTCCCACCTCTTTTCTTGTCTCTGTCTTTTTCTTTGGCTGCTGGATGCACCATCCCGGCAGCAAGTCAGTACAGTGAGTGGCAAGGGAGGGAGATGAGGCTTCCCACTCAATTAGTACTAAAAGTGGTCCCTGGTAGGTAGCAGAAACCACAGTAAAACTTTATTAGATCCACATCTCCGTATGTTTCTGTATCTGTATGTCAGATAGATACAGCTTGGGAGCAGAGGGGTAAAGAATGAGGAGCAAGTGTATAAACACAGTGCAAAATGCTTGACAGGTATTTAGGAGTTGGACTGGCTGGTTTAGCTGCCTCTCAGAGGAGCTCCTCAGTAAAGGAATATTATCTGCTCACCTGAAGACAGCACATGGGCTACAAGAAAGGGAAAGGGAATTCAATAAGATTCCCAGAAGAGCTGAAAGATTATAGACTCACTTCTTCATCTCAGTACAACATGCTCCCATCTCATCCTTTCCAGAGGCCCCACCACACACAGCTTGTGGTTTTGCAGAACAAGAATTAACCTCTTCTCTTGCACATTTACTCAGACTGTCTACTCAAACCATTCACACGAAAAATTCTCAACAGTAAAATATGCAGGCAGAGGCAGTTTTGAGAACTACTTAATTTCAGAATTAGATCTTGCCAGAAAACAGATTACATGTCCCAGGAAAACGATGGCATTTGAGATATTAAAATATTAAAAAAAACCCCCAAAAAACTCAATGAAAACTAAGGCAGAAAAAAAGAGCTTTTAGCTTTCTCTCTAAATATCACTACAAAGAATATGTTGTATATTGATTTTAAATATATTTTTAAAATTTGTATCTATTTCTGCAGAAAACCAAATTAAATTTCAAAATAAAACTGCTTGAAAGTAAATAATTGCTTGGTTGACAAAGAGAAAAGGTAGCTCCGCCATTGCAAAAAGTTTTCCTTACTCTCCCTGTCAGCCTGTATTCTTATAAGAAAATTATGTAAAATTTGTTATGACATGAAAGCATTTGTCTGTCTGTCTACAAGTCTGTCTGTTTGTTTATGTCTGTCCATCTATGTTTTATTTGGCCCACAACCTTTCTCAACATTTATTTTCCTAATAAAAGTAAATGTGAACTGAAATCCAAACTGGCTAGTTATCACACCACTAGTTTTGGGATAATCTTAAAAGGTTTCATTCAGCTCCAGGGATTATCAAGTCTCTTGAATATAACAGTAGCTGAGGACAATTCACAATTTCAAGCTGTTCAGGATTTTATATCACAAAGGAGCACAACACATTTATAAACCAACAGTGACAGGTTTCACTTGCTCTGAGTAATAATGTAATTAAGAGTGTTAATAAAGCCTAAGGACAGTCTTTTCCCTAAAACCATCTCATTTTCAAACTGCCTTAATGACTTTTTTATATTTGATTATTATTATTATTCCTGAGACAGTCTGAAAGTTTATCAATATCACTGCCTTTTTAAGATATATATCAAAAAATAGCACCACGCCACCTCCAAACAGATTTATTAAATATGGTGCTAAGCTGACAAGACACCAACAATATAAGCAGATGTTCATTTCTCACCAGGCCTATCCCATTCAAACCATTCATCCAGAGACAGAGTAGCACCAGTTTTTAAGACAGAACATGTTAAAGATATATTATGCACTTTTCCTCAGAATGGGCTAAAACCTCATTGCATGATTTTTTATTGTATGCAAATGATCAGCATCTGATTAGGTCCTGAGGCAGCTTCACCTAGGTGTTCATGGGAATAGCAATGGGAGCTGGGGAAGAATATTTCATAACTGAAGTATATTTTCCCTTGGGGGACACCACCATTTGATTTTGACATTTATTTGTCCTGTGCTGTTAAGGACAAAACTACAATTACACTTTTTTTTCTACTGTGCAGTGGGCACAGTGTCAGAAAAAATTAAATCAAAGGTAGTGTGTTCTCACAGAAAAAAAAAAAAAAAAACAAACCAAAAAACCTTTAAAACCAAATTTAAAGAACATATTCGGAGTTAAGTCACACTACATTAGAACAGCTTAAGTGATTGAAAATATGTAGCATAAATATATTTTACAAAATACCAGTAAGCATAAAATTAATATATAGCCCTGCACTTGCTTTTTCTTAGTTTATTATTAATATTAACATATTCAACATTTTACTTTATTAATATTTTTCATTGACAGCTTTACAAACAAGATGCATAAAAAATAAATAGGTTGCTTGAGTTCATTTCTATTTTAATTGCTACAATCTTTTTCATGTTTGAAGAAAGTTGAAGTAAATTAATTGAATAAAAGATTAAATGAATGATACACATTACGACTCTTGCATTTCAACTGTATACGAATCTATTTTTAGTATGTACATTTTCATGCAACAAATAGTTTTTTCTTGATTTCCACTGGCAAAATTTACACAACCTGCAAAGAAATTTTTTGCACATTTTATACAGAGTACGCCTGGAATTTACCAATATTGAAAACAATTTATAAGCTACCACTGCATGTTTTACTTCAAGGGTTCCAAAACTCCTTGCACATAATTTTCACAAATGGACCTAATGTTTCCAGAAGAATTACAGAATAAAAGTGTTGAGAGCTGGTCAGAAAGTGACACTTCATCCTCAAATTAGTAATATGTTCTTATTTGCAAACCTCAACCAAATCTCAGTCCAAACTAGAGCAGTCAAACATAATTTCTTTCTTCCCACTGACTTTAAATGCAGTTGAACATGAAGAGTTCCTAACAGATCTCTAGTACGTGAAATTAACATGTCTTATAATCTTACTGAATTGCATATACAAGAGACATTACATTAAAGTCATTCAAAGTGGATGTTCTCTATTTCTAGAAAGGATTTGTAGTAATAACAGTCCTAGAAGTTCTCTATGCCAGTTGTGTCTTTAGTCCAAAAAGAGGCCACCCCTCAAAAGGTGGAAGGTCAGGTGATCTTTATATCCACTTACTTAGCCTCTGACACTGACTCTGAGTGTTATTCCATGTTAATAGGAACACTAACAGATTCTAGGGAAAAGTGTTTTTTTGCAAAAGTTGTATCAGTGAAGTTCCTAATGTTTTGGTTGGATGTATGTTTAACTGGTTTGGTGATAAACAAGCAATTTTTGAAAGAGCATCAAAAAATTCTTCTGATTAACATTAGCCTTAGTTTTCCTCTCAGCAGTGCAATAGTGTGGAAACTTTCCTTACCTGGTTAGCTCTCGGTATGGCACAACAAACTATGTGATAGATTGAAGTACAACCAGCTTCAGTTCTGGAACTGGGGAGAGGGAATATTGCTTGTTATATACATTTATTTCTTTAAAATTTTGATACGGAAAGAAAGTATTACTATAATATATAATTTTTTCCACAACAGTCCATGCTCTCTACTGAAGGCTTCAAAATTTCACTCAATCTCCTAAAAAAGTGAAAGCTACATACTGTTATGATTTCATATTGCAAATTTTAATAAAGTCCCCACACATATTTGTTCTTTAAAACGCAGTGGTTTATAATAGTATATTATAACATTTAGAATTTTAATACCAATGCTTCAGCGTAATAAAACTTTTAGTGATTCTCTGGCATGTTTTGTTCAGACTTAAGTTCCTCATTTACATATCTGATGTCCCCCAAGAGACAGACAAGCTTCAAGTTAATTATCCATGTAGCTGTAAGAACTCCTGTTTCCGTGGTAAGAACTCTCTAAAAGAAAACTAACAGTTATTAAATATTACTTTGAGTTTTAAAAAGTAATCAGATTGCATTTAAAGAGACACTAAAGAGATACTTAATTTTAATACTCTTTGCAGACTAAATAATATATAAACCATGTGCAACTCTCACACAATTCACAAATAAAACAACTGTTAAAAACTAACAACAAGCCCAACCTTCAAGCACTACAAATACTTGGAAGCAAAAGGGCTCTTCAGCAGACCACTCACTGCTCCATAACACAGTCATTTTACACGAAGGCAAGACAGCACCTGTTGAAAGCAGTGACACATTCCTGACTGCATCTAGTGGAGCAAGATTACATTACTAATAGTTCATAAAAATGTGGAGCCCATCACGCTTTTTACAGAAAATAACAAGTGAGAGAATACATACTTCTGAAATGAAATTAAACTATTGTAGAGACACAAACATATCTCTTTAATCTCACCAAACTACAATTACAGGGAGGAGCAGCAGAGAAATACTGTAGAATGTATGTTGTCATTTGTGACCAAATGCATCTTTAAAGAAATGGTTTGATGTAGCATGGAAAAGAAGAACACAATAACTGGCAAGCACAAAATGGGCTTTAATTCTAACCATTCTATACTGCTTCCACTCACGTAGTATCAAAATGCCTTCAGTAGAGTGTTAGACCATACCTAATATGTGTCATCCATGGCTCATTGTCACCCTCAGCTTCAGCTGGCAGTTTACAAGTACAGATATCAGGTGAAATAATTAATCTGAGTATTTTACAATAAATGAACATGTGCATCCATTTCCCAGAGTCCCGTGATGACTTGCATGAGAGGCAAATTCATTGACTGTCTCCAAATTATTACATGCATCCTATAATTAAGTTACAATAAATGAATAGAGTGTGGATGCTCTTCTGTACACAGAAGACAACAATCTCATTCCACAAAGACCTTGGAGGTCATTCAAGAAACAATTAGATGTCCTGCTGCATATACTAAAAAGAAAGAATGTTGAAGGCAGAATAGTCTTTCTTCTGTTTCCTACATCTTCAGCTCTTACACATTCAAATGAAGCCAAACAATATTAAGCCACAGAGCAACACACACAGAATACAAATGCCTTGGAAAAAGTCGGTATTCTTCCCAGCAAAATGAGGTGGGAAGAATCATGTCTGACATTTTATAGAAAGGCATTTGTTAACAAATTTCTGTTATTTTAGTCTCTCAGCATTACTGAGTACAACGTGAAAAACACTAAATAAAGCCATTGTCATTATTCTGTTAAGAGAGGATACATACTGATGTCAGCTGTGAACACATTCAGCTCTGAGGTAAAAGCATTACCATGAGAACAGAAAAAGGTAAGACCTAACTTTTACATGTCAACTAGGAGTCTTCTATAGTATGTAGAAAGCACATCTGATATTTCCTGGCACTTTACATTTGATCAGAGTTTTGATCTAATGCGATAAAGACAGTTAAAACTCAGTAATGCTCACAGACTTTGGGAATGCAAAATCTTGCAATTCTTAGGCAGACAGTGCTGCCACTGACTTCAAAGAAGACAAAAGAAGAAGACTTCAAATAGGCAAAGTCTTTTGTCACTCTGGGATGATGCCTTCTGGCTGAAACACAAAACAATGTTGACAGACAACTGCAAAATAGCAATTTCCAGGTCTCCTCAGCCAAAAGGAGGGTCACTGAGTAGTAGAACTTTAAGGCTGTTTGCAGGACTGTATGTAACTGGTTCCTCCAGGACCCTCTTCTGAATTGAGGAAATCTTAGTCTGTGAAGTTTGCTTCTATAGGATTGAAATACAATGCAAAACTTTACAAAAAATACCTTCTAAGATACAAATGGTGCACAGCTCACTATCCTGAAATATTTCAACCTTTCTTTCCCTTCTTTTCAGTTCTTTCCCTCGGCCTTCCTATTTCTAGCGGAACCAAGAAATAATTACGGGGTGAGTGGAGCAAGTATCAGTAATGAGGTAGGCTTTGCAGTTTGATCTGAACAGTTGCCTAGGTGAAGTTCAAAGAACAATGCAGACCACTAGAAGATTTGTCAGCAGAAGATTTGCCACTAGAAGATTTGTCTCAGAAATAATGGCTTGTTTAATGTACATCTTTAGATCAGAGATACACAAAATACTAAGAAGATGGCATAGTCCTGGACTCTCACTAGAGGGAGATTTTTGGAAAAAAACCCCATTAACTCCAACCACAGAAATAAATGAAATTAATTTTAAAAAATGCTTCCAGGTTGTCTTTTATTTTTCAAATGTAAGCATTAGCATTTCTTCTGTTTTCATATTGAAGTCCACCGATAAAGAGCCAAACTTTGCAGGACCTCAGTACTGAATTAACTAGGGAAATATGGAGAAATCGAACAATACAGAGCCACGTTAACAGATGCTTTAAAACAAACAAACAAACAAAAAAATAGAAGAGGAAATTAAACAACTAGTCCTGAAAAGAAGATATGAAATTAAGAGCCTTTTTATACTTGGTCTGGATGAGGATCAAGAGTGATTACACCCAGCACTCTCATTACCTAGAATACAGATCCAGCGACTGGTGAGAGAGAAACTGTTCTAAAGAGTAGATGTGAAATAATCTGTTCTTCAAAGAAGATGAAGCTCTCTACTTGCTATGAAGATTGAAACTGGATTTTCCCTCATCAGAACAGTGTGTAATTGCCTTTGGATTCTTGCCATTGTTTTCAGTCCATGCAGTAGTTATTTCATGTGAAGAAACTGAAGCTAAACAGAGCTCTCTATGCTATTGATCGTATTTATGACAGTCTTGATCCTGCACAGAAATGAGTTCAGACACAGACAGAACATATTCTTGGATCTGCAACTAAATATATATTATGAAAGCTCCTGATTAGTAAGTCCTAGGTTCCATATTTGTACCCTTGCATCATTCTCGAGACCATATCCCATCACATCATTCACAGCAAAACAAGATTAAGACCTGAATTCATTCCACAGCATTGCACTTAGTATTTGCCACCCACTGAGTTTGTGTGGTACAGAATACCCAAATTCACTGTTTCGTGCTTAATGAGAATTGGAACATTTTGTGCTGTATTTAAATTTACACCAGTGCTGACGGCATAAATTTTCTCACACTTGATTATAGTATGTGAGATTATTTGGACACCACATGCGAAAGGCGAAGAATACATCCTGTCTCCTCCTTGTGGCACAGAGAGAGGCGATCAATCAGAAAGGTGCTCAGAGTCAGACAAAATGGCCGTACGGTGCTTCAGTGTTCAAATTATGTGTGTTCTTTAAAAAATTGAATGCTGGATAATGATTTTCCACACTGCTATACTACAGGTAAGTTCAAAAGCAGTCATTGTCAGTATGCTGATTGATGTAAAGCTTTCAGTCTCTGGGGGGAAGAGTATAGCACTTCCTACTGCTTGATCCATAAAGCAGCATTTACTGCAGCCCACCTTCCTGGTCTGCGCTGCATAATACATTGCCAGATTATGGGAGTTAGGGAATTAAAAGGCAAAGAAAAGAATGGATGAAAAAGCCCTGACCCCCTCCTCCACAGGTGAAATATTTGAGTCCCTGCCTCAGGGTATTGGAAGTTGACACTAATTGCCATCCAGATACCCACTACTCACATTCACCTAAATATTTCCCACTTCTGGCTGATCAACCAATGTAAAATTTAATTGAAAAAGTTTTCATTTAACGTTTGCATCCTGTGATGACTAGCTGGGACTGGAAGCATTCACTATCAGAGCTATAGTATAAAAAGGGAGAATAGCACCATGTGAAGGAGCCCAAGTAAAAGAGAAGAAATGAGAAGGGGGGAAAAAAGGCTCTTAAGGATACACACTTCAAGTTTCTTTTACTAAGAACCAACAACTTGCTCTTCAAGTGATACTTCATGTGCCAGGTACTGTGCCAGTTGTTTGATTCTGTATTTGCTACTTAGTGATCACTATCTGGATTTTTGTAGGCATTTTCTTATGGCTGTTGAACAGAAACCTGCAACACTATCCACTGATAGGAAGGAGAAAGAATTATTGATCTGTGTCTGCTTTGATGTGCTGCTTTCTGGGAGTGAAAACCAATCTGTTACAATCAGATGCTGCACAGCCTGAATTATATTGAGGTTCCCATCAATATATAGAATATATGGGAGCAAATAAACAGTAGTCACAAAAGAAAGATTTGACCAGGTTATTAACCAACTCTGGGTGTTGAAAAAAAGAAATTCATGTGGGATCCAGACAGGTCTCATTCTTAAAGACCTTTTGGGGACAAAAGTACAAGAAAGGAAGCGTTTGATATTGGAGACCATGCAGAGAAGTCAAAGAAGAGGATTTGTGCTTTATGAAGCATTAAAGTTACTTCTGTAATGACAGTCTATTTGGAACAGAAATGTCCCATTAAAACAAAAAGGGAATGAAAGCAACCGACATTTAGAACTTGCAAACCTTGTTGGCAGCCTTAGAGATATTTTCTGTGTTAGAGTTTTACCTAAAAAGGATAAATGGGATACAGAGCACCAAACTCCCAAATCCTTGCTCAAAATTATTTACAACCCAAGAGAAGAAACATAAGCACAATCAGTCTTTAGAAATACTCAAAGGCAATGATTAGAAACTAGGGGAACAAGATCTGAAAGACAAAAGAGTAAAGAGATTGATAGTGTTGAGCAGATAACATTCTCCCTACCTCCTTAGAGCTTGCCACCATCTGCATATCAGCCTCCAGGAAGGGCAAGCAGGCAAAAGGAAATATTAGTTACAAACAGGGATGGATGCCAAAATAAGATTGGCCAGAGCAGGAGGAACAAGTGACAGATAGAAATTTATTCAGAAACAAAACATTCCTGGTAATGATTAACAGTTAAACAGCAAAGTTGAAACGCAAGTGTGTGTGTGTGTGTGTCTTACAGATTTACAAAATGTTTGGATATGATTACACAATATTTTGCATCTTGCTTTATTCCTTAAAAATCATCTGCAAATCAAAACAATACCAACTTTTGCAGAGATCTAACTGCAAAAAGTTTAAGTGTTAGCCTTGTGCAAAAACAACTTTCAGCTGCCTTTCCACATAGAGATTTCTTGTAGGTATTTCACTGTAAATGCAGAGATGCTAATGCTTTGTCAAGCCAAAAGCATTCCATAACAGTGGTAAACTGGGGCATGAAGGCTGAATTCATCAGTAAAACAGGTAAAATGGCCCAGTATATGTTAATGACAATAGCTGAATAGAAGCAGAATTACGTAGGCCTAAGGGCACGATGAAAATATTGGAGGATGGAATTCAAGGGTGCTTAATGAATATCACTTGCATGGCAAGCACATGTTCTAGAGCAACAAAGTAATATAAGGAACAACCTTTCATTTTGCTTAGCTCATTCGATGCATCTCTTCAGTGTGCAATGGTAGAAAACATAGATAACTGGAACAAAACAATAAAGGCAACTTAGGTACTCTAACTACTGCCAATGTATTACAATATCTGGGACAATAGATCTCCTTGTGTCAGAAGACTCCTAACCTTGAAGCCAAGTAGATTACCTTAGAACAAACCAAAAGGCACTTGACATCTACAATGAGGCACCAAAAGAACTAAAAAAAATATTTTCTCCCCAGAAGTATCATGGCAAACATTTTCCTAAACACAACCACCAACACAAGATACCTTTATTGTTTTTATTCCACCTATTTAGCTCTATCAAAATATCTTTAAGTGGAGTTCTTAAAAGAAAAGAGAAGTTCCAGAGACTAGGTTGATGCCTCTGTACACAGGTTATTTCTCCTGCAAATGTATGTGTTCATGACCCAAGGAGATGCAGAGCAGTATGCTGCATAACAAATACAGAGGACTCTGAATCAGGGTCTTAACTTTAATTATTTGGAGAAGTTTATGACAATCTTCTATTCTTGGGGCTTCAATTTTTCTTCGAGAGAGTAAATACAATTAACTCAATTTCCAGCTGTGGACAGACTGAGCAGATAGATAATTACTCTGCCATACCTGTGGGTAGCCAACTCCCCCCATTGTTCAGTAGTATTTGAATTGTTTGCCTTACATCTCACTGGTTTTGACTTTGTTGAGAAGAATGCAGGTGATATTTCTCTCTTAACACAAACATATATTAGCAAGCTGTTTTCAGAGATGCAGCTCAAGTGAGGGACCATAAGGCACACATATGGGCAGACATATTACAGCAATTTTAGTAACAACAAAGATCAGAAGGGAGTTGTTACATTTGGAGAGAATGTGATTGAAAGTTAAAGGATAAATTCAGGTATGTGTCACTATTCTCTCAATGCTAAAAGAAAGCAGGAAAATAATGACCTGTAATTCCAACAGGGAGCAAAAAAAGAATCAGACCTTCTACAGCCATTAAGGGTGCTTCACCCCATACTCCTCTTTTGATTTCCACATGAAGCCATACACTGAGTAAATTCCTGGCATAGTTCTGTCAAATTTTCTATCACTGTAGCCAGTTATTAAATACCTGGGTTCAACAGGAGAAGGGACAAATGAGTATTACATGAAAAAGAAGTATTCTGGTATTTTGGTAGTTTCTTGACACACCTGCTATAACCAATAAGAGCTGGATTAATTCAGATGGCAATGACTTAATGTTAAGACTTTACATTAGCACTTAAAGTGCTACAAAAAGCAGGTAGGTAACTGATCTCAATCGGGAGATCCAGAATGTGTTACTCTGGTACCAAAATGCTCTACAATCAACAGACAAAGTGAAACTACTCAGAAGAGAGATCAGAAAAAACCCCAGGGTTGGCTAGAGTTGGTCAGGATCCGGTGTGTGCCTGAACTTTGGTCCCTCGCAGAAGTTCAGGTGTGGTTCCGCCTTGAGGCTCCAGGCCCAGAACCGATGAATGGCTTTTTGCAAAATATCTTAATGACCAGAGCACTCAGACAAGTGATACCTGTGTTCCAGCTACTCTTCAGCTTAAGGAGATTGGATCCCCAAAATGCCATGCCAATAAGAGTGCCCTATGATCAACTAGAGCTAACTGCAAGAATAAAAGACATTAATGAGAAGATTCTCCCTAACCTTTCTTTCCAGGCTGGGCCATTGTGTAGTCAAAAGGGAAAAAGTCTTGAAGTCAGAAGAAAATACATAATTGAGAGTCTGTGGATAGGTGCAGATAGGTGCAGTCCACCTGTGGATAGATAGGCAGAGTCTACTCCCTAAGCATTTGTAACATTTTTAAAAATTTATTTATGAGACATACCGTGGATAAAGACAGAAACGATAATGTCAATTCTAGTAGCTTTCAATATTCTGCAAGATGGAAGATGACAGAATAAAATGTATATGATTAGAAAGTTAGTCAAACTGACTATTTTTTAATATTAAGTCATAAGTGATGACAGAAACCAACACCTGACATATTAATGCCTAGAGTTAGGGTCAAATTCTTCTGAAAAATTAATTTGATTGCATTATAAATTCATAGTATTTGGTAATTAAAAGGTTTTAAATTGTATAAAATTATATAAAATTTCAGTATGCTATCTGTAAATTATTTTTTAATTATCATTTTCAATTGATAAATAACAGGAAGGTAAAAAAATGGCTTCACTCTCAACTCTAGACAAGAATATGAAGGTACTTAAGAATGAACGGAACAGAAAAACTCCATGACATCTGAGAACTGGTTTTGACAGAAATATTTCTGGCATTAATTGGGGCATTGTAAGTAAAATGTGGAAGACTTTGCACAGATTCATAGTCAGTACAGCAGTAATAATCCTTGACACACATTATTTTTGAGCCACTGCTGCCCCTATGCAATGTGTTAAAATGAACTTCCAAACCCAATCAGAAGATGTCACAAACATTACTGCTCCACTCCTCAGCACACAGTAGTGAGTCAGGGCAGGCCTCCGGGAGACTTGAAACGAGTGGTGGAGTACGGCAGCAAGGCAAGAGAAGCCCTCAGAGGTTTAAACTCTCACACTTCTGTAACTGTAACTTGGTCTGACTTGAACCAGCAAACACTGCAGCTGCTGTTCTTTCTCATGCTATCCGTAAACGCATGAGCCCTGTGCATTTAGCAGGTTCTTGTTTAAAAGAAAAAAATCCCATAACTAAACCCCCACGGTTTTTCATATTAGAAAAAACTATTTTTTTCGTATTCTTTATTAACCACAGATTTTACTTCATCAGGCTTCTTTTTAAATTGTCTTACACTATTGTACTCCATCCCAGTTTAAAAGAAAGTGATATTTTTATATACACACACACACATATATATATATATGTATGTGTGTGTGTATATATATATATATATATGCATATGTATATGGCCTATATGGACCACAAAATTTCTCTGCATGTGTTCTCTGATACTCAGTTTACACAGGCAATAAGGATAATAGAATTGCCACAGTTTTTTAATCTTTCATACCCATTCCAGATTCTTTAAGGGTCTCTGAGGGACTACCTTTAAGCATGCTATTTAATCATCCATAGAAAATACAAATCCACTAATCTGAATTCAAAAATGCCCACTTACTTTGGTACATAAAGCTATTTGAAAAGTATTTTTTTACCAGAACATATATAATACTATTTTGAGTAATCACAGGGATTGTGAAAGCACAAATTCAAAATGTCTGTTGTATATAAAATCTTTGCATAGGCGGAGCCAGATATTGCTACCTGCTGCTTATTTAAAGTTTTCATTAACATAAACAAAAGGTAAATATTTTCCAATTACTCTGTACCCCTTCTATCCGTAGAGGGTCAGAGTCTGCGAGTACCTGATTCCGTTCCAGAGGGATCCATTTTCCACTAGCACACAACTATAGCATCAAGTACTAGCCCTGAAATACTGTTGAATGGCTGAGCATGTCAACGGATGAGATTTAAGCTGGAAGCAAATCTCAGTTTGCAGACTGAGTTCATCTCTAATATATGCTCAGGTTCAAATACATATTTATTTTAAGAATTGTTCCAGAGTAGATACACACTGAAAACATCAAGGATGCATTGGTTTTGCTTTACCCGTCTTCTGAAGGATACAGTAGTGTTCTTCAATGGATGGGCATGTGGAGAGGATCAGTCATCCGTCTGATTATAGTTGCAAGGCATGGGGTGCCATAATCAAAGTATATGAAATGGTGGACTGAGGAAAGTCCTGAATTTATAACTGTGTACTAGTGGGCATTTATTACACAATAATATTTATCTCTAGAACAGTATTTCCTGTATTTTAGTAAGAAAAACTACAAACAGGATAATAAACAAAACTACGTACAAGCCTCACTTTGTCGTCTTCATAAACAAGGAGGTCCTAACAAATCAAACCTCTTATGGTTCATTAGACCTAGACAACCACAAGAAGTCTTCAAACAAGTGTTCTCTGGGCTAAATTGTGAAGTAGTTACAGGTCCAATAGTTTTATTAATTGCTAATTCATCCGAGGCTGAAAAGATCATGACCAAATGTCTTGCTCTTCTACCGGTCTCACCATAACTCAAAGGATCAGTTTTATATACCTGTAAAATGCCTCCTGCCTTCACAGGTCCAAACTGTTCAAACCAACTCTTCTGACCTGGCCCTGATTGTTACAGATAAGGGACAAATTCTGAACTTAAACGCAGGCATTTATAGTTTATGACAGAGCCATTCCTTGCTTCTCAGAGCGAGATACAGGCAGAAACGATTTTATTCAAAACAAATCTGATAAAAGGGAAAATGGCAGGAGTGAGACGTGGCTCCTCCTTCCACAAAGGATGCTTCCTCACTAGCAGAATCCTCCTCTCCTTTTCTCTCCCTCAGTTTGACAATTGCAGAGTGCCAAGACATGGAAATCATCTTTCCACTGGTGACATCTGTCTCCCCAAAGAGCTCCGGAGGCAGTTATTGTGATAGCTTTGGAGTCTGTCATATGATTAGGTGAATATCGAACAATCTGGGACTTCATTTTCTTAATGCCAGTGGCTCACATTTGACTGTCTGGTGTCCTGGTTTCAGCTCGGATAGATTTAATTTGCTTCCTAGTAGCTGGTACAGTGCTGTGTTTTGGATTTAGAATGAGAATAATGTTGATAACACACTGATGTTTTAATTGTTGCTAAGCAGTATTTACACTAAATCAAAGACTTATCTGCTTCTCACACCACCCCATCAGTAAGGAGACTAGGGGGGACAAGAAGCTGGGAGGGGACACAGCTGGGACAGATGACCCAAACTGGCCAAAGGGGTATTTCAGACTATATGACACTGTGCTCAGTGGAGCAGAGGGGATAGAGAGCGTCTGTGTGGTGTTTAGCTACCTGCTGGTTCAAAGTACAAGAGCTGGGATAAATACTATGTGTGATTTTATTTTCATTTTTTTTGTGCTAAAAACAACGGAAGGAAAAGTTTCAAATAAATTTATTTATAGAGCTTCTGGTTTAGGAATGCCTTCTCTTTCATTTATTGTATGGTATATATCTGTCATAACTATCAGTCAGCAGTGTCCATTTATGCATCTACTAGAAATATTGAGTTCTCATTGTGGAAAGCATGATGCTTATGAACATGTTAGAAAGCTTTATCTGCCACTTCTTTGCAAACAGAGACTTCAGAATACCCTCATTAATGAAACATAAGGGAAAAAGATTTTTTAAAGTAATAGCTCTCCTAAGAAATGGCATTTAAAAGGAGTAGCGATAAATATCAGAAAAAAGTCAAAAGAGTTGAAGAAGTTTTAAGCATTATCCTTTTCAGCATGTCTATCAATAGAAAGCTGACAATAGTATTATTGCTATTTACATATTGGTAACACACTGGTATGAATTTGCATAACGTATTGTAGTTCTGTGCTCTAGGGACTTGCATTGTAACATATTGGTGCTTAATGAACTCTGAAAAAATTGATTTTCCACAGAGTAAATTAAGGAATGCATTATAGCTGTTAAAGCAATCTTAAGGGAAATCTGAGGCTTCCACTGCAGCACCGTGCTTAGTAAGTAATAAATTACATGTTATACTTATTTGCCTTAATTCATGCTAATTTTGTCCAATTAATGTATCACAGTAATTCAGAAGCCTGTCACAGGAGAGCTAATTATTTATTGGATTTTTGTGTTCAGCTCCCTAGGAGTCTACTAGCAAACAAACTTGCGACTGTCTTTCTGTTAGGTCCACAATGACATTCTTATGTCTTACTGGGGAAAGAAAAAGAATGTTATTCTTTTTTTGTTGCAGTTATATAAATGGATTGTTATTCTTTTAAGTTAGTTTTTTGTTTACAAATTGGTGTCACGTCATGACAGACTGCCATACTGTTAGGATGAAATCCAATGCTTTTCCTCTTCCTGTAGGTGCCTGAACGTGACATAATTCTTCTTAAAGACCACGGCGGTACTTTTCACCACCTGAAAGCTTCTTCCTAGCGGTATGTAAAGTTAAAGTAAAAAGCCCTTCTCATTCTTTTCAGTGCAACTTGCTTCTCAAAATCCACTGGCTTGAAAAATCACAGTGTGCCCATAGCAATTGATACTGTTTCAAAAAAATTAGATTTTTAACTGTGGCAGAATGTTAATTCACAGCAAAAAATGAATTATTTATGAGATTAATTTGTGCAATTCATACCTATAAATAATATGGCAGTTGCTAAATAATTTGCACAGTGTGATAAGATGCAGACATCACAGTTAAACAATAAGAGAGTCACCAGCTGTGAAATACCCACTATCTGCTGACATTCTGTCATGCACAAGCGTTTACAGAAAATTATTTGTTGGGGGTGGAAAGTATTAGATCTGATACTCGGCTCCTTCTCATGGGTAGCAGGAGAATACTTGTCAGTTGATTACTGTCTTCTACCCTACGTGAAAAGAAGTGGTATTTCTTTAAATGTATAATGCAAAGTGATGTTACCAGCAGGCTACATAAAATCATGTGATGTAACCTGCCATAATATGATGCACATGACCGACTCTGTCACAAATTTAAAGAGACTTATTTCAGAAGAACTGCTGAGAAAAAAAAATATTACCCCTTCTACTTTTCAGTCAGTTGCCATTGATCTGTGTTTGCCTATAGCCAAATGAATACTTGGTAGTTCAGTAAACGTCCCTGAGCAATATACAATCTTACATTGTAGCTATTATTATCACTTTAAAAGCATCTGTCAAGTACTTCATAGTTTTCTATCACTGTTCTTCAATCTCTACCTCCCAAGCAAGCACACAAAAGCTCATCAAGGAATTAATTATCCAGTCCTTGTTTCTTGGAAAACAGTTGTTTAATTGTTTATGGCATTTAGAATTTGAAATTGTTTTCTTCATTTTCTTTCTTGATTTCTCCACTCTGGAAAATACAAAGTCTGCACTTAATGTTAAGCATGTTTTAAATCCCATCAAAGTCAGCAGAAATAATGACTGAGTTTTCCTCTTAACTAGGAGCTTTATTTTCAGACCTTCATTACCCACGACATTCTGGACAAGGGGACAGAGTACGTGCACACCTTCGAAGGGTGGGAGCACACGTGGCCAACCGTACCATGCAAACACGATAGCTGTTCTGCCAACGATTCAGGCAAAGGGGTGAACTATGCAAAAGAGCAGCAATCGATAAAGAAAACTCAAGAATCGGGAAGAAAAAAGCTTATGACAATGCCAGAAAATGCTTCCTGTCAGCAAATACATCAGTTTTGAAAGCCCACTTGCCTGAAAGTATTCGTAACTTTTTTCACCTCTCAATCCTTTTTTCCTATGATTAGTCTGCATCATTGCCTATATGGATAAGTGTAAATAGCCTCTTCTTGTGAGCCAAAACCCACACAGCCTGACATGCAAAACTACCTTAAACATTAATGATACAGAACAGGTGACAGAGGGTTTGCATTGTAAAGATGTCACACTGTGGATAGATAGAATAGGAAAAAGCCTAAAATTTAAAACAAGAACTGGAATCCCTAGTTGGGATGAATGTTTAAAGTGCCCATGCTTACTCTCTTGTTAAGGTAATATGTTTTCTTCTGCTAGATGTAGCAGAAGCTTGTAAGTTAACATTTGTGTTACTTCAACCTAATATAGAAACTTTAAAAAAACCCCACAGTATCAAAATATCCTTGGAGAAGGAAGGCTGGTGATGAGGAACTAAACATTAATTAGAGACACTGTCTGTAACAGAGACTATGTCTGCTCCTTCCTCCTCTAGGCCACCTTTCTGTAGAGCCCCGCTGCACAAGGAAGGTACAGAGGAATAGTATTGTACTTTCCTTCTGCTTCTTTCTGGTTGTGCCGTCTAATAAGGACCTCTCTTTAAAATCCTCTTCTTTCCATGGAGGCAGCTGCTTTTCTGCTAGCTATTTCATCGGGTTCTTTTCTGGTCATTTAGAATATGACAAAAGAAATCAAATTTCAAATACCTTCTTGTACCTCAGAAATGTACGGGAACCTTGAGTCACACAGGAGTAAGTGGCAAGACTGCTGTGAACTTTAACAGCCCAAGAGTTCATCCACAGCCTCTGGTTACACCTGCGTCTAGATCCCAATGTCTGCATCTGTAATTTTCCCAGCACCAATGTATTTTTTCATTTCTCATGACACAAAATGTGTTCTGACACACAATTTCTTTCCAATACAAAGACAACACCTTTCTCTACACCTGGAATGTCTTTGTCTCCCTTCTTTTTCTCCCATGCTCTCCTGCCACCTCTGTGGCAAAGACCCATCAGCAAAGGGTTTCACATCTTTCTTTTCATATTGCCAAGATTTTAGTGTTCTTTCATCACACAACAAATTAAGAAAGGCTTCTCATGAAAGTAGAAATATGTATTTAAGATAACATTCACAATGCAGATTATTTTTGTAATCAGTGCCTATAATGTTTTCTGCCAAACAAAGTCTGTCCTGTCACTAGGCTGTCTTTGTCAGAGCATAAAACATAACTAAAAAAAAAAAAAAAAAGTTTTTACAAAATATTAAGATTCCCAAATCAATCCTGGTCTCAGTGGTTTCAGAAAACAGTGAAGTGCTGCTCAAAATAGCTGCATCCTTCTACGCCACAGCTGGATGCAGAGCTTGCACAAATATCTTTTTGGCAGTTCATGTTATTATGGACAAAATCAGTGAAGGTATCACTAGAGAGAGAAAAAGAAATATGTGGATACTCTTATAAAACTGCAAGCTTATATAAACTGCTTTCACTTACTCACTGAGTTCAGAAACAGATTATTTAAAGACACGGAGAACAATGACAGCAACACTTTTAAATAACTAAGCAGCACCTGGGCCTCAATTACAATACTAAATTAAAGCAGAAATCATATAAAGAAAAAGACAACCTAACTCAGCATTAATTGTAGAATGACAAAGCCACGTGGGTTAGAAGGAAGCTCCAGAAGTCATCTGGTTTGACCTTCTGCTCAAAGCAGATCCAGTAAATCAGGCTGCCCTTCTGGTGAATGATTATCTTACTGAGGCACAATTGAAATCAGAGATACCTAGTCAAGTAAGGAAGTTAGTGGTTTGTTGTAGAGTGAATTCTAGCAATAGGGAAGACAAGAGAAAGAAAACTCAAAAGAGCATATAAAAAGAAGGCAAACTATGGCTACAAAGAGAAGTTGCAGGTGACCACACATCCTACATTTGTTTCATGTTGCCTTACAACATAGGTGACTGAATGAACTGTGCGAATGGACACCCATTGCAGATCTTTGCTTTCCTGCCCACCAGCAGTCAATCAAGGTGAATATCCAGATTCCCACTTCCAGGACTCATTTATGACCATATTCCTCATGCTGAGCATCATGAGCAGTTCAAGTTCCTGTCATGCATATGAAACTATTGCACTCCTGTTTCATGTCTCTCAAAACACTATCAAAATAAACTATAACTATTTTTCTGTAATTTGAAAGGTGACTTTCCAATTTCATCTGGTTTGAAAACAAGTTTATTTCTTTTTTTTGATAAAATCAAGCTGGTTAGCAGAAATAGCAGGAGTTCTGCTTGCTTATCAGGGTTTCATATTATTATGGACTCCCTTTTTTTCCATCCTGGCATTCTGGTATATATTTAAGTGCTTCTCATGAGAGAGGAGAGAACACAGGCATTGATTCTGTACTTCTTGCTTCTACAACTGCAATTGCCAACTTGCTACAAAACTGTTTCTTTCAAATGATGGTTCCATATGTAAATACAGAATGTGCAATCATCATCTTCAAAACTATAGTTCAATAAAATCACTTATGAAGAGACGCATTACACGAGTGATGCCTCCTGATGTGCAATTGACCCAGTAGTCTGTTGGAGGGTTGCACCTCACCTGCTGCTCATACAAAACTCCTTTTTCCAGCATACTACTACAGTTCACTGCTGTATTTTTTAAGTGTTTTATATTGTTCTGCTGGAATTAACAGAGGGACTGGCTTGAGATCTTCAGGTGAAATGTGTGATAGAAATGCAAATAAACTACTAGCTTACTATTTGATGCAGAGACAGCTATATAGCTCTACTTAGACATTACATTTACTTTCCATGCCTATCAGTATGCACTCAGACATTGACAGATAATGGTTTCATAATTCTTAAATACTTTTTTGATATCCTAAACCTATAGAGCCTTCAGACATTTTCTTCAGGAGATCTGGAATACTTTGCTACTTGAAATAAAAAGAGCTTCAATTGGCAGGGTTTTAAATCCAAACATTTAAGGCATTGATTTTACTTAGTTTTTCTAAAGTAACTCCTTTAGGAAATTGAGTGCTACACTGCTAATTTTAACTTTACTCATTTTAAAGTGCTGCAGGATACTAGCACAAAGGGCACTGTAAAAATTGCATTGTGCTGTATTAGGTTTGAATAGGATGAGTTATAGAACTGTTTGAGACTGTGAATTTCCAGAATGTAGTTATTACAATGCTTATAATACTAAAGGCTTCTTATGTGGGCATTTTATATTTGGTTGGGTTTTTTTCTTAATAATCATAACTTCTAAGAAATATCAACTACACATAGTCTGTAACTAACACTTTGTAATATTTTCTATTGCAATACATCTGTACAAGAGGATTTTATAGAACAGTTATTCACACCTATATAAATATAATTTAAAATGTAAATGTTCATGCTTAAATTACAGTGGAAATTCACTTTTTTAATGCAATTAATCTTTACAATATTTCCAGTCTTGATTAACCTGCAATGGGATTTTTCTTTTGCAATACAATAAATACGTTCACCTTGTATAAACCTGAGTACAGCGTGCAAAAATCTATCTGAATATCACATGGTAAGTGGTTGTGTGTTCTGAATAAACAATGAAAAACAAAGCAATTTGTAATGTATTTTGAATTTTAGAACATTTTTCCAAAAGAGATTTGGAGGTTTATGACTTACAGCAGCTCAATTAAATATACAATAAAAATGCAACAAAGATTGTACTCCTCCTCGTTTGGTGATTATACAAATTTATCCTGAACTGTTTAATTGATTTCAATAAAAACTGGTTCATAATACTTAAACTTTTAAAAGAATAATGTAATTTCATAGGTGTATCTTTCCCATAAGAATTCACTGAAAAAATAGATTACAGTGTGAAAATGTAAATGATGATGATAAAAAGAGATTCTCTTTTTTCCCAGTGATTCGTCCCAATATCATGTATAATCTACCATTCACTGGAAGAGACAAATATCTAACACAGGAAAGCATAGAATTACTTTAAAGGAATTGAGCAAAATTTGAAAAATAGTATGAGTAGAGAGAGAAAAATAAAAAATATCCAAACAAATAAATATTGGCTTTGGAAGAATAAATAGAACATTCCTTAATTGCTTTTTCAAGACCAGTGGAAAATATTGCTCACAGACACAGGATTTTTTTTTTTCCTGCTGTCTTTCAAGAGTGGATAATTTGTGAAGGAATAACTTAGGATAGAAAAAACAAGGAAGATGAACTTAAGCAACGTTTTAATAGGTATACCACCAAACTTCAGCAGGTCATTGGGGAGACAGATCGATGGAATGTATGTTATCACTAACATCAAAAAGAATAGATCTATCACAGAAAAAACACCCCAAACTATTTAAAAATTTAAAGCATTATCTATAGAATTTTTATTCAAAGGCTTTTTTCAACAATAGTGTTTGCTTGCACACTTCTTTGACAATAGAAAGTTCCAACAAACCCTATCCTCATGGTCAAAATGCTACACATGGTTTTTAGATTTCATGTGTAACTAGATTGGATACGTACTTCAGTTCTGTTTAAAATATATATGCATTAGCGATTATAAGTTTTCTTTAAAGAAAAGGAACAATACTGCTGCCATCCGACAGAAAAAAGACCCCAAAAACTAAATCAAAGTCAGAAAATTATGCACATTTTTGCTTTTATGTTCTCTGTGTTAAAATACATGTTTATCACAACAAATCATGTACTACATAGCATATCTTATCTGCCTGAGTCATATCCAAAAGAGACTGAAATCCATGGCTACTTTCTCACTGGTCTTCATATTTCTTGGAGCACGTCCTTTGTGTATTTCCAGCATGTCCTTCATTCTGATACTATAGGTCAGCCTTTTTCCTTCCTTCCTGAGGCCAATGGAATTTGTGAGTTTATCACCACCCGCTTGTTCAGTGCTGCAGTACAGCAGGCCCTTTACTGATGAACTGAAAGTGCAGTGTTTGTGCTAAAAAGACCCACTGGCTTGAGCAGCACAGGGCCTCCAGAGACCTTCGCCCTGCTGCTCAGATACGGGGAAACAAGGCCTGATGGGCCAAGGAGGCTGGGGAGAAGAGCGGTCAATAGAAACGAGGCAACACAAACAAGAACCATCACCTGAAATACATGAGCATTTATGTAACATTCACATCGTGCTGGTAAGTTGAGGAGACCAGAGAATTCTCTTCCTGAGAGAAATAATAACTGTAAATTTATTACAATTTTGTGAAAACCAGAAGGTGTAATTAAGATGCGTCATGTGTTCTACAGCTTTTACTGTAAAATAGTTTGATTAATCTAAATTAACCTAATGTAATAAACTACTTACTTTTCCAGTGGTGAAATCTGCAGTGGGTTAGAGAAGAAGAAAACTGTTTCGCACTTCTTACAAGCTGTATAATGGCTGCTATCTTATCTAGAAAATAGAAATTTACACACAAGTGAGAAATGTTGCTCATCCCCGTAGAGAAAAATCTTCATTACAGTATTCTGGTTGTCCAATGAAAAGTCAAAACTTTGTCTATCGAGCAGAAAATAAAGTTATTTTTAAAATGCCTTGTTTTTTCCACCAAATGAGTTTTGAGTAAGCATGTTCTGTTTTATTTCTATGAGTTGCTATGCTTGAACAAAATATTTGTACAAAACAATCAGTGTTTAAAATAAAATCATTTATGTTGGTTGAATTCAGCATTTTTTCATGTCCTAATTAGGCCTAAAGTTTCATTCATTGTGCTTATTTTGGACAACTCAAACCATTTTTCCTTTTGGGACTGGGATAAAAAGTAGAATACTGGAACAAATTCATTGAAATATATTTGCAGTCAGAATGAGTCAGAAAATTTACCCCATTGAAAATTTCAAATAGGAAGGAAAATGTAAGAAGTGGAAATATTTTCATATAGAAATCCTGCCATATTGTCTGCCAAGAGTTCTTCCCCAAGTCTCCTTTGCCAGAGGAGTGTTGCACGATCAAGACATTATCCATACAATAGTAGCCTTTCTTAGCTAATCTGACTGAAGAAAATCCCCAAATGTAATGTAGCTAGGCAATCCAGCTATCCATTTATTAGCAGAGAGACAGGGAAGATGACCTACCACCCTTCTAATCTCTGTCTTAAAAGCACTGGAGTAGCAGCCTTCCAGCTTTCTGACACGTGATTCTTACACTCTTTTTTAATACAAAAAGCAGATCTCGTCCATGAAAAAAGAAATGGGTTTAGGTCACAAACCCAGCTGGCCATTGGAAAAAAACCCAAATAGTGAAATATAATTTCTCACACTCCTTTGACCCAAGACTCTCCTCAGAGTTAGTGGGAGCAGCAGTCACCTCTGAGCCACAATTCCTCTAAAACAGATCAGATAAATTTTACCCAAAATTACCCATTTCTTTCCATGCTCTCCCAGAATTGTAAGGGTAACTCAATCAGATACAGATCTAGAGCACTAGGTGAGATTAGTCCTCGTTCCGGTCTTCAGTCACTGTTCTAGTGGAAGGAGCGAAAAGAAAGGGAAAAAAGACTTCACTTGAATTAGGAACTTACTTTTACTATCTCTTCTAAGCTCTTTTTGTCCAGGCCTTGATGCTGTTTCACAGATCTCTTTCAGAAGACTTTTATACCATTTCCTGAAGAGTGGTGAAACAGAAATTTTCAGTCCCAGCTCTTCTCTGTACTTCCATGTGGCTCCCACAAAATTTCAGCAATCAAAGCTACACTAATATTTTTGTAAAAGAAAACGAACCATCTTTGTTCTGAACAGTGTTTTTGGTTCAACTTCCATATTCAGCTCAGTGAAGTAAACAATAAAATTAGTATGTACCTTTTGATATATTTCTGCAATTCTAATTAATTTAACTGTATTAGTATTTTTGAATTAATGGTTTCAAGAAATGCCAGTTTGTGGTCTGTATTCACAGCTCAAGTGCAACATTTTAAATTTATATGGACTTCTTTGAAGTCAGTGGACTCAGTCCAGTGTAAGTGACAACAAAGTCTGCTCTGTGGCCATAACTTTCTCCTAGTAGGACTCCATCTGTAATTGTACTTCATAGCATATTACACTGGAGGATAAAAATTTGCTGCAGAAATCCAGTTTTGAACTTTGATTTTTTCCCCTTAAACTGCTAGCTTAATGAAAGAATTTAAGGACATTTTGCCAGCAAAGTATGTAAAAAAGAGATGAATTATTGAAGAATAAAGAGCATAATAAGTGCATTTATTTTAAATCCTTTCGACACCCCTAATCAGCTATTCTTACAAGTATACAATTAAAATAGAAAACAACTATGAAGATCTGGACAGTTCACTCAACTCATCCTCTACCCCAAAACAGGGCTCAGCATTTAGCCAGGATATACAATATAGCTTTCTTTTTAGCCTATCACAACAGGAAGGTATCAAGAAAGTCAGATTTTCAATATTTTTCAGGAGTCCAGTCCAGGAGCCTAGATATATAAAGGCAAATGAAATACTAGTTACCTCAATGTGTGTATATTCTAGGTCCAGTTGGCAATTATCTATATGTGTGCATAAGGCCTGACCTAATGTCCATTGAAATTGATGTGGATTACTTTACCATTAACTTTCATGAACTTGGGAGTAAGCCCTTTTCCAGGCCCCCACGTGGAAAAATTACATGCACTACTGTAAACGTGCAATGTTTCAAACAAATTTAACTACTTAAAACTCTTTTTTCTGGAAGTTTGATTCACAAACAAACACAGATCAGCTTGTCAGAAGAAAATCTCTCCTGCTAAATTGAAGCAAATTTTTTAAAATCAGAATATATTAATTAATAAAATCACTGATGAATGTAAGGGCGTTTTCCTCTCTTCTCACATATTTTTGCTGCATATGACTTCATACACCTGAATAACTTGGAGTTTCTTCAAGCAGCTCTAATAACAGCTCTTAACAAAGCAACAGAGACACACATGAAAAATTTAGATATCTACAGAGAACCTTTAAAAAACACTAAAGCTCTGTTTTACTTCTTGTTTCTTGAACAACAACCTTTTACCATCCTGAGTATTTGCTGTACAATGGAGATGTTAATAGTTACCCTCAGACTGTACCTTATCTTTTACTGTAAACCTCTTAGGCAGTGCATTCACATTTCATGTCCTTTCACAGTGCAGCTCACTTAGAGACAAAAGCAAGAGGAATTTCTTTCAGTTGAACTATTCCCTTTTAACAGACACTTTCTACGTCCCCTGCAGAAGCTGCCAAAAGGAAAATCAAGGATTGAGATTACCTTTTTTTTTTTTTTCTCAATATTTCAAAGACCTGTAAGGTCATGGGGATTTTTAAAACTTATTTGTTATTGATCAAAGTGTCATTAAAGCATTTGCTAGTTGATGGGCTGTCAACTGTGAGACAGTCCCGCACCTCTAATCCTCTAATTGTACAGTCTTTTAAGATGTTATCATCAAATCTTAAATTTGTCCAGTTGGAAACTGCTTCCAAGTTTTACACTTTTCCAACCACTGCTATTGAATTTGTTTTGCTCCAAGAACAATAAAAGACTAATTATGTTGATCATACATTAGTCTCAGGCTAGGCATTCCAGACACAGTGTTAAACTTTCATTTGTTTACGTATTCAAATCTAATGTTATTATAGATGCATATGACTAGGAAATGTTCTGTCCAGATATTTTAAATATCCTACTAAAAATAACAAAAGTAAATTTTTTTATAAGCTTTTCTACTTTCATATGTATGTTGCTTATACATAATAAAGAATGAAGTCTCATCCAATCAGAATTTAACCAACTTAGAAATGTACATTTTTGCTATTTATGTTATGCAGAACATAACAGAAAAATACACATTGCCTAAAGACTTTAAAAATTATTACGACCGTGTAATACAAAATATTATTCTGAGCAGAGGTGTACCCAGGCACTAACTCAAAGCCTCATTATGAGGGAACTTATTTCATCAAGAATTTGTCATGAACCTTTTGGCTACCACTTTCCTCTGCAGAAATGCTAGAAATCATAGAATAATGCTCCTATCCATCTTTCTACTTCTATTTGCAGACCCTGCACAAAATCTCAACACGCAGGGACTGCTGGTGTTCACGGAGCCTAAAGATTCAACAATTTTTCTTGCCTCTAAATGGAGAAGTGAAGTAAAGGTTATCTCCAACATACATCTTAGCACTAGGTAAGTACAGAGTAGAAAAACCACTGTATCAACACCCAGAATGGTGCTACAGCTGTTTTCATGCTGTATTCTCTAAAGCTCCAACAGAGCAACCTGTCTCCAGCCCCTTTTGATAACAAGATCTGGTTCCCTGGCTAAAAACTGCAACAAGGTCATAACTAACAAAAGGACTTTAGTATTTCTTGTATTAAAACATACCACATAAATGCACAAAATTTTCAAAATTATTAAGCAACAGGAGGAGCAGAAACAGAATATACTGTAAGTAAGTAATACAGTATGTTTCAATAATTTCTTCTAAGATTTGCAACCAGATCATGCAAGATGGATTTAATCAGTGTAAATATTATCACTTGGTATTTTCTATATAACTTCTAAACTGGGGTGTTGTTTTTTTCTCCATCAGAGGTCTGCACTGAGCACTATTGTCAACATTCCCACCAAGAAAAATATATCCAAAACTGGTTCATAATGTCTAAGACCTACACAAGGGACACGGCTGCTTTTGGGAGACTTTACCTTAATACTGGCATTGGACATAAGCCTTGATTTAAGTTCCCAGGCAACGGATCTATTAAAGCTATATTACTAAGGTTCACACTGCCCCTAAAAGCTTTAGTAAATGATTGTTTCATAGCATGGAAGGAAATGTATTGAAAATTAATATGCAGCATCAGCCAGTCACGGCTCATAGCTGAGATATGCTCTTTGTATCAAAAAGTAGAAATTTCCAAATAAGACAGGGTAAGTGAAATTCCTCTCATTAACTTTACTTTTCTAATCTGACTTCTAGGGCTACAGTGAGTGGAAGGAATGGCCATTTCTAGAGCTGATTCCATTTTTCTTCTGTCTTAGGAGCCCAGTTTCATATAGGATGCATTGCCCTCTGGGAGTGCCCCTCTGCTTCTGCAGACCATAGAAGGAGCTCAGCTGCCTCACTTTAATGGCTGAAGTGGAACAACATGAACCCCAACTTACATGAAAAGAGTAAGATTTGATGTATCCATCCAACCCATGGGATTCTGACAGACTCAAAGAAGCATCTTGAATATGTACAGAATTCAGTGCATTAGGCCATTCTTTTTGTAGAAAACAATCTGAGACAACTAATGCCAAGTAAAATCATGCCCACATGTATTTCTTCAAAAGGATTTTTCAGAAAAAGCTAATTAGCTAAACTTCTACAGTGTTGCCACACTCCGAATATACATAATTTCATCTATAAAAACAAAATTGCATGTTTTATGAAAGTGATTTTTTAATGAATAGTTAAGACCTCTAAATAATTTAAAGATACAATTTAAACCTAACAGAGTTTGTCATTTTACATTATTACACTGCTAAGAAATGTATTAATTCGGATCATGCAGTTCTAAAGTTATGAACAATTAAGAAAATGGGCAAGTTCTCTTGTTGACTTCAATTAATTTGGAAGGTGAGGGCTAGGAAAAGCCCAGGCAGGCAGCTCCTACCCTACGAGCACCAGGTGGCAGTCCAGCGTTGACTGACAGGTCTTCATGTTCTCCTGCACTCCCCAGGCCAAAAGCTTTTCTTGTTACAGTACTTGTCTGCCTAACCCTGTTCTGAAAGTCTTCCACTCTTTTCTATATGCTAAATAACACACATTCACCCTGGGATTTAAGGGCAGAGAATAAGATTAATGTTTTTCATAAACTTGCCCATACTGCCTTACTGATGGTGAAACACCAGGGAATCACTTAAAGCATATTTCCACAAATTGAGCTCTGAATTTTGCTGGTTGAACAGACCACACTAGTACACCCCAAAAGTTTAAACAACCTATGAAACCATGTACAGGAAATATGAGGCATATAATTCTTCTGTCTACTAGAGCATGATGTTTTTCACAGAACATATAGCAAAGATAATTTCAAATCTCTCTTGCTCAAAAGAAAAAAAGAAAATCTTCTCCAAAATTAACACTGAAAAATCTAGCAAAATTGGGATCACATATACAGATAGCTGTAATTCCTAAGAAGGAACAATTATAACATTATAATTTAAGTAATTTCAATGTTTGTTGGGATGATCATCCTCCTAAAATGCTGCAAAAACAGTCCTTTGAGGACATAAACTTTGTAGGTTTTTCTTTCCCTGTTTCGAGATAAATACAAACAGGCCTTTACCAGAGCTGTGAAATGGCTCTCTCTACATATTTCACTGTCATATTTCACCTATCTGTTTTCAGGGATCTACAGTTTTTACTAGTTTAATTACAGTTTATCATTTGGTATCAACATACTCAAATACTATTCAATGAAGTTCAAATAAATTTTAAAAAAAGGAAATATCTGCACAAAGAAAAGAAATTAAAGTAATATATACTAGAAAATATCACTAGTGATGACCAAAGGAATAGGAATTTGACAAACTACACTAGCTAACATCAAGGAGCCACAGGTAAAATGGAGTCGTCCTGCCCTTCTCAAGTCTTTTTTTTCTCTTCTATCCTGAAGTGGTACAATTTCTGAGTAATAATAGCATGGTTTGATTCCACAGAGCCAGTCCTTTTGAGCATTCTGAGTGGGATCTGCTGACTTCAGTAAGGAAAAAAAAAGAAAGTTTTAATGCTTTTTAATGCAGCTAGACCTGCAAAACCATCACAGCTGAGAAAGATGGATTCTGTTCCTTCCCGTTCATCTTCAATAGAATTCTTTAAAATGACGATGAAAAAATGCCTAGTTGAAATAGGTCATTAAATGTGGAAGTTCCTAGGCATGATCTGTGCTAAAGAAGCAGGATTCTGTGCCTGCAAATAGGCTTGCAGGACAGGTGCCTCATAAATGGCTTGGAAGCAATGCACATCTTCTCTGAATCAAACATAGAAGGGGACACACACCATGCACTGAAAACCAGCTCACATTCCCAAAGTCACTTTAGGGTAATCACAGAACTTTTCAACCAGAATCCCACTGGCTCTGAAGCAGCTGAGGCAACCCCATATCAAGTCTTGTATGTACAACCCTAGATCATGCTTTTGTGTCCAGGCTGCCCCCCACCATCTCCATACCATCCTGTTTCCATATAATCCAGAATGCTGACTCCCCTTAGCATCAAAGGGAGAGAACTGCCGGCAGAATGCTTTTTCCAAAGGTGTGTTGACACAGGAACTGACTTTTGCTGTCGATCTGTCCCAGCCTTGAGTTCCTAGTCATCAATATGTAACAAAGCCTGCTTTCCTCTTGGGTTATCTTTAGCACAACTCTGAGCTTCCTTTACAGGGACGGATTTTTGTTATGAACTATTTTCTATTATAGCTGCCTTCAAATTTTATCCATAGTACAAATTGAGACAGTGACTATTAATGTTAACATGGCAAGTAGTGCATAATATAGGCACCTTCTGAGACTTTTTCATCAATCAGAAATAAACATTTTTTGAACCACACATGCAACACTTGATTCGCTGTGTCTTTTATAATATGAACTATTTGCCTGTCAATTTAAAAAACAACTTTAATTGATTTTCAGATTTCAGGCACCATTACAAAGAACTATTTTTATTTTATTGCATTGGTTTCTACTTTATTGTTTCCTTTTACGTTAGTCTGTTGAGGTCTATTTATACGAGGTATTTTCTTCTTAACCATATTATACTGAAATGCCAACTAGTACTAGGGAGCTTTCCACAGTTCTTTTGAAACTTAGAAATAGCGTGGCTCTTACATGATACTTTCATAATGTTGCCAATCCTCTGATAAGTTGTTCACATCAGATATTTAGCCCCAATACCTACTGCTTGAGAATCTACACTGATTCTCTTCACGTTTTGCCTCTGCATTTCAAGATTTATGAATATTAAGTTGTGCTTGCCCCAAAGCAAAAGTATACTCGCTAAGATATTTGCTGAGATCAGGAGTCTCTCTGCCCCATTTTTAAAACAAAGGCATTAATAAGGAAGCACTATAAAATGTACGACATTGAAAAAATAAGGAAAATTCAGTATTTTTAATAAAGTGAGAAAAAAATCCTCTAGTTCAAAGCACCCTATCTGAGCTAACCTAAATAATGCAAAAGAGTAACAATTTATGGCACTTGTACAGAATTATTTCTGCTAAGCGCGAATATACGCTGATTTCTAAAACTATGACCATTATTTTTAAAAACAATGGTCACCTACGGTAAAAAATATAATTATCTATAATTTTAACCCTGAGAAACACATGGGCAGATAGTATATACAGCATCTATGTAGGTCAATTAGACCCAGTGGCAACGGCTGCATCATTACCCAGCACACACATAATTACTCTGTGTACCAAGCACAAAAGTCATGGACGCATTCAGAGGGTACGCACCTACATATTCCAATACTGAAACATCTTTCAAAAAGATTAACACAACTTCAGAATTTTAAATGCATACATAAATATGTGAACTTAAAAAAAAAAATCCTGAAGTATCTCTTTTTTTATTATTATTACATTCCTTAAATTCTATTCCAAATGCTCTCTGCTGCCTTTGTGATTTGATCTAATTTTACGTGTACATGAAAATAAGGAACTTATTTAAAGCAAGCTAAACTGGTCCATATTAAAATGAAAAAAAATCACAGAAGAAATATGAATGAAGAGGTTTATAGGTTTACAAACAGGTGGAATAAACGTGCTATGTTAAAAACATCCCACTGAGATAAATGCTGAAGCAAACTAATGGAGACTTGCTTTCTAAACTGTGACTACACAATATTACTTCTGCCGCTCTGTTTGTAATTACATTGCTTTCAGTTTTATATATTAAACAGTTCCCCAGCTGCTCTTTAGAAAATAATAAATTGGTTAATTCTAAGAGCAACCACATATGGTTAAGATAATTCAAGAGAGACAATTGACTAATGCAATTCATCTCTTTTTTCTTTTTTTTTTACACAAATCTTTATATTAAACTGAAAATAGAGCTCTATTGTGTTTATTGCAGTAGATATTCTTACTGAAGTCAACAGTATATGGGTATTCACAGCGGGTTCTGTATAAGTCATTATTGAAATATCGTATTGCAATTATTTTTCAGCAATTTCCTCCCACTGTTATTCTATATATTACAATATATCGAGCACAAAATAAGACGTTGGTATCTGTCAGTGTAGCTTCTATTGGATTATAAATTAACATGAGTATAAGTTGGACTGTCAATTAAGAAACTCAAAAAGTCAAGGCACCCCTTGGATTTAGAATGCTCACTCTGCAACAGAGCCCTCACCTCCCCACCAGCATTAGGGCTGAAACTTGAGCCACTTCAGGATAATTCTCTCACTCAGCATACCGGCAGAAAGAAGAAATTTCCCTGGCTTCAAGAAGTCGTATTAGAGAAATTTTTTTTCCCCTTTTACTGGCAATTGCTATGTAGGACATTATATGGATTCCCAGATAGCATTAATGGTTCTGTTTTCTGCATGCCTCGGGCCACAGGGCTGTGATTACTTTTAATCAGTTTCAAGACTCCCCACCCTCAGCTGTGCTTTGGTTATCTTCAGACTGGATCAGTACTTTGTAGCCTACCTACCATAACACTTGGAAGTTTCCCTGAGGCTTTCAGGCTATGCAGAATGCAGCCAAAATGAAAGTTTAGGTCCCTTTCCTTCCCCTTCCTCTCCCTACAGGAACTTTTCTGGCTGCTCCCTGTTTCCCATCACCAGTCCCAAGTATTGCACAGCAAGCAGAAATCCTACCCTTTTTTCTGTAAGGCAATACAATAAAACAAAACCAAAACAAAACCAAATCCAAACAAAAGCAAAAACAAAAGGAAAATAAAAATATAATAAGTAAAATAAAATTTTCCTGGAAGTTTGCAATGCTTATGTATATCACTCTTAAATTCCTTCTGATTACACATGCAAATATACATAAATTCACTTTACACATATTCCTCATAAAAAATAGTCACAAAATCATCACTCTGTCTTATCAGAAATAAACCTTACAAGTCAACAACCTCCAAAACTCATTCTAATAAGTGTAATGGGGAGACAGTGTGTGGTATTTGCCCATAAACACAGCAAAAAAATTCTGTCACTCACATACACACTTGTTCCTCACTCATTAGCCTTTTTATTTCAGTCAAACTTACAACTTAAGTGTAATTGACCTCTACCAATATAACAAGCATCCTTTCTGTTTCATATGATCTCTAGGATAACAGTCCCTGTACAGGGATGCCAAAACTTAACGCAAATGCTTAAAGAGAGTGAATATTATTGACAACAGTAAAGTAATTTTCATTATCATATGCTAATTATCAGCAGCATAACAAACACTAATTTTTCTATCATTGTAGTAAAATCATGTCAGTGTAGGGGGTGGGAAAAAAATGAGAAGATGTAGTGACAGTACTCTGTGCATATCCAATTCTTATTATTCAGAAAAAGTAGGGAGGGGTGGAGGAAATTTATTTATAAAAATCCCCAGTAAATAATATATTAATTATCGAAAGGGGATTAGCCAAACACTCAGACAATTTATATAGGACATCAGACAAAACAGAGCAGCCATTCAGAAAACTGAGGCAGACGAGATTAGGCTTGTGCGGGTTATGTCACTGACATGCAGCCTTCCAGACAACCAAGTGAACATGCTACTAGACAAGCAAGTGAACATATTACACAAGGACCTACGCAAACTACAAAACGATCAAAGACTGCTTCAATATCATAATGTAAAATTGTAATAGGAATGCAGACAGGATGATAAAAAGAAGCAAATCTCTTTGAAATGTGAATCAAGAGAAAAAAAAGTGACAGGCTCATAACATTTTCAGATGAGGGTTTAAGACTATGGCACTTTCTGCAAGAGCAACACAGAAAGTGAACACTAACACATGCAGCTGTTAAAACAACAAGATTAGCATATTTTTTACAAGCTATATAACTCCACTATTAGAGAACTCTGCTAATTTCAGAAAGGAAGATATCCCAGGACAGGGGGATGGAAGGTCTAGTTAAATGGAGAGCAGTGCTACTAAATACAGTCAAGTGGTTTTCAACCTTCAGTACAGAAACTGCATCTCCTATAAAATAACCAGACTTCACTGATTTCCCAGCAGTAATTCCAAAAGGAAATGCAGCAAAATAGCATTCTCTTTTGGTACTTTTGTGATGACAGCCATAAACTCAAATTTAGCCATAAGGGGAGTTTTGCAATTGCAAAACCACGGGCTGCAGTACCACCAGCGTTTAAAAGCTGCCACTTGCAGCTCTGACAGTGGGAAGCCTAATGCAAGACTAGGACTCCAGCTGCAGGAAACCATGTGTTTTTATTTTACTGATGACCACAATACTACACTTTACTCATTGTTGAAATATGGGTTGCAGGAAGAACAGTTTTGTCCTTCAACTGGAAAAGTACCTAAGTTCCAGTTAATTTCTCTCTGAAAGACTGGCTGACTGGCCACACTATGATGAAAAGAGTAAGGGCAGAAACTCTGTGTAAAGACAGGAGACTGTCATGAACAGCCATGAAAAAGACAGACCTAAACACAGTGTAATAAAGGTGAAAGAAAAATAAATTTAAAAAGACAATTAAGATAAAAGACACAGCAAAGTTACACTGGAAAAAGCAAACCCAAAATCACTGTCGTACCATCTGTGGGAAAACATGCTTTTCAAATTATGGGGAAAGGTGTACTTGGCTGCCCCAAGTACAAGTGTTGTAACTGTCTGGTTTCAAAATAGCACAAATATTTCAGTTAAAATCACCAGTAAAATAAAAGGAGAATTGGGACAATTTGACAGTTTTTGATGGATTCTTAGTTTGGCTGCCTCTCTAAGTAATTCCATGACATAAATCTTCACCTTGCAGCATAACAAAACACCAGGCAGCAGGTTAAAAATGCTTATTGAAGTAGCAATCAATTTGGTCCTACCAAATTGAGACAGTCTAATATACAAATGCAACACTATAGAAAAAGAAACAGCAGAAAAAAGTTGCAGGTTCAGTTTAAGGTTCTAATAATTTCATGATAATTAAGAAACACTTGCTATTAACCAGAAAAAAAAGTGAACCATTTATAATCAAGCTTATAGGGACAGACCTACACACAGATGTAGGAGCATATCTGCTTCTGCAAGGTCTTTTGTGGCCTCAAGGACAGGATTCAAATACTTCAGGATGAGCATTGGTTATTTTTCAAGATGAAGTATTATCTATGTGGTAACCTCTTTGAATATCTCTTTCTTTCTTTGCTAGTGAACACTGGCTCCAGCCCAAAGTAGCTACAACAAGAAATCAAAGCAACATAAAAAATAAATATTTGCAAGCATGCATACCAGGGAAGCCAAAATGGGAGGAAGATGAGAAGCAGTAGATTTTCTCTCAGTGCCAGCTGGTAGGATGCATGCTGCAAGCCCCATGAGGAGGCAGGTTGTCTGGCCCACAGGAGCTCCAGTACCCACAACTGTGATTTGAGGCAGGGAGTAAACTCCAAAAGACTTAAATCAAGAGGACCAAATTCAACAATTCACATGGTACCAACAACTGAAAAACAGATTAAACCCCTCTCCAACGGAATACTTAGTCAAAAATTAAATATATATTTTTTTTTTCCCAGGGAGAACAGCTATTTACTCCTGCTATGTATTGCTTTCTACTAAGGGTGGTGATTTGCTGGTGCGTGCAGGGAGGGGGAGGCAAGAAAAGGTGTTCAAGTTTTTAAAATACGTGTTTATGAACAAACATGTGGCTTTGGTTCAAGTCTTTTTGTTTACTCATTCTGACCTTAATACAGTCCTAAGCAAAGTAGTTTCTACAGAACTAGAAAAATGCTGCATTTAGAAGGGGTACAAGTTTTGTTGGCTTGACAGGTCAAGGTGGAGGGCTTTTTGGAGGCTTGTGGGACCTTCACCTTTCCTCATTTTGAACTTAAAAAAAAAGACAAATGTTCATAATTCTTCACTTCTGTTGAATCCTTAGAAATGTTTTTCTGCAGTTTAGCTACTATTATGAATGATTCCTTTACATAGCTCCACAAGCTACTCCCATATAAGGAACAGAAGAACAAGTTAAGAAAATGATAAGAGAACTGCCTAGGGAAGACAGCACTGCACTGTACATTACAAAGATCAGAGGCAGCCCAGAAGCAGAACTAGAAAAAATACCCCTCTGCTCCCAACTTGCATCACAATGCAGAAATTCCCAGAAATCTCGAATACCATCATTGTCACTTCTGAAATCAAGAAAGCTGGAGGAAAAAAATTGCAGGAGGGACCTGATAAAAGTACCAGTTAACAAGTCACTTTTGTGGAAAATTTTACTGAGACATTTGACCTTAAATAACAGATACAGTAGATTTTTAAGTCAAGTCAAAAGACTATCAGTCCATGAATCCAAACCACTTTCATGTCTGGTGAAGAAAGCTACTAAAAATGAAAGTTTTCTTTCCTTCTTTGGAAGGAGTTTACTGAAACAACGAACCAAACAAAAAGGCATTCAGCCTAAGCAAACAAACAGAAATTGTGTTAGGAGGAGTTCTGAGCAACATATTCTCCCTAAAATGTTGATCATGACTGAGTAGTATGCATTAGGTGAAAGAACTAAAGGATCTGTTCAAAACACAGGACATGACAGGAAACAACCCTGAAGCCTATTTGTACATACACAACAACATTAATCCCTCAGCTTCATTTGCTGTCACCTCTCATTGACCGGCAACCTCAGCTCATAGAAGTAGTTAGAGAACATCTCTTTGTGATATGTTTACATATCATATCTATGTCTATGACTGTAAGAGAGGACACCAAGAATAGAAAGCAAGTGACTGATTTCTTAGAAATAGAAACAAAAGAGAGAAATTGTGTTAGCGATTTTAATAGCCAACTTTAAGAAAACTGAAACAAATAAATTTTCACAGCAACAGACAGAAATTAGAAAACTTTATGATCATTGAGTGGACTAAATGACTTGGAAGACCTTTCAGAAAAGCCGAAACGCAGAGATCCATGCTGAATTTTATCCTACTCTACATTAATTATAAATCAATAAACTAAAATACACAGAGGCTTATTATTTCATAGTATTTACAACACTTCTCTGAGAAGCGTGCTGTGAGTTTATCATGTTCAAGAAGCATCCGGATTTGGCACTGGGTGATGCTGGTCAATGGTTTAGGGGTTACAGTGATAGTGCTGGGTGGACAGTTCAACTGGATGATCCTAGAGGTCTCTTCCAGCCTTGATGATTCTATGAGTTTGTGCAAAGTTTTCTTGTCAGCATAAGAAGGAGAAAGAAGAGGCCCCAGCTAGTGCAAACATTGCTAACGAAATAAAGATCAGTCTTTGTGCTGATGTCTGGTATATCACTGCCATTTGTATTGCATTGTCTTGCATTGTCTTTTAAATGTCAGCTATTGTAATAAGCAGTTCACAGAACCACAGACTTTTTTTTAGATTGAAAAAGACTATGAGATCATCAGGTCCAACCTATGACTGAACATCAGCTCAACTAGACCATGGCACTGAGTGCCATATCCAATCTTTCCTGAAACATCTCTGGGGATGGTGGGCAGTTCATTCCAATATCTAATCACTCTTTCTGTGAAGGATTTCTTTCTAATGTCCAACATAAACCTCCCCGGCATAGTTTAAGACCACATCCTCTTGTCCTATTGCTTGTTGTCTGGCAGAAAAGGCCAACCCCCACATGGATACAACCTCCCTTCACAAGGGAATCTTTGTTTTCTTGACTTTTTCTTTAATTTTTTTTTGCTACAGCTTTTTAAGGAAGTATTAATCTCTGGGTTCCAAACAAAAGATTGAAAATAAAACGTGTGTTCTCAGGCATCCAGCTTCTTGTCTGTCACCCAAAATCTGGATAGTTGTAGATCATACAGTCACAGATCAGTGATCTCTGTTGGTAAAGATATTCAAATATAGAGTAGTTCATAAACATTAATACATATGGATTTTTTTTCTACATATAAAAATCTAGACATAATTCTAATTGTGAGATTCTGGCATTTTGTTTATTTGATAAAGGAAAAATATCCCCAAACCAAACATGAATTATGGTATGGCTAAGTTGGGAATTAGAAGCTCTGCAGGAAGGATGATGAAGTCTTCATCTGTGTCAATGGGGAAGCACACATTAACATAAATTTTGCTCTTTCCTGGATGGCTAGACTTGCAATGCTACTACCAACCACAGAAGTCCAACTTGCACATGCTTATATGTGATATTCCCTTGATGCAGTCTCCACTAATCTTCTAAGCGTTGTATGTGATTCCTTCTGTGTGCAAAAGCTACAGGGCAAACAGCAATCAATGTGTAATTTGACTTGATGCCCTTTGAGTTTCCCAGTACTCTGAAACAGGCAAAATCACTTAGAGCAGATGATTCAATTTGTCAGGCAGCACTGTGGGTAATGTGCATCAGCCCTAATTCAGCTGTAGCAGAAAAGGGTGTCTTGTCAGTCCGTCAGCATATTGGGCTGGTAATTCACAGGAGCAAGGCAGATGTGAGCCATAAGCAATCCATGCAAGAATATTTAGCTAGAGAGGAACTCATGTGCATGTACAAATATTAACATTTATAGTCACACAGCAATACATTTTATAGACATAAATACAGTGATTGTCACTACTGAAAGGAAAGTTCACAGACAGGAGCTTTCCCACATACCTCACCAAAGCTCGTCGAAGGAACAAAGAAATTCTCTCTTTGGCTGTTTTTGAACATACTTTCCAGTTTTCCAGGCCATCACCTCTCAGGAGGTTTTCATTTTGGTTTCACTTTGGTTTTGGTCATTTTTGCTCTTAAACGGCCTGGCTCCATCTGTCCCAGAACTCTGAGGCACAATTCTGAGAAGGGAAAGGTAAGAGTGAAATGCAGGTTCCTCCATTTAATATGGGTTTCAATGGTGAAAATCAGCAAAGACAGAAGGACCCCTTACTACACTTCCACCAGACCTTTATACACAGTGTTTGAAATCACGTAACAATAGAAAATGTCTGTTGTTTAGTATATTGATGTCAGGAAATAATCATTTATACTAATTGTATCTACATATGGACAATCAGTTCTGCTGTCTAGGGTTTAAAAGCCCATTAAAGAAGACTATGTATTGATATTATACCTTTAATTCCAGGATTTACCTGAAGGTTATAGTAATATTCACACAGGTAGGCAGAGAGTAGGCCTATGCAGATGCAGATTTATAATTCCCTTTCATAAATAATCGTTTTATAAAATATACAAATATGGTGTTTGAGAACATCCCAGGATCATATCTTGGCTTCTATCTGAAATATGCTAGAATACCTTTGGCCTCTATTGAAAATACAAAAAGATCTAGCCTGAGAAAAAAGTGAGATATCCTATATTTATTTAAACCACATAAGACAGCAAGGAATCTTTTATCAAAGATGCAGGAGTACTTACCTTCCCTGATAGACTATTTCTTGAAATGTCAGGATCCTAGAGAATTACCATTAAGCCTCCAGAGAGCATGTACGTTTCCCTATTGTCTCTTCTATTGCTTATCTGAGCTCAAATTTGGCCCAAATCATTCAGACACAAAATTTCAACAAGCATATTAACCCAACCAGCGCTGGATAGTGTATTTCATACATAATTAGTAAAAAAATCAAGCATCTGAAATACAATCACCACAGAGGATCTCGCAAACAAGTGTGCACTTCCCACTTTAATTTTAACAAAAGGCCTCCAAAAACCTTTCCACTTTTGTGCAAATTGCCTGCCCTTTGTGCGGCAGCGTCCTGTCTGGGATGCTGATAACCTACGCGGGGCACCTACAGTCAACACGACTTTGCCTTTCACTACCCTGATTGAGTAAGTAATGTTCACTTCCCAGGAATCCCCCACGGAGCAGCAGCATTCCTATGTGCCCGGCCGTAACAGCAGTAATGACTGGATTCTGAGAGAATTTGAAAACCTTCCTCAACACATTTATTTCTGTTTTTCAACCTATATTCAAAGCGATACTTTGGCATTGCTATGTAATTTTTGACAGGGTTACAGTAAATTCATCATGCTAAACTGAAATGTTTCTGGCAGATGTCTACTCGGCAACCATCAAGCCATGTGTACAGTAAAATATGACAATCACTAAGATACTTCTAGTTGTACATATTACACATATAATACTTTATTAATGCTAACTTGGAGCACAGTTATGCAGTATATTATTTATTGTTTTAATTGGGAAATATTGATTTCAAAAACTTGCCTCAGCATGTTATATGGATAAAAAATTTTTAAAATTTAGTCTTGAGCCAAAAAACGTATTTGCTTGTTTATTTCCTTTTTACATTGTTATTGGTGAAAAGGAAATAAACAAGCAAATATGTTAATAACAACACAGTTTCTTTTTCAATCCTTCAGTCTTTTCTTTCTTAGAAATTTAGAAAATTATTTTTTCAGTAATTTCTAGTTTTCTTCCTCAAGACTTCCTTGGAACAATGGATTTAGAAAGCTATTTGGGGGGGTGGGGGTATAAAACCCTGAATCATTAAAGGGGAATACCATAACTTTTCCAAAATTAAACGTTACAAAACAGGGGACAAAGAAGTAGGATTCATTTTGAAAGTAAACTATTCATATGATGAGAGTCAAGCTTAAACCACGCAGAAGAGCTAGCTCCATGAGTAGAAGAATTAATTTTCCTTTGTGTGATTTCAGTTTCTCAGCTTGATTTCCATGCATTTAATAAAATGTGAACTGCCTCTGTAGGTTTTTCCACTATTAAGCATTTTTAGTAAGTCTCCCTTCTGTGGATTCTCTGACAGCTTACAGGAGCTGACCAAATTCTGCCAGTGTCGTCTCACTGGCATAAGAATAAAATCAGTCTCCTTTGGTTTTGTTTGGCTTTTTATAATTGCTCTCACTTTTCATTTCATTTAAACGAAACCAAAAGGCTTAAAAGTTCTTAGTAGGAAGTACGAAAATGGATAAACACACATGCAAGCATATATATCACAGTGGATTATTAAACCCTTTTCTCTCTGGAAACCAGGAAAAGAAAAGGGTAAAATTCATTTGGTCACTGGAGAAATCCCCATGTCACATAATACAGTCTTACAAACTACTAATGATTTCCATAGGGGTCAATTTTCATTTTATCATTTGACTCCCTTAAGAGTAACACAGGACCAAGGAAGCCTAAGGGAAATAAATAAATAAATAAACCTAATGGTATAGTTTGCGAACTAAATTTCTCCTGGAGTAGGGGAATGCAAAATTATAGCTGAATCAATGTAACACAGCATTTTATTAACCTCTAACTAAGGAGCAGGGAAGTGAAATATGCAGTAAAGTCTCCACACACGTCTGACCTCTCCACCTGCTCTATAATTTCCTGCATTGCAAGGTGTGAAGGATAGTGTACAAAGAACAGTCAGTACCCACTTCCTTTTCTCAGCCCAGAGGAATTGGACCTTCTAGCTCTGTATTTTCGCTCTTTTAACATTTCAGAGTAGATTTGTAATGGTTATGATGAGCCTACTGGCAGCTCACAACACACAAATCCCATTGGTCCTTTGTTTAATACACTGGAATGCATTTTGTCTTGTGAATTTTCCATAAACTTCTATATCATAGATGAACTTTCATGCTTTATTTCACTATGAGTGAACTATTTATCTTAACACTGCTGCTTATCTTCCTTTCACAGCCCATTTTATTAACTTTTTTATATTAAGCAAATTCACTTTTTATCTATGATGTTTGTTTTACAGGTAATTCATCCAATTTAAGGTATTTTCTTAGGGACTTCAATTTCGTTTTGCCCTTGAAATTAACATTTAATGTGTTTTACATTTTTGAAATAGAAATTAATCTTTATTTGAATTATTAGTCCAGAACTATAACCTACATTCACCATATCTGAATGTTGGTATGGGAATTATCTATGACCACATATTATCCCAGACAACTACTGTGAGAAAGGACATATATATTTGTGTTGTGGAGATCCTGCAGTGGTAAAAAAAAGGTATTTCTTTTATTTTAATGTTTGACAAAAGTAAGAATTCTACAAACTCCATTCACCCAGGGTAATCTATTCCTTCCAGTAAGACATGAGATAGTACTGTACCGTCTCATCTAACCTCTCTAAGATGAAAGGAAATTAAATTCTGCCCAGTTCAGCATTTATTGACTACATTTTCTCTTTGTATATGTTATACATATATATATATACACACACATATATATGTATTCATATAGCCTTTTGAAGGTAAGCGTATCTCTGAGAAAAGCTTTAGCTGTGGACCAAGACTACCAGGAGGTGGGTAATCAAATGCTGGGTTTGATGGTTTCTTCAACTCATTACTATCTTCACAGCTACATTCAATAAGAAATTGGACATCAAGTTTTGTTTGGCTTTAGAGTTTAGTTCTTTCTGTATCTCTCTGGCGGAATAAGAAAAGCTTCAAAGCACTATAATTTGTGCCTGTGAAGATACTAGTACAGTGTGATGAAGTCACAGCTCACCCTCCTGCTGGATAAACTTGAGTAGAATAAGCTCTGAAATTCTCTCATTTTAAAGCGATTGTATATCTCTAAGTAATTTCCGATGTTCTGTTTTGAACTTTCTGTTTTTCAAAACATGAAGGACTGAAAGCATGTTCTAAAACTGATTTCCTTAGCACACTCACTCTTCCTTGCTTCCACTCACTGCATTAGCCATTGAAATATTGAAAGGGCACCATGAAAGGCTGCAGGATTTCAGCTGAAACTTATTGTTTAGTACCTTCTTCACCATGATCCTCAAGTCTTTTCAAAGTGTTTAAATTTAATCTTTTTTTATATTAAGTAAGTTCTGAATATTTCCTTTCCCCTTCATAGCATGGAAAAACACTTCCTCAGAAGAGATCCATCCTACCAGGTTCAGATTGCTCTAAATAAGCACCTTGTAACGATACGCATTTAATTTACTGTTCCATCAACTATTGATTCATGTACAAATTCTGCTAGAAATGTTTCCAGATCACTGATTAAAATGTTGGAGTGGCAGGCACAGTACCAATTTCCTCAGAACTTCTCTAAAATCACCCTTTTAACATGTTTTTATTTCACAACTATTGTTTTGAGACCTATCAGTTACTCGGTTTCAGTGTACATCACCCGTACTTATTAAAGAATAATATTGCAAATCAGGATGTCATGTAAGTCCTAAATCAAAAGTGTTAAAAACTCAGGTATATTATGGCTATATAATTATTTTTATATTATTTTTACTTTTATTCTCATTAGTGAATAATAATCAAGAAGTATTTTCAATAAAACTACACTGACATACATTAGATTTTCTCTGTGAATAAAATGATTCTAATTACCAGTTTTTGAACATGAAGAGTAGTAAGGGAGCATTAACCTTTTGAAACACAGTTTGTTTATGTTAAAATCCACTCTCACCTATGATCTTAAAACCATATTGCAAGGCTACTACAAGGTTACAGGTAAGTTCAATAAGAAAAAACATCACTCTTCAGTAGCTTTTTTTCCCTTCATAAATATGTATTAAGCATCAAAGAAGCAATGAGACCCAACTGAACCGGACAGGATGTTTCAGTGAAAACACAGAGGATGCTGGATTAGTAAACCAAGTGCCCAAAAGAGTGTCAAGAAGCTGAAAGCTGAGATGGAGTGAAAATACAGAAAGTAACAAATGTAGATAAGCTTTAATGACATGGTCGATTCATTTTCTCAGTTTGTTTGCTAATACAACGCTTGCATGTCTCCATCCTGGAAATTTTAAAAAGCGTTCTGCAAATCCCACTAAAATCTTTCAAGGGATTATGTAGATGATCATAATACTGATTCTTTGGACTATTTCCTTTACAGAAGTTAAGGTGCAAGTGAAATACTGTCAACTTTCACGCCACAGAAATCCATGTACATTACAGACATGAATGTATCTCTTACCTCAATACACTTTCCAACATCTGTGTTTCTTATTAGCAGAAAAAAAATTCCTCCATGAGTTGCTCCCTCAGTCTTGTCATAGTTTGAAACGAGAAACACAGTTCATACAGTTTATGACACCTGGAATGAATGTTGCACTGAAAACAACAGGTTGGGACTAGATGTCTTTGGACTAGGCAAGAGAAACTAGGCAGGAGTATACAAACTATATGAAAGGTTAATACATGAAAGGTTATGACAAGAGAATGGTGATTGCTCTACACATCCACTGGGAATAGAACATGCGTACATCAGTTTTATCTGCAGAAATGAAAATAAGATTAAATGGGATGTAAGGAAAAAAGCTTTGTATCTGCTAAGACTCTACTGTAGCACAAGCAAGAACTATCTCTAGTGTCCAAGACTCCCTTCATGAGAGGCTTCCAAGAACATGATTTTAGACATTGTTTCAGCTTGCACTGCTGAACTGGAAGTTCTCTACAAGTTTCATCCGATCATGTGCTTCTGTGTTTCCACAAGATTTGTATGCACATTTTGGGATTAATATCTTTCAGCATTAACCTTATTCATACAAGTGATTATGCAAAGTAATGTCCAGAGAAGTTGGAAGTTAATATTGCTCAGAAACACAATAATTTTTTGTCCTTTCCAAATAATGTGTAAGATAGGAGTTCAGTATGAAATAACCTTTTTTTCATTTACAAGTACATATACTACAAAAATATTTTGGTTCTGTTTTCAGATGTTATAGATATTAATATCAGCTTCAAAAGGATGTGATACATGTAAAAATACCATTTTAACACCAAAAAACAGTTTTTCACCACAGATTTTTGTAATAGGACTTGTATATGCAATACATGGAACAATTTAAAAATCATTTTGATGCATTATGAATCACCTGTAAAAGAATAAGTAAGTGAGGACATTTCTCAATTTTGGTAAATATTTATAGAGCCAAACAATATGAAGTATATGTAACAATCAAATTTCTAGTGAAAATGTGTGCAAGAAGGTTTATTTTGAAAGGAAAATTCCTACTCCCAGTGTCATACCCAATTAAATTCTCCAGGTAATGACCCCATTTGCATAGAGAGCTGAACCCACAAGTGGGAATTTTAATGGGCACAGCACCTGAGTACATTAATTGAGAGTGACACTACTTGAACTAGTTTTGTGCTTACCCCACTGAAAATTCTACTCATATTATTTTTAATGTCAAGCTACAAGTCAAATTTCAAGATGATGGATTTGTTCTTTTTTAAGCATTGAATTTGAATAAAAGGCGGCTTTAATTCTGTTATGCATTGCATAGCTTTAACTAATCTGTAGTTCTGATTCTCACCATTGCTTCATTTTTTCAGTGATTGGAATTTAATTTCATTCATTAATTTGCAAATAATTAGATAGAAAATAATGCCTTCCGCAGCTAAATTACTCCTGGATTGCTATCTAATGTGCTTTAACCAGAATACGTGTTACAAATAAGCTGACATAATAGTTTACTAAAATGTAATTGTGTAAATATGTCTAATTACTCTTTCTGAAGAAACAAGAGTGAATATAAAATTTCAGTCATGGATACCTTAATTTTCTTAAACTTAACCCCACGAAAGCTTGGTAGTTGCAAAGCAGATTACTGAAGCAGACAGCAGTTGTCAAGAGTAGTGGGATCCTTGCAACACATTTCCCTTTATCCTTCACATGCTACTTCTAATGACCTTGAAGTTATTGTGGATTCTAAACCACTGCTGTTAGTCTACATTAAATATGTAATCAAGGTGTCTCCTCCTCACATGAAGAAACAGATAAATGGAGTTGCATTTCCTAGGGAGGAAAGAAATACTGCGTTGTTTAATACATTTATACTTCCCAGGTTGTTCTTAATTAGTCCTCAGTAACTGAAGGTAGCTCAGAATCAAAAAACTAGCATATATATATATTCACATACACACACATTATATATATATGCTACTCCAAAATGTGCCGATTTGAAACTAACGTGCTAGTCTTATTCTTGTAAGCAGAACTATTTCAAAGATTGTCAGTTTGCAAGAGTCTGCAGAATCCATCTTGATAGAACTTCTGGTGCTTTATTTGAGCAAGAAAGACATAATCAATACATTTTCATTTTCAAATATTGCAACACTATTGAGCTTCAGCTATTTAGATGCTAAGTCCAAAGTTCCAAAAACATCACTTTTACTAGTCTCTTTGACTAGAAGTTGCACATACCAGAGAATATAGAAAAGATGAAGAAACAACTTACAATGCAACATGTATCTTGGTATTGTCCCAGACTTCCATAAGGAAGACCCTTTCAATTCTCTTTGAACCAAAATTTAAAAGCAAAACAAAACCAAACATACTACCTTGCAAAAAAAAGCTAAGGAAACAAAGGTAGGCACAGTGAATCTGGTGCCTAAAAAAGTAGGATTGTAACATGAAACACATTGGAGTACAGCATATTCACAGCGTGGTCACTTTGTGCAACTTGGAGATGAGACAAATTTCTGAATCCTACATCACTGATTGAAGAGGAATTGTGTAGTGCTTGGGCACCAATTACATACCCTACTGAGATGATATAAAGAGCCCCAATTATAGTGGAGTATTTTGTCAGTTAAAATAGCATATGCATACCAGAATAAAAATCAGTAAGGCACTTTTAAATGTATAAAAGGTATTATACAGTCTTTCATCTTACATTCCATTTTTATGAGTACTGAATGTTAATGTACTAACAATTGCTATAATATGTATACATAAAATAAGCAAACAGGATTGTGCACAGTGTTTTATTAAGTGTGGTGAACTGACAGGAGAATTGGAATTGTTCAGCCTGGAAAAAATACCTTTTGGGTGGCCTAACTGCAGCCTTCCAGTTACCTGAAAGGAGCCTAAAAAGAAAATGGAGAGAGACAATGTACAAGGTTATGCAGTGATAGGACAAGGGAGAATGGGCTTTAAGCCGAAAGAGAGGAGGTTTAGATTAGATATTGCGAAGCAATTCCCAGTGTCAGGGTGATGAGGCACTAGAACAGGTTGTCCAGAAAAGTTATGGATGCCCCACCCCCGGAAATGTTCAAAGCCAGGTTGGATGGGGCTCTGAGCAACCTGATCTAGTTGAAGTTGTCCCTGCCCATGGCAAGCGAGTTGGAATCATACGATGCTTAAGGTTCCTCTCAACCCAAGTCATTCTATGAACCTATGATTAAAAACCATAAAGACATTAAGAACATCTAATCAAATTCAACATCTGCCTGTTCTGCAGAATGGTAATTCAGAAAACGTTCTCTTTCCAACTTTAGTAGAAATAGCCCATCATTTTAAAGATTTCTAAAGGAGAGAAAACCCATCCTTTCATGACACTAGCACCAAATCACTGGTAAATAGCACAAGCAAGTGTTTAAGAGAAGGCTAAACTTCGTACAAGCAATCAACTTCACGTTCAAGTGCACTGAGCACACTCAACAAGTGCATCTTGGAAGTGGGTGTAGAGTATTATTTTTACTGAACTTCTTTCAATGTTAAAATTGAGTTAAGGTCTCCTTGCTCTCTTTGAAAGTGCTAAGAACTGGCAAAAGGTTTGGAAGGCAAGGGAAAAAATAAGATTAATGTCTGTAGGATTCTAGAGTTACTGCTGTCACCATCAACACCATGTGGAGTTTTCCAGTACATGGTGTATGCACTCAAACACTTAGACAAGACACTAGGCAGATATTTCTCTAATGTTTAACTTAATTTTGGGGCCAAGAATAAGATTTCAGATACATCATTCATTCTACGATCTGTTGCCTTTTAGAAAGTTACAAGACTGGAGACAATAAGAGCTTTATCAGGGAGATACAGCAATATAATTGGCACTGCTCTACAAGAACATACATCAAATATTGCAACCATTAAGATAACATGAAAAAAGCCTAAACATGCAAAGAGCTCAGAAAAGTTTTTCATTTAGAATATTATAAAATCGGTGATTCATCAAAGTCAACACACAGTTCTTAACATGAGGACTACAGCTGAAATAGAGCCATTATTCAATCGAAAACTCCTGAATGTTCCTGATCCTTCTTCACAGGAGCCATTTTTTCTAGAAATATTATGTATTACGGATACTGGCTAAACCAACTAAAATAGGTGTCAAATGGTGCTATTTGTCTATGTGTTTATCAGTTCTTTTACTAAAACAATTATTTTGGTGCACAGTCTCAATGCAAGACTTCATGATACACACTCAAACACAATTTCTGCCAGTTTTATCATCTTTCCTCTGTAATGGCCAGAGAAGCAATTTTTTTTTACCCTCTATGGGGGTATAGATATAGAAAAAATAGTGTAAAAGACTGCAGACATGCAGTTTCTGCAGTTTTAAAATAGTGTAAGGATGTTCACACACTTAGCTTAGGCCAACATGAAAGAAAAATACTATGAATACTAAGAGCCGATTACACCCTTGGTTCAGCTTGTTTTTAGTAAACTGAAGATTTGCTGTGGATATATTAAAATAACTTCCATTTTGATAAAATTTAATCATTACTGAAATTTCACCTAATTAATCCAGTTTCACTAAGGAATGAATTTTCCCTCTTAACAACAAACTTTTTACTGCTGGAGGTTCATGCTAGCACAGCTTCTAGTGCCTGAGTTGTCTTAGCTCCACCTGTAAAACAATTCGTACACTGGTTCACCCTCTGTGCAAATCACGCAAAGGCCAACAACTTTAGGAAGTGTTAAAGCAGAAGAAAAAACACAAAAAGACATGAAATTATTCTTCAGAGGAGTAATAAGGCAAGACTAGAAGACGCTGATATCCAAAAGTTTCAAAATAAAGATCTTTATTTCAAAATAGTGTTTGCAAGTAGCACATCCAATTGATATAAAATACAAACAGCATGTTTTTCAAATGGGCCAGTTTGCTGAACTATAAACTGAAACACTGTACAAGTTCACAAGAATTATTATAAAATAGACAGTTAAGTTCTAATGTTTTCATTTTATTTAAACTCTATTTTCATATTTGACTTCTAATTCTGCTTGCTTTTATTACACAAGGTGCTTACAAGATTGTTTATAGAGTGAAAAGTACAAAACAGAATTTAAGGATATAAATATAGAAAAGAATTCCTTAAACTACATGCTAATATTCTCTGCTACAAAGATAGATTTTTCAAAAGTGCTAATATCTCTATGACAAACAGTAGCAGATTATATTTAAATGTGAAACAAAATACACAATTTTTTATTTTTTCAATTGTCTGTAATACTTTGATACTTCTAATCATTATGAGGTTTAATAACACTATTCTCACTTCCTAGTATTTCACAAATAAAGTGGGAAAAGGCATATCTGCGTGTGTATGTCCGTGTGTGTGAGAAAAAGTATATACACATATGCATGAACAAAGTTCTCATAATTATTGTTTTCATAATTTCAATAAATCAAAAACCCACTGAATTCTAGTAAGTAGAAACAAGGGCTTGTGCAGGGCAAACTGTATAGATAACTTTTACACAGAAAAGGACTCCCTAGATTGGTATCTTTTTATTTCTTTTTTAAACCATATCAACCTGTGGTAAAAGTAATTTTTAGTAAGATCTAGCATTGACTAAAAGCATGATATACAAATGTGCACTTTTCCAAGCACAGAACTGGAACTGCTCCAGCAGGTCAAGGGGCAGGACAAGAGATTGGAAATGCTCTTTCCTGTCTCAAAAGCACAATCAGACAAGAAACAGCCATAATCCACCTCTCTGTGACCAGGACATGAGGAAAGACAGTTCATGGTGCTGTCTAGCCCCAGAGAACATGTTCCCACAACCACGGTGTCAACCACAGACCTACAATGGACAAAGCGCTGTCTAGACTTTTTCCAAGGTGCACTGAGTCCCAATGCTCACTGTGATGCCCCCAATTTCCCCAGAGGCATTATGCCTTACAAAGACAAAATGCCTCCAGGCAATGCCACTCAACCAAGGCACCTCTTCCCCCTTCCCAATGTGGTTCAGTCTTTTAGGAGTCATAATTGAGCCCCATGGGCCTGATTCTGAGCACTGGGAATTTATCAATTTAACTATATTATTCCTTATTAGCCTGCCTATTACCATAATATTTTTGTGCTCTCTAACTGGAATTTAACCAATAGAAAATTCTGACATGAATGGAAATGCGCTTAGTTTACACAACACAGACCAAAATCTGGCCCAATCTATGGGGAAAAAAAAAAAAAAACAAACCATAATAAGAATAACACTTGTAGCAACTATCAAAAAACAGATTAGGAAACCCTCTGAGGGTGAATCTGCATTGCATCAGAATACACCACAATACTGCACACGTTAAGGCAAAAGGTAACACTTCCCAGCTCCCTAGTATAGTTAAGGATTTGGCTTCAGTGATAACTTGCAGTAGTAGGCACTACTAGTCAGTGTTCACAAGAAGAAGCTTTGGTTAATATCAGACCATTTGTCGACTTAGCTTCACACTCCTGTGATCTTTAGCTTGTCACATTTGCATAAACTGAATTCACTATAGTAGAAAGAGACAGTTACGGCCAATTCACTCAACACACCTGCTACTGGCTATTGATGACTCTTGTAACAAGGACTGAATTTAGGAGATCTACAAATCTACAATCTACAAATGGGATTTCTGGAGTGTAAACAGGAAAGTTTAAGTATGTGAGATTAAGATGTGTAGGTGGTTTACATAGAAAAGTTCATGAGCTACAGACATGGAGGGGAGAAATTAGCAGATGGTAAAGAAAATGGGTACTTTGATTCCCTAAATCTGGGAATGCCATAAACCTCTTTATGTGTTCCACAATTACAGTTACAAAAGAGAGCGCTATTTCTTGGAAAATCTTAACGGCATAGTAGGGAATATACATTTAGGTCTAACAGATCCTAACTGTATTTTTCAAACATTTTAAATCCCAATCCTTTTATTTTTAAAGCATATCAGATATTTTTTAAATGTTCCTTTTTTACACAGTTATTTAAAAACAACATTTAAAATGCCTCTGAGAATAAACATTTTTTCACTTGCTTTTTGCATTTAATGACAGAATTCGTTGATCAAGTCAGTATTAATTTGCTTTTATACCCTGTTTAAATTCTGCTACCCTCTGTAGATCTTTCTTACACGGTAAAGAAATAAATATTAAGTTATGTGACACTGGCTCCAAAGCCACAAACATTGACCAGGCCACTTAATGTACAGGTTTAGTTTCTTGAGTTAACTTCTAATATTTTTCCTCTTCTAGCCAAATTTTGAAGTATTGTTAGTCTATTAGTTTGTTACTCTAAGGATATATTTAATGTGTATACAGATTTCCAAAGTCTCTTTCTAAGACAAAGCGTTTCAAGTAATAATAGTACTGAAGTAAAATGATAAGGTCTCTGTTCTGTCTTGATTGATGACAAAGAAATCCTGGTACTCTTCTAGTCCAGGGCAAAACTTATGTCTGACTTTAGTTTGTCAGACAATCTCGGCAATGGAAAATACCAGGAATTGCTCTCTAATTGATGAGATATTCAAAACAAAAGACATATTGCCAACATGACCACTGTAGCAAAACCAACAGTAGATTTCTGATGCTGATTTTGAATTAAGTTTAAAACAATAGAGCAAAATTGCTTTCAACCCAAAGAAAGAGAAATAAAGATCTTTTGATTTTCAAAATGCCTGTAAAGGCATGTTATGCATGGAGGCATTTGAGTGTTTAAACATTAAAGTAGGTAAAGGCAAATACTTAAGGCTTTGCCTTGCAGTCTGTTCTCCGACCAAAACCTATCACTTGATTCAAATGGCAATTTTGCCTTCATATGGCCTGCAGTATCAGGCCTATAATTCACTTTTAATAAACTCTTCCATTTGCAAAGCCAAAAGGAAGCTGGAATGTAGCTTTAGTTTCACATACAAAACTATACAATTTGTGTTAGAACACAGATTTGAGGATTGCTTTTTAAAAAAATATTTATATAAAGGGAATTAACAGTGCAAGTGTGAAAATCTTACCTTGTCTTTCTTCAAATGTATTTAAAGAAAAGCTCTCCAGTTTTATAGAGAATAAAATAGAAAGGGATAAATATTTCATGATGGGAAGCAGATCCCACAGCATTCCATGCAGATCTCCAAGCAATCTGAAGATTCACAACATGCATCCATTATGCCACAGTCCATATCACACGGGCAGTTACAGTCATCCCCCATCTCGTCCCCGCAGCAACAGCAGCAGGCTTCTGATGTGCAGATGCCACAGGATGCTTGTCCCAGAACAATATTACAGAGGGTGAGAAATTCACAGAACAAGCAAGCCAGGATACAGTGAACACAGCAATCTTCACATGTAATAGTTCAGTAGCATGTCAGGAACAAACAAAACAATAAAAAAAAAGGCAAACAAGAAAAGAGAAAATCATTAATATGTTATTCTAAATACAGATATATCACAATGTCAAATAAGTAGCTGAATGAAAATGGTTCAGAGTAGACACAATCTACCACAAAAAAAGTGCTTCCCATCCTCATGGTCACTTCTGCAGCTTAACTCATCTCCAACTCAGTGCAAGTTTCCTGTCACCACTTCACTTCATGCAAATCCCAGGTACTAAACTGCTCAGATCTGCTTAGATCAATCTCTTTAGTCATTTATTATGTGAAATATCTATAGCTATTATTTTCAGTTATACATTCTTACATAAACATATTAAAAAAAAAATTAGAAAAACGACTAATGAGTGAAACTACCTAAAATTATTTCCAGCCTTTCCCAGTTCATCTCACTCTTCTGAATCTGTTTTGTTTGCTTGATATGTATGAAGAAAAATAAAGGAGTTGCCTCAACATTGTTGCTTTCTTTATTGTTTTATGCACACGTTAAAACCAGCTTAACAGCATGTTATATGCATTTCTTACTTTCAACAATATGTAAAATATTCAGTCAAAACACAGATTTTTCTATCGCTTTTCTACACAAATCTGCTGGCAATCCTTTTAATGTACTGCTTCAATCTTCAAGAGTTCTTCACTACACCTGAACACCAATATCCAGCTTTTAGAAGTACTACTAAATGATATAGAAAATTAAGGCGTCCCACAAACTATCTGCAAAAAATACGGCTCCCAGAGAGTAAATATATGGAATAACTTCAAACAATTGATACATCCACGAGACATGACAGGTAAACAAGGATTGGAACTAAGGGTGTGCCAGTGAAAAGGAGACTGCACGAATGAGGGATATACTCAATTGTACATAATATGTATAAATTCACACTTATAAACATATTTAATTTGTAAGAGGCAGTAAATAGTCATTCAGAAACAAAACAAAAACTTAAAAATACAAGAAGTGTTCAGGATGGAGAAATACTTTTCTTTCCTGGCCTCAGCTCTCGTTCTTTTTACTGCTTGCAAACTTTGAACTCTTTAGCCACAGACAGGTGACGATTGGGAAAATGTTCCGGGGAAAATATACTGCACAACCTCACTCTTCCCCTGTCCCTACAGTCTATCACAAGTATCCTCTACGAGAGGCTGTTAGGAATGACAGGATATTGAGCTATATGGACAATTGGTCTGACCACCTACAGACATTATGTTCTATAGACCTTATGTTCTTACTGTTCACAGGCTGAAGACTGTTGCCATAGGGGAAAATTTGCAATTACTTGCAGCAGTAATACTATTATCAGGCCTTCTAAACAAATTTATAAATGTAAATAATTATGACAGGTATGTTGATTGATTCCAAATACCTCTAACATTGCAGAAACTCTGACTGCATGATAGTGCAGCGATGACTTACACAAGCAAGCATAAATACTTACAGCAATGCAGCAACAGAGGCTTAGACCTGCCAAATCTGTCCCAAGAAGCAAAAGAAACTACTTGCAGTCATAATGTACTACTGAACTCTTATGCCCAAAAGGAAAAAAAACCAGATATATCAGAAAAAGCAAGAAATGGGAAAAGACACCAAAATCCTAACCTTAAAATTTCCCCACTACTGTGCAGGAAGCAAAACTGAGAGGAAACCACGGCTACATTTAAGGTGCTTTAAAGAAAATTGATTCTTGTATTAAAAGGCTTCTTTTCCCAAAGACATAATGTCGCTAAATAAATGACCTTCACAGAAAACACAGAAGAGATGTGAAAAAAAGCTGGGGTGTATCAGTTCACTGAAGAGGACCAAAGCCAGACTGATAGCGATTAATTAGCTGGTTGTCATGGAGATGGTGTTAAATATGCTCAGGTAAAATCTCCTTTCAGACTTTTTTTTAATATGAAGGAAAAAGATAAAGAAGCCAGGAGTTCTATCTTAGAAACCTTCATATCTGAGGAACTAAGATTTTAGTATATTGCATCTTTAAAATACAGCTTAAAGAAGCTAATACAACAACAAATGTCGTTCTACAATTTTTTTTTTCAGTACACCATAATAAAACTTTGTGTGTATAGGTATCACAAATAAGATGTCCAAAAAATCTTGCCTGCTTCATGCAGGGATATGCAAAATTGCAGGGAGAGAAATATACATTCACAGACATTATAATACATATCTATTGATGGGCACGGAACAGAGTTTATAGGTTAAAAAACAGGGTACTGTACTCAGAAAGTATTTTTTGGACCCACAAAAGAACTTTTCCCTCCTAATCTAAAAAAACCACCGAATCGAGACTTACAAGAAGAGGCTGTGTTGATTTAAATGAAGGTATTTCAAAGGTAAAAGCTATCAAAAATGGTCCAAGGCACTGTAAGAAATTTTGGCCATTAGTGTTATTACAGAAACTTTGTAGAAAGTCTTTTTTTCCATCTCTTCTTCACTGACTGAAACACTAAAAGAATTTATTTACCTACTCTTTATTTTTATTTCCTTCTCCCCAGGTGGCAAAGCTAATATTAAATTCAAAAAATCTTTATATGACGATTTTACTTAACCTCCACAAACAACAGAAAGTAGAGATACCCTTTGGTGCTCTCTTCATTCTTGCAACGACCCATTTGTACAACGAACATAAACTTTGACCCACATTTCAAGGACAAACCTGAAATAATCATGCTTTTATGTTCTTCATGTTATTGACTTTTAATAGCTATCCAGGTAGCAATTATTTAACACATGACAAAGCATGCTGTTACCTAGTCCTACCTAACTTGCTGAATTCAGAATCCTGACTCTAAAAGGCTGTAATACAGTTGGATAAAATGGGTGGAAGAATAATTTCTTCCACATATGACCCTTATTTCTTGGCTTCTTATCTACAGATGCAATTATAGGAAAAAACACAGTTACACTGTATTTTTGTAGTAATAACAAAACTACATGCCACACAAAACTCATCCTTCTCTAGTATCTACATTCCTACAACAACCTGTCAGTTCCACAGAAAACATTACACATCTAAAACCGACTGCTGTTATGATCAGTGGAATGCAGCCATGAAGGTGCTATACACAAAGCTCACTCCACGAGAGATGACCACAGGTTTTTCATTACCATGTTGGAGACCACTACAATATATCTCATTGCTTACACACGACACTCCAGTAATTTTTTCCTGCTTATAAGACCAAGGAGAGTATTTTAAATTACATATTATTCTAAATTTCAACACTTTTTAGTCCATTAAGAATAAAGACTATACTTAACTTCCAGTCTTTAACCTTACCCTGCCAATTTTTTTTTTTTTCTTCAAATGACTGGGGAGTGGAACACTTTAGAACTAAACACATTTTATGTATTTGTAAACTTGGTGATTTTAATGTCTGACAATGTGCTTTCTGGAAACTTTGAGTATATTCTAGTCTTTTCTAATAAGGAAATGATACAGTAATACTAGTTATGACACTGGTGCCAGCCTAAAATTATCTATTTCTTTATGGTTTTTTTTGTTTGTTTTTTGGGGTTTTTTTTATTTGTTTTTTGTTTGTTTGTTTGTTTGTTTTTTGGTTTTTTTTTTGTTTGGGAATTAGACGTTCTCATTCCTCTTTTCCCATTAGATACATTAAAGCAATCAAGAATTAGGGGCACATCTTTATTGTGGACGAAACTCCATTAGCCTTGACATTCATGATGCACTACTGTTGATAGTAAGTTAACTCTGAAGTTTCTTGAGGTTTAAGTTTTCATTAAACCAATTTCCCTCTCTGTGGAAGTATTTAAGTCTCATTACACAGGCAAACCATTAACGAAGATAAACATTTTTAAGGACTTCTACACTACACCACACCAGTCTCAAATTTCCATTGTTTTTCAATTCTTATATTACACTTTTCTCTAATTGAGAAATGCTGCACTAGAGACTGTCACTATACAAAAGCGAGGATGAGGGCTGCAAACACTGTCTAGAGGCATACTTTAAAACAAAAAAAAACATTCCAAACCAGTACATCTACTTTAGTTCTTTCACCAAATGCTTCTGATTTCATCGAAGCACTGTATCACATTTGTTGACTAAATAAAAGCTCCCATAAGCTATGCTAAGTGGCATAAATTACAACAGTCTTGGTCTGTAGGCAGTACTAGTATATTTTATTAGACCAACTCGCATTTGAGGAAAAAAGATGAGCTTTCAGATACTCAAGCTTATCTTCAATTATTCTTTCATTTCGTCTGGGATGAAAGTTAGACCTGATGTTAAAAGGGTCATCCCACATGACATTTTTTAAAAGCAATGTAAGTAAAGGTGTTTCCTTAATCCTTTGGCACGTCCCCAAAAGGCACAGATTCATTAGGGAACTCAATCAAAACTCTTAAACAATGCCAAGGCAAATAGAACCCAACCAACACGTTCCAGTTTTTGCTGCTTTATATCATACACACACCCTCAACGATGTGCAGATTTAACCAAAGAGTGGATACAGTACAAGAAACATCTACTTTAACTGGGTTCTAAATGTTACCACAGACAATATCCAGACAAGAAATAGGCCTAAGGTCCCTTCAAACTGTTTACACACTGTTATTCAAAGCCCAGAAGGCCCCAGTTTTAACTTATCTCAGTTATAACAGCTATGCTCATTAAAGGAAAAGAAACAATATCAACAATAAAATTATTTTAATGTTCGTCCATGTCTTTAAACATTTGCATGTGCACACCACTTTTTACTTCTAAAACCTCTGCATACAGATATCACCATGGTATCCAATTCCTTTCAAATACTGAAATTTATATTTATTCTATTTCTATTTTGCTTGTATTGTCTCGTCTGCGTTTTTATGAAAAAGTGCAGCTCTACTTAAGAAACAGATTTTTAAGAGAGCTATCAATCATCAAAACTGTACAGGAAATGCGGAAGGTGAACTGAAAAATATACAGAGAAATGCATGTGCAGGCTGGTATGTGCTGCTTTTATAACGTTTGACAGTAACCTGTCACAAACTGACTCGAAAAGCTTTCATACCAAGCAGGCAGGTCACATATGATAAAAGTTTTTCATGTCTACAGTGGTAAATAAGCTCACTTACAGGATGGTGACCTTGGTCAGCTTCTTACTAACTATATTCACCAAGTTCAGACAACTCAAAACAAATCTCCAGGCACTCTGCTGTCTCACAGAGAGAATCAAAAAGGGCAAACCCACAATCAAAGTGACAGCTGAGGTCTTCAGCAGGGGTTTACTGCGGGCCCCCGCAGAGCCCTGAACAGAAGCCCCAGCAGGTGCTACAGGCGTCCCGCAGTCCGGCAGCTCGGGCTGGCAGCGGCTGAACACACAGCGCCAGCGGCTGAGAGCCCGCAGCCAGAGCAGCACCGCACCAGCCAGAAACCAGCCCAGCACAAGGTTCTTAAAGGGCTGCGGAGGCGAGGAGCAAAATTACTGAGCAGCCGCACACACGCTGTCACACCTCCCACCGCTCCTGCAACGCATGGGGCCCATGGGCAGCCTCTGCGACCAACCGCCTTTCTTTTGAGAAAAATCACTGCACCCAGGAAAATGCGCACAGAAAAATAAGAAAAGGCAGAAAGAACGAACTGACATGTTGTATAGAGTACGGCTATTTCTAGATAATAGAGTGACATTTATATAGACAGGGGAAAACATAGTTACGAAACCTAGTATACGTGGTATTTCACCATTTAAAATAAAAAACTATTATCCCTATTGAACAAGAAAATTAAAATGTTGCCCGAACAGGCAAATCACACTGAACACATGGAAGCTTTCATCAAAACTTATATTCTAAGCTCTCAATACAGATTTAACCTCAGGAGTAAAATGATCCATATCAAAAATACTTATATACTAAGAAATCTGCTAATTTCCAATACCTAAGACTTCCTTAGAATACGAAGCCTTCATTGCCACTGCTCATCACTGCAAACACTGAGACAACTTAGGCACTAGCTAGACCATGTCCTTATAAAATAAATGCTGTTAGAAGACCTTTTTTTGTTACAGGCCCTGCTTTCCACTCAATCCTGTTAAAGAACATGTAAATTACCTTTCAAGACACCAACATAAACCATGCTTAAAACACATCACTCTTTAAAATGCATTCTTAAAAAACACACATCTGACCATATGATTTGCCCACTGCCTGATTGACAACTGTGTTCTGATACAACCTTGTATAATAAAAACCCCTGTTTAACACTTCATGCTCAGACATAAATCTACTTTGAAACAATTTCTAAAATATAGCAAATAAAATTTCAGCTAAAGTAAGGCGATCACAGGATACTAACAAGTAGCTGCCTAAATACTACTTAACGCTATGGGATGGATTTCAGACTTGTATGTGCGTTTAAAAAAAAAAAGCCAGGTTGAGAGATAGCCAACAGATATTTCTGCAGTGTTAGGCTGTTGATGCACACTGTTACTGAATTTCAGTAAATAATACCATTCAAATAACTGAACAGTATATAAAAGAAAACTTACTGCTGCCCTGGTGTCCCTGAAGAGGAAGAAAACCCAACACAATCCTATTGCAAATCACTGAAGGAAAGTTTCCCGGAAACCATTTTTCCTATATAAAGTTATATAAACCAAAGTAAAACGCTCCTGTTTCAAATAGCAGCCTGCTAGCATGCTAAAACAACTACTCACTACTTTCCATGTATATGCACCTAGTGGCTCTTAAGACCCTGGCTTAACACAAAGTCTATTTGTTGGACTTGCTTTGTCTTCAGTTAAGCCACCAGTATCACTTGGGATATTCTAATAAATTAATGTAGTCAGCAGCATGAGTTAAGTAGTGTCCACCAACCCCATGCTTTGATTCAAAATCTAGAACAGATGAAGTTGCATTATACTAAAAGAACAGGGAGGGGGAGAGGGACGTTTAATTCAAACGCACCCTGAAATGTTGAATTTTAAACACTGGATTTGAAAAAACACCCACACTTTGGGTGAAATAGTTCATCGTAACTCTAAGCTCAGTAGCACAAGAAGCACAGTCCAGAAAGCTGAGGAAGGTCGCTTCAGGCTTTGCTTCTGGGAAATCATGAGTTGTAACTTTAATGTGGTGGCAAGTCTGCACTGACTGTCCTTCCCCAGGGTCTCACCCCCATGCTGCAGGCTTTCCCTATCTAACTCACTGCTGCATCTAGCCTTATTACACTTCCTAAAGACGTCTCCTGAAAGAAACCCATTGCAAAGAAGATGCCTTCTAGTGCCTTTCTGGTTTAGAGAGCCTGGGAAAGAAGGAATAAAGAATAGATCTCACTATCTATACAGGAGGCAGGCTCATGATCTGTACAGCACAGTTTAACAATCTACTGTTTCCAAATGAATACAGCTATTGTGTATGCTCAAAGCCTTTTGAGTATGTGAAGTACCATATTAAACTCAAATTATGGAGTCAGTGGAGTTGTGGAAACTTCCCTGCTGAACACAGTAACTTCTGAGGTCACAACAACTTGACCAGAAGCGAGAGCTACATGTCAACAATTAATTAAAACCTGTATTCCCTCTCTCCATCCTTAACTTTTCATAAATGATTGCTTTGATTCAAAAAATGCATAACATCAAGCTTCATAAGGATTTGGTAGGAAAACTTGGTTTGGTTTCTGGAAAATAATAAGCATCTACCTTGGTGCCTCACTCCCTTAATTAAATTCCTCTTCCATCCTTCCCCCTGCCCAACTTCTTTCCTTTCCTCCTCCAATTCTGCCTGTCATTTTTACTTACCTTCCACCACTCCGATACACATATGTATGTATTCAGTTACTCATCTTGTCTTCATTTCCTGACATCTAGATCTACTGTTCTGCTGCCTCATTGCTGTCTCCTTTAGACCTCTTCTCTTCTTTAAGTTGCTCTGGACAGGTACCGATGCATCTGAACACAGCAGCTAGACTGCCTTCCTTTTCACTCATTTACAATTGCTTTTTCATATTTCCAAGGTGTTTTTCTCCACTGCTCATAACAAACAGGTGCAAGACAGTAAGAATTCTCTTTGCTAGTGGCCTACCAACCAGAGTTTTGGAAGTAACATGATACCTCTGGCATCAATAATTCAAAATATTATTAAAATTTCTTTGAGCTAAAAAATTTTTTATTCCCAATATTCACTGAAACCCATCCAGACCCTTTGAAAAACCCTTAGAACTGAAACAGTGTTTAAAAACTGCTTTTTAGGAGTGACACTCCAACTATTTCATAATTCCTTTGGTTTTTTGTAGTTTAAGTTATGGAGCTGAGTAAGATTTCTTCAGGGACAATATGGATTAATAATAGATGCGGAAGAAAAGCAGAACTGGTAGTGCACTCACACCCTCCTAAGTCTCACTGGATGTGAAAGTGTTTCTAACCAGCATATTCTGGAATGCTGACATGACTACATATACTCCAGACTCATTTAAAAAAGGAGTTTTTTAAGCTTTTATACTACTGCTACCAAAATGTCTGTTACATTTTAAGCATTTTCTACACAAATTCATCTCCGAAAGCTCACAAGATGTGACCCACAGCACAAGTGGAGTTTGCAGCTGGAACGATTAATAAAAGAGTTCTTAACTGTGGTGGGTGAATTTTTGAGGGGTGGCAGACTGGGAGGCTTCATAGCTTGTGTTGGGACTGCTTAGTACTTTGTACTGGACTGCTTAGTACTTTGTACTGGACTGCTTACTGCTCCTGTTATAATAGATTATAACAGGAGCAGTACCGACCTTCATGGGAAGACCTGCTACCCAGGGTAAAGGAATACTGAACTTTGTTTAGCTTTCTAGCATATCAACTGAAACCTGTGGTGTATGAAGCAGCATGCTACATTTCAAATAAGCATGAGCCTGAATATGCTCCTGTGCAGGATGGGGGGCAAGCCCATTATGTTTCTTGATTCTATCCTGCTTGAAACCCTTCTGGGCTTTCTATTCTGTCAACAGATACAATATTCTAGAGCAAAGTAGCAGACCTGGACAAACGTTGCATTACAACCAAGTGTGGTGCTCCAAATATTCATATCTTGTCTTTCAAGAAGAATCAAGAAGAACGTAGCTTTTGGGAGGGAATAAGAAAAAACTGAAAAATATTTTCTCTTTCCTACAGTTTAAACTCAGCTTGACAGCCAGAATTTTTGCTTTTCTTCCTTCTGAGGACATAATCTACCTCTTTTCTCTGGCCACTTTCCTTCATTTAATTCAGTTAGTCTCCTGACTGACAACAGAACAGAACATTTAAGGAGGAAGACAAGGCAGACAAAGTAAAAATACAGGATGTGTATTTTCAGGCTTAAAAAAACAAACAAGGCTAGCAATTAGATTATAAAATCCAAGGTACTACATATGGAATAGCAAAATTAAAGTGAATTGAAATATCTGAAAGTGTACAAGTTTACTTTATTTCTTTCTACTAAAACTTTCTGGATGCTATAGTAAACTAAGTAGGTGAGTTAATTCAGGTGATTCATTACTCGCAGGAGAAAATAAATATAGTTGGTCTCTTTCTGAATAAGATCATTTAAAAAACTGCCTAGAAGTTATATTATTACACTATGTATGTGTGCCCAAACACAAATACACACCTTCAAGTAAATTCAAACCCAGCAGCTCTTCAGCAGTAACCAGTGACTTATGAGGTTAACACGGTACAAGTTGAAGGAAAGCTAAGTTGTTAAGCAATGTTGCAAATAATTTTCAATAGTTTCATATCTTTTCCATCTTCCTGTAAGCCTTGTCAACAGCCTCTACAGAAATGTCATTGAATCAGAAGAGGCAACTGCTCAGAAAAAAGCCTCTTTGCCCAAAAATGTTCATTATACAAAGAAGCTGTAGAAGCTGGGTACAAATTAAATTGTGTGCACCATTTTGAAAGAGTGTCTATGCAATCCTCAGTCACCAAACTTATTAACATACTCTTCTGGTTTAGTATAGTTAGATGTATTTATCAAGCATATATATATGCATATATATACACACATATATTCCTGATGTAAATGCAATTACAGTCCTTTGAACAAGTAACTAGGCTAATTATATCAGGTTTTTGTAGTGCAGTCTTCCAGAAGTAGCCATAAGGGGTTAACATGACTTGTAGTAATAACACAATTATTTTTAAGTTATCAATGAATCATTTTTCCCTTAAATAGAGAGCTCTACTTTGTGTTAATTTAGATATTTCAGGTGACCGTTGCCAGATTTTCTGATTGTGCATTTTCTAAAAAATTGGGATGATAGAACAAATAAAGTATGTATTGATACTTCCTGAAAGGCAACAGCTTGATAAGAATATTACTTATAGTTTATAGTTCTGTCTGTTAGCCCCATAGGGTATCTCACTGAAAAGCTGAAGAAGCTGCCAGAAGGCTTGTATATGTGTGCATGCAGATGTGTTTACACAAATATAAAACATGTCTTTCAGAGAACTGTAAAGCAAAATAAATTTCAAAACCAGAAAATCACTTTTAAAAACAAATATTCCGTTATGGGCATATTCCAATACATCAGACATACGATAATCACTGCATGATAAAACCTGTGGTTTGCTCAGATGGAGTAACAGAAAACTTAGAGCTGCAGCCATTTGCAGACCAGGACAAGCTATTCAGAGCATATATCCAAGTTCTCACATTCAAAATGAGAACGCTACAATGCCAGATGTACAATGTTGACTATATTTAACCTTAGCTATCAGGTGACTCGTGAAACTGCATGTGACAATAGAACTGACCTGTATTTCTGTGCTTTGAAAGAATGCAAGTTACACAATGTGACAACACTATTTAATTATCTATGTACTAATCAGATATGAGGATATAAAGGATATATCCTTTAAGGATAACGGCATTTCTACTGTACATAAAAATATTGTATAATGGCAGTTTCAGGCAACTAACACAATTGTGTTGGATATTAAAATCAGACATTAGAATTCAAAGCTAAATCTGAAGGTATCATTAATTTTCTCCTCAATCACTTAGTAATTTGACATAATTCTATTCAGTTACTAAACAGAAAAAAAGCCCAACAACTGTTTTTATTGCAGGAGAATTTTAGAAGAAAAAAGGAAATGTTTGCCATAATTAATTTTATACGGGAATGAACAGGGCAGGCACTGCCTCTTTGAAACTATAGTTTGGGGTTTTTTTCAGAGGTTGAATTTCTTAAAATTCAGAGGCCTGCACTTTGTTTCAGTCACATGAACAGATCTAGGATTCTTAAGATACAGTCTTTTCAAAGTGCACTAAGGAGAACCATATAAGAATATGTCACGTAACAGAAAGGAGAATGCAGGAAGTATGAAGTTGTGATTTTGGAAAGAAATGTTAGAGGACTAGAAGTGCAACAGAAAAGTAACAGTAGGTTCTTGAAGATAAATATGAAAATAAACAATAACAAAGGGGATGAGCCCATGGAAGGGTCTGAGTGAAGCTATTCTTGATATTACTACACAGATTCACTGAGTAAGTTTGACTAAAGTAGTTGAAGTCAAAAGGAGTCACTCCACTGACATCAGTAGGCTTCGTTCAGGCTGCTACATGTGGCCCTTCTGATCCCTCCTCCTTTCATCTAGGCTGAGAATCCTCCCCATTTCACTGAACACTACCGTCTCCCATTTCTCTAAGAATCTGTGTCTGTCCCCTCCCTCTGGAGGTGTTTTTTTAACCAGTCACATCTATGCCTGCCTCAAACCAATACAATTTCTAGCGCCTCTACACTCTTGTTAAGGGCAATAGCAAAGTCCATTGAGTTTCTTAGTGCTAATGAGAAGGCAGTGGATTGAAAAGCTCAGGAACTCTGGAACCATGAGTGTAAATGCAAGCAGTGAGAGCACAGGGACACAGCTAAAACAAAAGAGAAATTATTTACTTTTGCTTACTTAAGCTATGCAGAAGGAGTATGAAGCTTTTTCATGCACATTATCTACACCCCAAATATAGCATAAGGCACACTGAATACTGAAGCACAGGTCACTGTTTTATTATCTAGTGTTCAGACCTCATGGCTAGTCACGATATCGGCTAACAGAACATTTCAAAAGCAAAGTCTACCCTCACGGAGCCTGCCATTACTGGATTTAAATATTTACTATGCTTTGAAGCAGTAGTACTTTAATGTTTTTTTTCTGGTGCACGTGTGACAATGTTGACAGGAGTTTCTATCAGTTCAGGATACTAAGTACAGAGACTAAAACATTATCAGATCATGCTGACCAAACATTTGAAAGCAAGAACTCTCCCATTCCTTCCTTTTCCTTCAAATACTTAATATTTTCCTTTGGGAAAGAAGCTTGTCTTTTATCTTAATAACTTCTATTTGCTTCTGGAGCATGAGTCACGCTCTTCAATTATTTTCAGTTGATTGTATATTTTTTACTGAGGTTTGGTTGGTCTTTATTCAGTTTGGGCTTTTTAATAAGAATATCAGCTTACCTTCTGGTGAAGTACCTGGCTTTCGAGAAAACACAGAGCTTATTTTACTCTTCTTGCTGCTGTTGCTGTTGACAGACAAGGTGGACTGAATTTTTCTGTGCATTTTTTCTGAAACAGGAGCCGAAAGCTTTCTGTTGTCTGCAGGCATATGCTTGACCCCGTTGTGAATTCCACTTCCATTACTCAGACCCATATGGCCATTTCGGATTTTGCCACTTTCTTCCTCACTCCTTTCCAGTGCTGAAGTATTTGGCTGAGGCAAACGTTGAGGTTGTGCTTAAAGAGCAAGAAAGAAAGGGTTAATTTAAATTGTAAATTGATAACTGAACATTTTAGGCTAGACTGGGAATGCAACTTTCCTTGCTCTTATTGATCTAAAAACAGACTAACAAGTTAACATTCTCCCATCAAGACAATAAATCAAAAACTATCTCTAGATTAAAAATAATAATTAGGTATTCAAAAAGCACCTCATGTCTGCATGAGGCCTAGATTCCCCATTCGGCAGTGCAAGGAAAGGCTCGCAAGGTTTTGTGAACTATATAGAGAGAAAAATGCAAGCAATTCAAAGAAAGGGAGAAAGTCAAGACTGGGTACCAACACAGCAAAACTGAGATAAACTTGTATTGAGGGAATCAAATGAATAAAGTGTGAAATACACCCAAATGAGAGAAAAAGTGTAGGAGTAAACACACAGACCACAGTAACGGGCTAAGATGCAGGCTGGCCAACCTGCCAGCCTTCAGAAAATAACCTGAGTGATGTGGTAGGGGTCCGCTGACAGTCAGCCACCACCGACCAGTATATTAGAGAAAAACAGGAATATGGAGGTAACTAACAAGTTTGAGCTTAAATTCATAAAGATCATAGATTACTGAGAAGTACAAAACCAATCAAAATCTGGTTTTGTGGAAGAAGTAACCAGAAGGAACCTGCATTCAACCACAGAGCTATGGCAAGCCAGAGTCCCTCCCTCCATATTCTTCAACTCAGAATCACAATTGTAGAAATGGCTGTAATGGTCCAGTTAGGGACTTAATGAAAACACTAAAATGGTCAAAGGAAAAAAAAAAAAACAATCCCTGTCAAGGCAAGAATCTGCAGTGACCTGGCTAAGTCTCTGAGAGTACGCTATAAACTCATTCTAATGACTAAGCATGAAACTTGACCATTCTGTGTTGAGCTACTGCATCATAAAGCAGAATATTTTTAAGAACATGGAAAAGGGATTTCCTAGGTATTCTTTAGTCTTTTCTTAACTAAAGAAAAGATGCATGATTTTTTAACGTAAAGCTTTGTAATAAAAAAAGTGGTTTCAATTTAACAATTCTTATTTAGGGAAAAAAAATGCCTTTCGTGGGGGAAAACTAATTAAACTGTACACACAGTAACACAACAAGATTTCACAATCAAAAAGCATCAGCCAAATCACCTCTCCTAATCAAAACACTACTGCATCATGCTTGGACATAAAGAGGTTTTCCGACAGTCCAGTCTTCAACTATTCAAAAACATTATGTCAAAATCCAGATTCTATTAGATACTTAGTGAATGAGAAATTAGTGCCAGCTAAAGGAAAAACAGTGCTGCAGTCCATTCTCTTTTCAGATGGTCCATACCCATTTTCTGATGATTTCACAGTATAGTTTCACATACAGATTACACTGTGTACAAGGTAAAAATACATATAGATAATTATAGTTAGCTTGCTCTAAAAGAAACATCTCCACTGATCACTTGAGGTACAAGTTAACACATTTTCCAACAAATACTAGTGGGACACACAGACCGACATGGTCCCTAAAAGGACTCAGTTCTAAATTTGCCTAACAAACACCCAATGCTTTCCTTTGATCCAGAACATTAACACCATTCTCAGATTGCTTTCTCCACTCTCATAAACTTTTCCAGATTAAACTTCACACAAATCTTAAACTTTATGTCCTGGTCACACAACAAAGGATTCTTTTTCATAATAGTTTAAATATTAACTGGTTCATGCTTTTCTTGCCATTTGATATTTTAGTCACTGCCACTAGGGTTTTCAGAAGAGAGCCTTGACTGCCCACATTGATCTAGGTCAGAGTAACCCTGCTTGAACCTACTTGACCAAAGTGATAATTTTCTGTTGCAGGAAAGAAAGGGAGAGCTGGGGGAACATTCATGTTTTAGACTCCCCAAAGATGTTACAGAGAATACAAAGATCAAAGATCATTCCCTTCCATTACCAGTAGTAACCGCTCAGAAAACTCCAAGCCAACAAAACAGGAGCACACTATCTGATACCTGAAGAACTAACTGTAGCCCAAAGGCTTTTTTATTGACAATGCTGAAACTGCTTCTCCTTCAATTCTGCATCAGTGTTTGCAAAATCTATGAACAGAAGCATAAGCAAGGCACTTTCTTCACTCTGGAATTCAATTTGTGCTATATATTTGGTTAATATTTCCAAACTCTCATAAAGGTCCCAAAACAAATTTTTGGGGAATTTTCTCCTATTTGAGTAAGTATTATTAAAAGTATACTACCAGGAACCCTTTGTATAGATTCTCTTTCCATGTATGTGCAAAATTAATTTTGTTAAAAATCAAGAGTCATTCCTTCCATTTAAAAAATAGTCAATGTAGACCCAACCACAGTCAAAAATCTTTGCCAATGTCAGAAATTAAAATTTGCTCTCTAAAATGCAGTATTTATGTCTACAGCACCGCATAGTTTTATCTTCATTATTCCACTTAAATGTAAATTTTGTAATTAGGGAACTGTGTTTTTCATGTTTCGTGTAATGATGTTTCCTCACACTGCACTGCCCGTGATTCCCTGCTGTGGAGTAGTGCAGTCATACCAATGAACTAGAATTGCTGGGGAGCAGTTAACCTTCCTCAATAAACACAAGCAGTAGACTATTCAAAAAATTCTCTATGTCTGGTTGCCAGTTTATAAAAGTGGCATGTGTGACCTTTTCTTAGCCAGTTAAGTTGGTGGTTGCAGCTTACAAATTGTTTGTGTATTTCTGGGGCTTTGCTACAATACAGTAACTTGACAAAATATCCAAAATTCAATCTTCAAAATTAGGTGTGTTTCTGTCAAACTGTGGGTAAATGGAAAGTCTTGGAAATGTGAACGGTTATAAGTTTTCGCTTTTATTATTATTTTTACTAAGGGTTTAGGGACTTTTCTATGTTTTTTTAATTTTAATTTTTTATTAAGTAATCCTGTTCCCAAACTACTCTTACTCGAGTCTTTTAGCATTAACATACAACTTTTTAGCTGACTGGCTTTACAGTATTCACATGTGATACGCAGGTCAAATCAAAATGGAATAAAACCCCAAATGGATTAGTTATCTCAATTTAAATTTATTTTAACTTTATTGATAATTTTGCACTAGGGAGACTTGAATCTTATGGTTAAAACACACTTGAAACCAATTAGGAACCATATGACCGCATTCTAGCATAAAGAACAAAAGCAATTGACAGTTCCAAGATTAAACCACAACCACTCAGTTTAGAACAGAAATATTTTTACCTTATTTTTAAAAGGTTGTGTATATCCTAAAAAAAAAAAAAAAA
>VZTF01007593.1:288571-319008 GCA_013397755.1 Cnemophilus loriae
AAAAAAAAAAAGGTGTAATATGGAGAACGACACAATGCTTCTTAAAACACAGTGATACCCTGGGACTCTCACTCTCTCTTTAATGATCCACTGCTCTCATTCAGCTGTCTTTCTTTTTTCAAATCTTTACATATGTGACAGCTCTCAAAAGTAGACCATAGACCATCTGGCATTTTCTGAGGTGTAACTTGTGCAAATTCAGCTCTACTGGGAACACAATGCTATCTTCTGCCTCCGTTATAAAAGATACAATAGAATGTAGAACTTATGAGTTGTTTTGAATTATTCATTTTTTGCCTGTATATTCAAGAAATTTTACAAACTCTGCATTTTGTACTACATAATCACATGCGTTAAAGGTACAAAGAAACTTTTTGACACCTCTTTTCTACAGAAAGATGGCATTTTGTTTGATATGTGAACATTCAGCGCCTGTTATATCATTCTAAACAGGCCGTGTGCTGCTACAAAAGATCCCATTTTACACTCTATGTAAGAGCAAAAATGTTATTCTTGATATTCACTAACTAATGCAATACACATCAAAATTTCAAATGTGTGTTGGATGAACATTCAGCATCGTCAAATCAGGATGGTACTGGTCACCTACTATACTCTAAAGATTTAAGAAAAAAATCATTCCTCAGACAACATAGAAAAATTGTCATTTCAAACATCTACAATGAGTAGTTTCAAAATGTCCTAAGAAATACCATGCTTTTCAGGTTAATATGTTTTTAATCTTTAGCAAAACCAGTAGATTTAAGTCAATATTTTATACAGTGCTAACACTAGTGGATTTTCAATAAGAATGATAAATATTAGATTAATGATTCAATAGACTGAATCTTTTTTGATAGAAAACTAGCAGATAATATAGGTAGTAATAACTGCACATGAATCTCTGCCTGTGGAAAAGCAATAAAAAGGCAATATATTGCTATAGCATATAATCTATTAGTGTGTTTCACACTTCCTTGTCGTTGGTTTGCTTGCAAAGTGGGCCTTAATACAATAACTTCTGCTGTTATTTAACTGACTTTACACAATAATTTAATTGTAAGGTTACTATCTGGTGAATTCAAGTAGCAAACATTTATTATGGTTTTTGATGATTTTGAAGTAACTGTGCACATTCTCTTTCAGACTGCAAAACCCTTAGCACACTTTAAACGAATATGCACATATATATGCACCCTGACCGTACACTGTTTTTACACCTTGCAAAGTTCCAGCTATTCTTAAAAGAAAAATCCTGATGCATGCATTTAACAGAAAAATGTATGTCAACAGAGGGAAACTCAACCGAAAGAGGACAGTCTAAGCTATCATTAGGGATTTTAGACAAAACACAAAAACAAACATACACTGAATGCAGACTCCTCTGAGTCAAAGTGAATCAAAAGAAAACATCAGGAGGGAGAGAAGAATTGAGACAGTTAATTAGTAGCCTAATCACATCAAAAGCAATTCCAAGGCAGCTGATACATACACCCGTGGAGTTTGCTAGTCTGGCCAATGAGAGTGATGGAAAAAATACCTACCAGTTTACAGCCTGGGTTATCTGACTACACACCTAGAGAGGTAAGCAAGATTTTTTTCTTTATGTATGACACAATAGTTTATGATTACAAATCAGGCCACAGTAACAGTATTTTTGCAGGTGAATGTGAGAAGAATAAAATGCACAACTCCTGGTCGTAAAAACTGTAACGGTATTTTCAAATATTGGGAAAATACAACATATTGTTTCACTTGACAGCATTCTTAACACTTCTCTCTTCCCAAAATAGTTGCAACTAAATTAAGAAGATGAGCTCTTTTGGAAATACAGAGGTCCTGATCGGGTCCACTAACACTGAAAGCCAAGATCTACATGTTAATTTGAGCTGGAAGAACTATTTGATCTCAGTGGTCACTGCCCCTACTCCCTCTGCATGGATCACATGGAACGGACCATATGTAAAAGGGAGGTAAGAATCAGGCCTCTGGTTTTTATCTGTACTTCTTCAGAACACCAATTTAAGCTTAAGGGGGAAAATAAAGCAGCTGACAGTCAAGAATTGCACAGTAAAACCAGGGGCTGCCTGAATTCTAGAGTAAAATTAAGGTGATTCTAAATTACTTCTGGAGAAAACATAAATTCTTTAGATATAAAAGGCAACATTTCCCACTGACTAGCAAAAAATCTTAACTTTTCAAAAATATTTTATATTGTATGTGTTATACGCTCAATAAGCATAAAATTTTAGTGAAACTGGGAGAACTCTAATATCTCAACCCTTCTCCATCCCCACTTTCTAACTAAAATCCTGACTATTCTCTAATATGATCTTCAAACTACATCAATAGTTTTCTCTGTCTAGCTATCCAGAATATTAACATTCAGATTACAAGATGTACCTCTGAGTCAACCTGTGAAGTGGCTTTTGTCAGCAATTATTTTTGAATATTTTCTGGGACATAAATAGCATATACTGCAGCTACCATATCACAGAAGGCATACATTAACTAAATAATAAGGTACCATCAAGGCACCATCTATCTTTTAAAATCATTTTTTTACACTGAATTTTTTATACCATGCTGACTTTACAAGGAAAACAAAGTATCAACTAACAGCATCAACCACCTTTTTAGAATTGCCTCTTGTAAGACGTGAGGACATCTTCAAAATGAATACAATATATTATTATGAAACAGGATGTCCTTTGTAATGAAAATACTGTAGTAAAATTGCTGGTACGAGTTTTACAGGCCCCACACTGAGAACACTTTGTTAGAATACGTCTGAGAGCACATCCAGGGAACACCTGGTATAAGAGAAATGAGGCTGGCAGGGGACAAAGGGAAAAGACATTTTATTCTGACAGCTTTCATTCGGTGAAGGGTGGACAAGAATGGCAAACACATGTGTGCATGTGTGTTTATGTGTTGAGAAGCAAAACAAGGGCACAAGACGGTGCCCAAAGTACTCTTATATCTGTGCAAAGACACCTGCAGTGCCTTCCTTCGGACGCACTGCAGCACTTTACACACTGTTTGAAGGGTTGCAGGAACTGTATAAAGATGTCTTTGACAGACCCAGAGATGCAGTTACCACAGGGAAGCATGAATAGGGCTGGTAGCCAGGGTTTACAAGGCTGATAAGCATTCCAACTGAAAATATGGAGTGAATTTCTCTATTTACAAATCATTTTTCTTGATGTGATTTTGCAAAATGAACAAATGCCCACAAATTTTCTTTAATGACTGCAACAGCAAATTTTAAATCTTTGCTAAACTGAGTAAATCCCTAACATTTTTAGTTACCTACCTTGTAACAATTATCTCAGAATCAAAATACCCTTTGGCTTCTAATTACCATTAGGTTGTCAGTAAATTATTCTTCTTTATCAAACACACATCTTGCCGTCATTAGCGATGTTTTTTCTGAGACTGCAAATATTGTCATCTATGATAAACTTTGCAGATGATCTGGGAATTCTTGATAGATCACAATATAATTAGAAATAAAGATAATTCACATAATGTAACGATTGTTAAACTACACCTACATAAAGTTGAACATAGTTCTTACCATAGTATAGTTTCTTACTTCTTGAGAACAAAGAACAGGAACTTACCACAAAATACCAAGAGCCAAACACAAACCAGGGCATTATAAGTAACAGACACCCATACACCTGGGAAATAAATCCCTACACAAAGATGTGTTCAAAAGCAGGAAATTTTGCTGCAAACTTTCCACTTGCAACATTTCTGTATCCATTTTTCTTCTCACGCATTCTGCTAGGACTGGAAAAGAATTGTACTGTATTTGCTTTTATGTTTCATAGCATCACAACTATGTACTGCAGTGGTAACAGTTGCACAGACACGTGGAATGGCAGGTTTACTCGTGGTCACCACTCCAGCACTCCTAGGGCATATCTATGGAGTTTAACAGATCCATTAATTACTACTGCAGCTAGTTTGTTCTTTGGTTGGTTGTTGTTGCAGCTAGTTTGTGGGTTGGTTTTTGTTTTTTTCATTTAAGTTTTTTTTTTATTTAAGGTGAGATGTTTAGTTATTTTGTCCTGTGTTTTCTACAGAGGTAATTTATTAAGAGGCATCTTCATCTACTTCGGGTTTTTTTTGTTTGATTGGTTGTTGTTAAACCTTCCTTTATAATGCACAGAAGCTTGTAAAAATTGGATCTGATAAATAAATAATCAATGCATTAAGAATCGGAGAATTAGCTTTTTGATAATTCTTAGAGTAATGAAATTGATCTATTTCTTCAACACAAATAATCAGCAATTTCCTAAATGTGAAGACAGGCCCTGAAATGATAAAGGGCACTAGAGGAGTGCAATACAATCCATCTCACTGAGGAACAGAATGCTTTGCTTCTGGAGCTTCACTTTTAAAAGGAAGTTTATCAACCACTAAAGGTAATCCAAGCTGTTGGCATGACATTACAGCAGTTATGCTATTCATACCTGCTACAACATATACATATACCACTGCATACAGACACACTGGTGTGTCCCATGGAATTTGAGACATTAAGTCTGAAATATCTGAAATAGTTTTGATGCCCCTCACCATCGTGTTACTTGTTCCCAAATAAAACAAAAAACATCAAAGAGAAGCTACAAACAACAGGATATCGCTTGCTGGGTACTGCCTCATAAGCGGCACAGCAGGATGCACCAGACAGGAGAGATAACCCCAATGTCATTAACAGCCGTAACCTGCGCAAGTGCACAAACAGGTCCTCTTGCCTCCAGCACCCACCGCTCCCTTCCTCAAAACCCCAGCAACCACTGACAACCTAGACTCTGTTTCACCGCAGGAAAGAATGTGGGATGATGAGGCAACAGCTTCTCAGCTAAGTCCATTCAGCATTCACCTCTGAGTGAGAAGATTTTCTGAGGTCAGGTTTATTTTCTACTGACTGTATCTACCGAGTGTCCAGATGTCAAGATTACAGTGCTCAGCTAAACTAAAACAATGCATATAAACTGGCTGTACTTGGTTTTAAAAAGAACTTGAAATGAAATGCTTGGAATGAGCAATTCCCTTAATATTCATTGCTCCCTTGACTTCCAGTCCTCAATTCATTTGACAGAATTTCAGAAGATTCTAGAAAGTGTTCCACCTCAAGTGTGATCACCTGCTCTCAGTGCACTATCTTTTGTAATCTCTATAATTTTAATACCCAGTGCTACTATTAACAATACTAACTCATTGTAGAAATCAAAAATAAGAGTGAAAACATAGTAACAGCAATAAAGAGAAGATTATATAAAAAGGTGGCAGGAAAACACAGAACTTGAGTACAAATATAGTAATACACACATTGATAACTGAGTTTTTGATTCCATTTCTGCACTTATTTTCTCCCTGCTATTCTTTCTTGCAATCTACAGCTGATGCTAAGTTTGGCATTGGCTGATACAAAGTACCAGAAGACCAAGAAAGAAAGAAAAAAAGCACAGCTGCAAGGATAACAGGGGAAGCAAATGGACAGTAACTACAAATAACAGGCTAAAACTTGGGATTTTACATTATTAAAACAATAGCAGGGCAAAAACATCAAAAGAAAAAAGAGCAGATAGGAACCACCCAGAAGAAGACAGCACTGGAGGGGAAGGAGACAAAGAGAAAAAATACATAGTGAGCTGAGCCACTTCACTTCTGTGAGGGCAGAAAAGAGTATGGAAGAAAGAAAAAAAATTCACAAGTAAAATCCCAGTAGATCTGAAGTATTTGCTACAGATTTTACAAGTAAGAAAAGAATTAAACGATAAATCGTTAGTTGATAAGCAGCGAAACATAACAAAGATAAACACTTCATACTTATACAGTGATCAGGTGCTGAAGCAATAGCTCCCCTTCTGCTTGAGGTCAGAGAGGATCCTGGAGCCCAGGCCAAAAATCAGCCACATTCAGCAATAGCAGCATAATGGAAAATGGAAATTCTGTGTCAGAAAGCAGGGTGAGGACTTGAGGTCCACAACAATAACTCTTCATGACCCAGCTTTTCGTAAGTGCAGACTGCATAGTTAACAGAGTGATTGCCAGTCGGAGAAAAAAGATGTGGAAACGTGGTAGAGAGAGCAGCAAATGTCCACCTGTTTCCTGATCCTGAAAAACCAAAGTGTGAGGAGAAAGAGAAGCAACATCTACCTGCACAGACAACACTAAACACCCTGAGAAGATTTAGTCTCATTTATGGATGTTTGTCAGCTGCAAGAATTTCCTTATGGCAAGCAGAGTCTAGCAGATGGGTACAGGATACCCCTGACCAATCCACCTGGTTCCTATGCCCATGGGCTGGATGAGTGGGGCTTCCCCATCCCAAAGCACTCCAGGGACCCCAGGTCACCAAAGGATTTTGAGTCACACACAGTCACACACAGAAAGTTCAGGCAAAGCTACTGTCGCCAGTGCTGTCTCATTGGCTGCTGTATGCCACTAATGCAGTAGCTTGGCATCAGGATGACTCAGAAACGAGAGCTCTTTTTCCACCTTTGAACTAACTTTTTGGTGTACCTTGAAGTGGTAAGGCACCATCTAACCCAAAATGTTTGTTTGCAAGCTGTACAAGGAAGATTCTTGAGAACATACTTTGAAAAGTGTTCTTATCAGAGTCTTTGAAAAACCTAAATTCTCATTTTTTCTTCCCTAGATTCAAAGCCACAAGCAACCATGGACTAAAAGGCTGAACCTCTGTATCAGAGCTCACTGTATTTTCCCTTCCCCACCCCACCCCACAGGCAGTTTAACTTTGACTCAAAAGGGATTGTTTCATATGCTAAGGGAAAAGACAGTGGAGCCTTTCACAACATAAACCTTTTTCAACTGAGAGCTTTGTGTGTTAAATTCAAAACTGAATGCACTCCACATGCAATCACTGCCACCAATACTAAGCAAAAAAGGCACATATTTTTTACTTAAGTGCTTATTTACCATATTCTACCAAAATGATCTAGCAAGACCTCTTTCTGACTTGGCTGGAAAAACCCACACATCCTGGCCAAGTTTTCATAATGACCTCCATTACATGAATTCAATATAGTAATAAAAAATAAAAGCTAAATGAGCTTTTGCCTGTTGCTCACGGGTACATCCCTTAGAGCAGCGCAAAAGTCAGACTGCTGACCGTGCCTGGTGAAGACTGAACTTCCTGTAAAAACGATGCACTTGGTTTCCTGAAAGGAAGCAAAGCATAAGCTGCTCAAACAATACACAAGAAAGCTCTGGTATCTGAGCCACACAGTTACAAATCTGTCCTGTTAGAAAAATACAGTGTCACATCAATGACCAACAGCGACAAGCACCAAAATTCAGAGAAACAAATGCATTAACTCAATGGAGGAAGCATCAGATTAGCCGAAGAAATAGATAAATTGTCTTAATGGGATTAAATTACCTGTAAAACATTTTTCTTTCATTCCACAACTGAACTAAAATTCAGATTCTCCACTCTATTCATGAAGCATAATTCCCTATGAAATTGTTGTGCCCAAACAATATTAACAGTAAAATACTAGTTTTTATCTCTAACATGCGAATAGGGATTATTCTCATTCCAGCATGTTTAAAAGCATTCAACATTACCTATGGAATTATTTTCGTTCTCTATTAAAAATGGTTTCTTCAACTTACAAAACTATGCAATTTGACCCACTGAAGTTTATTTGGTTCATCTTTTGTTTAAAAATATTTTTAAGTAGCATTTAAATTTGAATCAGCTCCATGCTTTGAATCAGTGCTTATTGCAACAGTTTTTTTTTTTTTAAACCTTTTGTTTTGTCTTATTTAGAAGACATACTTCTCTTTATTCACAGAAGAAAAAATCCTTCTGCACACTAATCACAATTACTTTTTTTAATGGAGTGCAGATACAGCAGTGAAATCTGTGCTATGTCAGTCTTATTCACAATACTGAAAAATGTCCATTTATACATTTTAAAAACATTTCGTTACAAGGTTTTACAATAAGATGAAGGATTTCACAGAAGAGAAACGGCATTTTAAGTGAAAGCATCAGAATTTAGCTACTTTTTTTTGTCCTTTTACAGTTCAAGAGCTTTAAGAAGTCACAGCTGAGACAGCAAGCTTCTCTTACCCAAAAAGATCCAGTGTACAGCATAGCACAGACAGCAACTACATCAAACAGAACCAACCTTCCCTTGCTGCTTACGCAAGCCTTCAGCTACACAAAAGCATTCACGGCATCATCAGCAACAGCAGCACCTGACCAGGCTGGTGACGGGTGAGCCGAACTGCTGCCCCCATTCCTCCGTGCTGTGCAGCTATTCCCTGCCTGGCAAATATATCGGCCTCACTTCTTGCATTTCTTGGCCCCAAACAAAAACACTTAGGAAATCACCCAAACAACTGCTACAAGGACAGAACTACACTGTTTTTAACACTACCTTATCAACTCTGCTGAAGAGTCCTGCCAATCTGCTGTTTTATTTTCCATTTGGAGTAAATTCCAGCACCCTTTTCTTTCATGGTCCTTCAGTATAACTGGCTACATTTTACTGTGCCATAACGTTTTCTGAAGCTGCTAACTAACAACTCACAATGGAAATATTTCTCTACCACCTTTTATTTAATTAGCATTATGTTAATTTAGCCAAAATTCCCTGTTTCTGTCCAGTGTGGTACAGAGAAGCCAAACTACTCATAAATTATCAGTATTTTCTTTTTAAAGACATCCTTTCTATTGGCTTTCCCAATTTTCAGTCTTTAACTTTCTGCTTTTGTCAATAGCTACAAACTAAGACCAGGTTAATTTTTTCTTCATTTTATGAAAAATTAAATCTCACATAATCACATGGTTCTAGAAGCTGAGTTTCATAGTGTGTTGTAAAATTTAACAGCTAGGGGTTTTGCCTGAATTGCACAGTATCTTTACAAAATTTCTAATTCACTGTTAATTCTCCAATAGTCAGATTACTCATGCTAACAAGAAGGTTCATTGCTACTTAAAAACCAGCTTAAATGTTGATGTTAACACATAGGTGCTGAAACAGGCTTTTGTACTGAAGCACTTTAAAATACTTCCAGTCAGCCTCTAAGCACAACCTTACTGTCATTGCTTACAGGTATACCATTGTAACTGAGAAAGAAACAGGGAAACAAAGGACTGTTCAAGCAAGCAAGCAAACAAACAAGAAAAATAGGAAAAACGGGAACTAGAGAAAATTATGCAAACAGAAAACAGAAAAATGGCTTGGCATTAGAATTATTATGGGGGTGAGTCCGTCTTTTCTTTATCTTTTTACTTTATAAGACAAATACGGGAAAGAGGATACAGAATGATTTATTAAAAATGGGAACAAACCTTCAGCATTCTTCCAGCTTTGACTCCACCATATCACTGATACATACCCTTTCTTCTAAAATTCCCCTAAATTCTAAAGCGTTTTTTAAAAATCAATACTTTGAAGTGCCATTCCATTACAGCCATCGTGAAATGCACTTCTATCTCCATGTTTTGAAAGCAAAGTGTATTATTCCAGCAAAACCTTTCCCATGTTATCAAACAAGTCTTCTCTCCTTTCCCATAAGGACCTGCTCCAAAAATACTCAACAAAATACTAATAATAGACCTGAACTTCTTGTCCTATTCCAGCTATCACAGCAGAATCCCTGGTGTGGATGCAGATGTGATAACGAACAAAACCTTTTGCCAGGTAATTTTCTCTTGTTCAAGGAGGGAGCATAGCACAGCAAATGGGATCTTGCTGTTCTTCTGAAAATGCTAGAGTAGCAGATGTTTTTTAATAACACAAACAGTCAAAACCAAATAGTGGTTTACTTAAGACTGAATCTGTCAACTAAATTGTAAGAAAAAGATTGCTTGGGCATAATGCTATGCTACAAACAGGAATCAGAAAAATCAAGTGGACAGAGAAGTATAACAAGTAACAGTCAAAGGAGCAGAACAAGAAGAGGACCAGATAAAAAAAAGATACCTTTTACTAGAATTCCTCCTTTAAAAAGTGTTGTGAGTTGTTTTTTTCTCTTCCATATTTCCAAAGTTAAACACTGTCTTATTTGTTGTAAATACAAAACTCACACCAGTTGCAAGTTTCCAGGATTTGATCCAGCACAGAACAGCTTACAGAAGGGCTGTACAGAAGACTCTCACGAAGCATGGAGATCTTTACAGCTATGTCAGCTGCCTTAATGTACACTGCCAGTTACTTCATACTGTGATTAGTGTACAGTCCCACTGAATGATCTATCACTGTATAAAAATATTTACCAATACTGATTTTACATTATAGATATGATAGTGACTCATCACTAAAAAGTCATCACACAGCAAAAAGAATATATATTGAGGTAGGGAAATACCTAACGAAGTCATAGTTACAAAGTGAGCTACAAAATACTAAATGAGATGGTGTAATTTGATAAAATCACCTATAAGAAGACTACATGTATATTATCCAAAGTTAGCTCTGTATCCTGCCTCACCATCCAAATATTTTTCTTCATCACCTCTGTGAAAAACTGAGTTTGATCCCTCAGACAAGCTTTTCCAGGCAGGTTAATCCCAAATCTTCTCACCAGAACTTAGTTTCCTTCATATTGAAATTCAAGTAAAAAGAGTATTGCTCACTGATCTCCTGTATTCCTGAATTGTACAGACATAAAAGATGTTCCATTCTGGTTTGACACTGCTCTTACAGCCAATTCTGGTCAGCATAATAATCTTTCATTGCTTTTCTGTCAAAATGTGAATTTGTACCTGAAGACAGGCTTGCCCCTAATCTGCCAAAGAATGGGCAAATAGTTTATGCTGTCTCTCAGTAGCAAAAACTTGTCCTGAAGGTCAGATCTGACTCATACGCCATTTTTTTATGGGTTTGCCTAACAGCTTGCTCTACTTGACTTGTCTCAAAAGCAAACTTCTTAACATTTTATGCAAACATTATACAACCTTAAGTCTGAGTTATAAACCAGTAAAACTCACTTCAACTTGAGGAACCTCTGCAATAGGAAATAGTCTCTCAGTTGAAATTCTGCTGTAATTAACATTAGCATTGCTAAGTTTTCTCCAAACAAGTGTCATAATATTTATAGTTCAAAGAGAAAACATGATAATTGAGATACTGCATAGCATTTGAGAGAAGAAAGTTTAGAAGTAAAATTTAAGCCTCTAAAATTCATGGGTCCAGACAAACCCAGAATTTGAAAAGTTCTTGGGTTAGAATGTATGAGTTTACATTTTATAATCACAAACTTCAAAAGCAGTCTCCACACAAAAATATGTTTCTCACACGCCAGAACACTACAGTTCATTCAAAAAGAGTTAAGGCTCAGGTAGCAAATAATTTAACATTCTCTTAAATCAACCCTCAATATATCTGGAGGCCTACTTCATCAGTAAAATGATTTAACAAAATTGGTATTAGAAATAGCCTGAGTGACCAGAGCTGTTTGACATTTTAATGTTTTCAAAAGGCTCCTCCAGGTTTGGGTTATGAAGAATTTTTTAAGGGAAAATAGCAAACCACACCACAACAACACACCAATAGGTCATAGGCTCCTGTTTTTCCTCGTGTTTTATAAAAATACCTTCAGGGAAAGGTACTTGTGGGTACTTTTGCACTATAGCTATCATATTATCAGAATGCACAAGCAGTAAGCAGTATTCAGACCTCTTTTTCCTCTGTGTAGCAATATAGAGAAGAAAAATGTTTAACCATGATTACTTAGCTAAGGCTTATCCTGTGGCCATGAGTCCCTCCTCCTCTTTCTCTTTTTTATCAGTAAATTAAAAATTCAAAAAGATTTTAAAACTATTTTGACTCTTAGATTTTGAAGAATTCATTTAATTATTTTGATGTACACACAATATACAGCACTACCTTTGAGCTGTATAAACCTACTCCATGCTTTTCACACCCGTGAGAGCACATACAAAATTAAATCTAAAATGAGAAAATGAGAACTTTCCATGGTTTAAGTTCATGACATTTCTGCCAGTAGACAGGTTCCTAAAAGTATGTCTTGGATAATGACACTTTCTTACACTTTGTAATTTAGTGTTTTCTTTGCTAAATATGGCTAACTAAATACTGTTAGCACTGAAAACAGAAGACTAAAACCACACTGACTCATTGGTTTGGTAGCATAATATTTCGCATAGAATGCAGTCAAGAGTTTTATTATTCTTCCTCTTTAAGGAACTACTATAAGCATATTCTACTTTTTCCCCTATATGAAGAACTAATCAGAAAAAGAATATCACTATTCTTTCCCATATACGCATAACAGCATGATTAATTCTGAGACAGTACCAATACGACACAGGAAAATATTCTGAAATTAAGATACAATTTACTTCAGGCCCAAACACAGCAAGCACAGTAATCTTCATGTTACTTAAAGAATTTCACCTTTGTCTGGTACTGATGATTACTGCCATGCAAACTTCCTCAGCCTCAGACTATAAATTCAGATAACGTTTTGAGAGTCAGAAGTAAAATAAAACAGAAACTAAAAGGCTCCAAGTAATTCTGGCTATTAGTGATATGCAGAATACGTACATCTATCTCATGGCCATCTGGAACAGTTTAAAGTTCTCACTGAAGTTCGACTACTCTTCTGTAATGGGATCAACAACATCAACAAGTTTATTTCTTGACATGGAGCGACAACAGAGTATACAAATTCCTTGTCTACCTCAGTCCATCATTAGCTGCATTTCCTTAGAGCATTCAACGTAGAGTTTAAGGGAAGAGGCTACACAGAAAACATTTGCACTTCACAGCAGCTCGGTTTACTAGGGACTAAAAATTTCAGCAACACTTGGGTCAATTCACAGTGACTTCTGTAAACACAGAATCACACAGGATCAGTTAGGCTGGAAAAGACTTCTGAGATCATTAAGTCCAACTGATGACAGAACACTACCATGTCAACTAGATCACGGCACTAAGTGCCATGTCCAGTCTTTCCTTAAACATCTCCAGGGATGGTATCTCCACCACCTCCCTGGGCAGTCCATTCCAACATCTGATCATCCTTTCTGTGAAGAAATTCTTCCTGATGACCAACCTAAACCTCCCCTGGCGCAGCTTGAGACTGTGTCCTCTTGTCCTGGGAGAAGAGACCAACCCCACCTGGCCATAACCTCCTCTCAGGCAGTTGTAGGGAGTGATAAGGTCTCCCCTGAGCCTCCTTTTTCCGAGGTTAACACCAAAGACCCAGTCAGACTCTGAAGACTGTAACTGTAATGGTACAGCTATCTGCGAAAATCCCTCTACCCAGGAGAGGGTGAAATGAAAATCAAAGGGAAAGGCTTTGATTGTGCAACTCACCAGGCCCCTCAACAGGCCTGAGAAGTTTTGCGAAGACTTTGGAGCAGCTGAAGCAAGAGAACTGCCAGGTCACGGGAGAAACAGAAGCAACACAGGCTAGTTCTCTGCTGGGGAGAGGATTAGAAAACCTCTGGGAGAGGAGTTCTCAGGGAGGACCTGTACTCCTCTACTACTTCTACTAGCCAGATTTCTCAAAGATTAATCTTTTTTTAAAGAAGGTTCTAAATATCAAATACTGTGCTGCTGTATAAATATTGAACTGATTAAGTTTTGTTCATTCATAGGTTAACAGATTTTTATACCTGGGTCTATCTGGAACACTGTACATAAATCACTTCTTTAACTAATAGAATACACCTTTCAAACTCAATAATATATTTGGAATAATTTCCATTATTCTGCACAATTTCTGTAGTCACACACTGTTATGCTGCAAGAAGACTGTATCTGTCATACTTTTTAGCTTTGAAAAGAACCATTTAAGTTGACTCAAGCGCTTTGCACTATTTTATAGACAGAATAAACAGGATCATCTGAAATCACAATAATTGTAAGATGACTGTGCATCATAGAACAGCCAAGAAAAGATATCTGGATTAATATCAAACAAAACAAAGACTTCTAACAGCAGATTATCTACTTCTTGTTGGGAAAAAAAAATCCCAAACACAAACAGCATAACTTAAACTACAGAAATCACTCACTTAGCCAGACAAAGAAAGGAATCTCCAAACCTTAAAATTAAATAAACAATAATGTCAAGTGAAAATGTCAACATAAAAATATAGCAAACAAAAAGATAAAAATATCTAGGTTTTTATTCCAGAAGAATATAGTATATAGTATACAGTATACAGTATATAGAATATAGTGGCCACAAGACCATGTAAAATTGTTTGATTCCCACAGAGCTGAAAGAAGCATCCCTTTCTCTGAAGAACCACTCTTATCAGGAGGGTGTTCCATGGAGGAGAAAGAGGCAATTGAAGCTAGAAAATGATGGATAGCAATGACCTTTCTATCTGTAAAACATGGGCATATTTTAGGTATTTAATCTTGAGAATTGGATTATTATTAATCAATTATTCATGACAATTTGAATCTATGGTAGATGTTTTTTGTTTTCTTAAATATCACATAGCTAAGGTTCTGCTTGAGAACTGGAAAGGACATTAAATCCTCACAAGCAAATAGTGTTCAACACTGGCATTTTATTCCCTCTTAAACATTCCCTTCCCTGCATAGCAACACACACTGAAGATAACCTAGTGCCCTCTGCACAAATCCTGCCTAAATATTCTAAAATCCATCTTTATAGCCTTTTTCCTCTAAGAGGGAAAAAAACCTTCATACCTCTTCCAGAGAACAAAGCAGAGCATTGTGGTAACACAGAGCAGCAAAAACTGTTATGGCTTCATTCCTATAGCTACAGGTTACCCTGCTGCATGTTTAATATGCACTCCTCCTCACTTGCCAACAGTGAGTGATAACAGAAGCAGAACCACTCCACTATGGGCCACCAGACCATACAATGAAAATAAGCAGAAGGCGTTTGCAGATATTTAAAATGCACTGCCAAAAAAGATAGCAGATGGAGTTATTCTAAAGCTCTTTTGAAAAGCAGAAACTCTACAGTCAGAAATAAAATAAAAAATATGTGTGCGTCTGTGAAGGGAAGGGAACGGGTCTCAACACTTTCTTGAAGAATAACTGTACTGAAAAATATATGTCTTTCCAACTGGGGCAACCACTAGTGGAAGACTCTCCTTTACTCAGGTTCTAAAATTGAAGGATATGGATAGCAGTTGCCCCCTTGTGATGACTAAAGCCAGTTTAACACACATAAAAGCACCAAGTATATGGCGGTTTTTCCTGTTCTCAAATACTCTGTTAGAAAATGTACACCTTATTCCTAGTCTAACTGAACTTCCAGACATTCTATTTAGTTCTCCCTTTGTCTTGCTATAGTTGAAGAGCTGTCTTACCAAATTTCTGTTTGTTGTGGTATGCTTCTTAGGGACTAGGCAAAGCCCCTCTTTATTCCTCTTGTTAACACTAGACAGATTGAATTCCAGGAGGTTTTCCACAATAAGGCATGTTTTCAACTACTCCAGTCATTCCTGAGATATTTGTGGTTCTCCCCTGACCCTTCTCCAACTGATCAGTCTTCCAGTAACAGTTATGCAAGCGTATTAACAATTACTACAGAAAGGTAATACAACTGCTTCCCTCTTATACAGCCCTTCATTGTTCATATGTCAGTATACAGTAATCTTTTGATTCTCAAGCTCTCTTCAAAAACCATAAATTCCTTGGCTGAGGCTTCCCGTAAGGTTAACCATTTACCCAGGATATTATGAACATTTTCATTAATGGGGAGAAGGGATGCTCCAAAGGAGGTGGGGAAAAGGCTAATCTGGAGGAAATCTCTGGAGGTTAAAAAAGGGAGCTTGAAAAAAGGACTGAAAGGGCAAAGCAAGGTGAACGTAAAACATCTTACTGTGGAAAACGGGGGCAGTGTTTTAGTTTATTGATGTTGCCTGGTAAACTGAGTTCACAAGTGCAAATGAGAAATCATACATAATGAAGTCATTACGGGGGCTCTAACACTGGACTTCGTTGTTAGTGTGCCAGTAAAACTGACTGATTAATCTAATTCCATATAACAGCAGGATAAAACAGCTGCAAACAAGGAAAACCTTGGAAATTAAATGCTGGAAACATTTATAAAGTAAAAGCTAATGCTAAGACAAATGGAGTATGTATCAACTGTGGAGATGGAAAACAATCTGTATGGGAAAAAAAAGAAACTGAATCATTAGGATAGTGTTGAACAGTTGTGAAGTATGCTCTGTCTAAAACAATTTTAAGAAAGAGTTTTAAAATAATCAAAACACTGTTTATTTCTAACCTCAAACTTCTTTGAATATGCAACAATCTGCAAACTTTAGTTTGGTGGGGTAATAGATCTGATTGAATCAAGACCATTCTGAGCTACATGAGCTTTTTTTTTTAGCATTAAATACCTAAGTAATGTTTGTGATTAGAAAGCTTCTCTTTGCTGCACTTGTTCAAGTTTTCAAACTTAGTTACTAGGTATATTGAGTTGTAAAACTTCTGCAAACTACAAGATGTGTAACTGAGTCAAGCACTGTTCCTCAATTTCTAAAAGGAGAACAAACTTCCCTACTCAGAAGCATCCCCCCCCAAAAAAAAAACAAAAANTTAAAAGGAGGACACACTTCCCTACTCATAAGCACCCCCCCCAAAAAATAACCAAAAAGAAACTGCTTTATTTTCATCATTTTTGTTTCTTCCATCTAGAAGACTTTAAACTAAAGGTTATCTGAAGCAAAGAGAGGTTTGCATCATAGCATCTAATCAAATATGACTCATAATAAAGCTTCTACTACACACTTATTAAGACTAAGTGTTTTGAAAACTTAGAGCTTTCAGCTAAACTTGCTTTTCACAAAGTCAGAGGTAAAGCTACTCATGACTCCAGGATGAGGCCAGTCATGCACATTGGAACAATATCTTTTACCTCTACATTTTATCCTATCTTTCCCCCTTTCCCCTGGTTTTTTTTGTTTGTTTGTTTGTTTTTGGGTTTTTTTGTTCTGTTTTTGTTTGTTTTTTTGTTTTTTGTTTGTTTGTGTTTTTTTCCTTAATTCAGCAGCAAATAACCCTCCTGTAGAGTTATAACTACATATAATCATCAAGTCACTTTACCAGGGGTTTCCACTATCTGCTGCAATTTCTACTATATGTTGAAAAAAATCTATCATTTCCTCACAGTCCCCAGTGCAGCCACTGCAGTATGTCTTGGTGGTGAACAGATTAGAGGATGCACAGCATCACCCTACAGTCCTCCATAGTTCACGCATGCAGATAACTGCTATGAAATAAATCTTCTTTCTCATGGGTTTGGGAATAAGTAAGCTTCCAGGAAGAGGGAATGAGAAGGAGGCCATTCCAAAAGCAGAAGATGCCATACACATTTTTCCATATCCTCAACATAAGCACAAAGCAATAGCTTGTCCAGGGACAGTTAGGTTTAAAATAATAATGTTCTGGGACTAAGTAAACTCTCAAGCTGTGCAGGACAATTCTCCATGTTTGTAGCCCTTTAAGAATTATTTTAAATCATCAGATAAATATCTGACATGTTAAATTCAAATCTCCTATTAAGGATCTAGGTAACTATTCAATACATTAGAGGTGTAAGTATTTACTGGGATTAATTATTTAGAAAAAAAAAAGATTAACTAGGATTTGAAAAGAATTTCAAATGCTAACACAAAGTTCTGGAGAAGATGAATGTATAGATAAGACTAAAAAATAACTAAGCAAAATAACAAAACAAATGAAAAAACAACCTAAAAAGAAACAGATAACTGCAGCCAAAAATCACTAGTTTTGACAACAGCAGGCTCAGAAATATGAATTTACCCCACAGTCTACAGTATAGTGTGCATTGTAAAGACAGACTAACCCTGAAATGTGTGATCAGACGACCTCAAGAGCGCTGGAGCACCACACTGCATTTAGGCCATCTTCTTTCTGAATACACCCTATAATTAGAGAACAGTTCCTCATGCTGCCCCTCCCTTGAGACACTAACGTTCAAGCATTCACAGAATTTTAGAGCAGTATTACCTCTGACAGTTGACAGAAATATTTTTGCCTTAGGAGGGTGCAATGGATAGCATATGATCTCCAGTCCAAGACAGGAAAATAGGAATAATCTTGCACATCTTTTTATGTTTTAAAGCATACAGGACATATACTAGGAATGTGGACCTGTAAAAACTAATTAAAAATCTCCACAGTTCCACAGCCTAGGTCTAAAACCTTTTCTTACAGCCTTCTTCTAGTTTTGAAAAGAGTAACTACTTTAGGATTCAAAACTCTTAAAAAACTTACACCTGACCGCTACTCAGTGCATCTGGAAGCAACCACTTTCAGCATAGTTTACTCTGCTGCATATATATATACATATATATATAACCTGGGAAATCGGGGGTGATGACACCTAGCACAGCTGCATACATGCAGTACTAACTGTAATACTAACAATAGTAAGAGAAGAATGTAACACTAAGGCTTTAAAAGCGTAGATGCTACAGAGCTCTATACCATACTGCACCACTCGAATCACACCTTTCTGTATACTCATTGCTTATGCATGCTGACAGGAGTCAATCTGGGAAATAAATTCAGCAGATGTGCATTACAGTTGCAACACAATTGCATTTGACACACATTTAACAGAGTCAACAGGCAGTATCCTGTTACACTGTGAAAGCAAGCCTCAACGGCAGCAATTTGTTCTGGCAATACTTACTTCTGATGAGGTCACCATCAGTGCGATTTCCCCAGATGGACTGCTCTTGTATCTCTGCTTGTATACTTTGATTACTGGAAGGCTGGTTTATGTCTTTATCTCCCGCCACAGTAGTCTCTTGGTCACTTTTTCCTAAGTCAAAAGAAATTTCAAGATATTACTTTCTATAGTATTTTTTCTCTATGTGAGCAAAACTAATTTTTGAAAATTAAGACGGCATAAAATATAACTTGTCTTAGCATCTCCTTTTGTTTCCTTAGAATAAACTTCCAATAAAGTTCATTTTCCATTTGTTTTCTGGCCTAGATCAATATAATTTCTCTTTAAGAAAGACTTAGTCATATTGTATCCAAGTGTGCAAAATAGTACTCAGCAGCTTCTGAAACATATTATAGTTGGGGGTGGGGGGAGTTGTTTTCTTATTTAGTTATCTTCCGCAAAATTTTCATATAAAAATTTGAACAGCTTTGTCACACAAAAAAACATTATTTTTTACCCACATACATGTGGCTCTAGCACATAAAAGCTATAGTAATTTCACAAAATTTAGTTCTCTAATTTTTATAATTAAACACATAATCAAAGACAAATACAGTTGAAACTTCGAAAGTGACTAGTACAAAAATTCAGAAAAATTATTATAACACAATTACCTATTTTTCATTGAAAAAAAATAGTTTTTAAAAGCCACTGCTGAGTAAAAGTCAACATTTAGCCAATAATGAAAAAAAAGTATTTCTTCTCTCCAAGTATACATAAGATGCAGGGAAAATTCCACTGTAATGTTATTTGACGGATTCTTCAGCTTATTTCACAACGTAACAGATGTTGTTTTGATGATTTTGCCAGTTATCACAAGCAGACCAGAATTTCCTCAAACCAAGGTAAGTGACAGTTTTCATCTTCACTGTCACTAATGTTTTAATAATCAAATCTACACACACAGATCTTTCTGTTCTTGATTGCTACAGATTTTTCCTACTGGCATTCAAGGAAACATTTTCAAATCTGGATTTACTTTGTTCATTATTCACAGCAACAGATTATCAGTTTCTATTACTTACTCAAGGGATCTGTAAAATTCTAAATATTTTCAGTCTCATGTCTTTTTTTTTTTAGTATATCTACAACATTTTAATATTTACAGTAAATCTAAATGAGCAACTGCTGAAAAGTCTGTTAGCTCTATTTATTTGTTTCAAACAAGAACATGTTTATAAATCCTGTATTACAGTGAATGATACTGTATCCTCTAGTAAAGCAATTATTCCAGTCCTGAGACACAGAAAAATCACTTATTGCTACTGTGACATAGTAAAGGTTAGTTTCTTCATGTAACCCACAGCACTTTGATTTTAAATCCTAACTTTCTGCCTTTGTTATCCACCCTATTAAACTGAGGCACTGAACATCACTCAAAATAACACATGCCATCTTGTGTGTATAGTAGCATATGCCTTCAAGCACTGCTGCTCCCCTTCTATCAATTTCCACCTCTGAAATGTCTGTCCTAGCTACCTCCATGGTACTTCACTCTCAGTCCTCCCTCCCACCAACAACACGTCAGTATTTCCTCAAGCCCATCCTGAGAGGAACTGTTTCACTGGGATTGGCGTACTTATTGAAATGAATGGGAAGATATTGACTTTAATGAGTTTTGCCTCTTGCCCTCATGACTTAATCTTACCTAGATACTCATCTTATTAACATTAAAAAAACAAAAACAAACCACAAAACCCCCAACAAAAAACCAAACAAACAAACAAAATGAACAAAAAAACCCCCAACCCCTCCCTCAAAAAAACAACACCAATCCAAACCAAAAACAACAACAACAACCCAAAACACAGAGCTTTTCAACCCCTTTGACAGACATCAGATACAAATTATTTCTGCCTGGTACCTACCAAATACAAACTGACTGTATTGAAGTATGATGATTTAGCCTGTGCAGTTAAGTATTAGGCGCAGATGTGTTTCAAAAGTGTTTGAAAACTGTTCTGGAACGGACTGAACAGAAATAAGTAGTGTCCAGACAGAGCTAGTGTAAAAGCACTCTGCTTTCCACAAACACTAAGCTTAAATGAGCTGTTTTAGGAGATTTTGCTCTTGAATTACTTTACTACAGGAATGACACCAAAATTACAATATGTACCCAGCAGTGCTAGTACAGACCCGCAAAGTAGCTGTATACAATTCTCTTGTATAGGATATGACTTTGCAGAACCCTATTATTTAATGTAGTAAACAATGAACGGCTATAAGGAAACAATAACATTAATATTATGGGGCCCTCAGTGTTCTAGATTACATTTTTATCTAAGAAATGTGACGGAGTGCAGAATACAATCAGTCATCATTATTCATACAAATTTATTTCTCATTCCTCTGCTTGTTTTTAGTTCAGGATTTTTTTCCCCTTTTCTTTCTGACTATCTAGGCTCTATGTGTATTTTTCATGTGCACTTTTATTATTCTAGCTGGATATGGTAAATGGCCAGTCAAGACCATGTAAACAATAGCAGCAGTTAAGAAAAAAGAAGCACTATTAAAAAGTTTAAAAGAAACAATGTTGCAATTGAACACCAAACAATTTTGATAGGAAGTTCAAAACAATTAACATTAATTATCTCTTCTTTGATCTATTGAATTCACATGAAGACTTCCTCGTAAATGTGCATAATAGAAACCTACACCATTAAACAGGTTTGGTTTCTTACTTTGCACTCCAGAATTGCCCACTGGAGCAGCTCATCCTGATAGATGCTGCTCTGTGGTGTGGTGAGCTCACCCTGGGCAGCAGCTAAGGACCACACAGCCCTTTCCTTCCTTTCCCAGCCCCTAGCAGGATAAGGGGAGAGAACAGGAAGACCCAAGGGAAGAAACTCGTGGGTCAAGATATAGTTTAATAAGTGAAGAAAAAAGGAAGGAAATGTAGAACAGGAGATGCAAAGGCAATCACTCACCATCTCCCGCAAGTAGACGGATGTCCAAGCTAGTCTATAAGCAATGGCTAGCTCCCCTAAAACCTCCTCCCCTGTTTTCATTGCTGAACATGACATTCTATGGCATGGAATAGCCCTCTTATCAACCTGAGCCAGCTGCCTGGATTGTGTCCCCTCCCAATCCCAGGCCTACCTGCAGTCTAGTCACTGCAGAGAAAAGTGGGAAAAGAGAAAACCTTGACTGATGCTGTGCAAGTGCTGCTCAGCAATAGCCAACCCACTGGTGTGCTATCAACCTTGTTTGAGTCACTGATCTCAAACACAGCACCACAGGGGTTGCTATGAAGAAAATTAACCCCATCACACCCAGACTTAGTACAATGTGGCTTTAGAAATAGTAGACGTTATGATCTCTTTATTTGAGCATTTTTTCATAAATCTCTTCTGGTGCATCAGACTACTGAAAACAGACACACACTGGTCTCTTGATTCAGCTGCTTTTTCTTGAATATGTACCATGTCTGAGTTTTTGTACAAAGGAATTTATTGATTATTCCCTGATAACAAACAGTTGGTAATGGGATCCTATTTTCTTTTTTTTAATATTAGAGGTGCCACTACAACATACCAATTACAACCAGTCACACATGAAGACAGCCTCAAGAACATTCCTGTCTTTTGTTGACGCCATTACTTTTATGTTAGGTGCCTAAGAATTGTCACAACAGTAGTTTATGAAGAATCAACACAAAGACCTTACTCTGACAGAACTACTAGTGACTGGATCTGGCCATAGACAAGTATGACTTCTTTTCCACTGCATCTTCAAGTAAATTTGTAACATTTTTCTGTTTCAATCAAGCTTATCCTTAAGAATTCTTTTTGTAAGACTTCCTTAGTATTTTAGCTTCTGCTTCCTTTAGCATACCCTTCCACTCTCATATGGCTAACATCCAATACTGACAGCCAGGAAAAAAAAAGAGATGCTCTTCTTAACAGTTCAAATAATGGAAAGAAAAGACTCATTATGTTCTGACTCTGGCAGTGCTAAAGTATAAATCCAATCTCTCTTCAAAACCACAGTAAGTTACTCTAGGTCATGTCACAAAAGCAATACAGACTTCTTACCTACCACAGTTCAGCCCCAAACCAGCAACTTGTGTGGCTCTGTACTTTCCCTAAACTAACAGCAGTGCCAGGGCTGAAAAGCCCCTAGTCAAAAGCTCCAGGGAGTGACACCCACATAGAACACCCTGTGATTTATCCTGAAGGTAAGCACAGGCAGAAACTCTACTTGTCCAGAGATTAATGCAAGTTTAAGAATTAAACAGGTAAGAGATATGACATGCTCCCAAAGTATAGAATTGAGATGGCTAACAGCCAAATCATATCTATGATACAGACAACTGGTAAGCCACTCAGTGAAAAAAAAATTAAAATTTTAATCACATCTCAAAATTACTGCTTCATTAAATAAGTGAATAAAGTGAATTACTGCTTTTTCTCTATGGAATTATTTAAGTATATATAAATAATTTTTATAGTACATACATCCATTTTACCATAATCTTGTTATGTTTATTTTTAAATTACACAGCAATACATATATTCCATAGAATAGAAAATCGTTTTCATCTTTGAGACTACAGTAATACTGATTATTAACTTTTGTTTTAGTTTGCAGAATACACCTCTGGTTACACACACTTCTTTGCAACATGACAAATACATTCTGCAAGACTCTACCAACTGAATGATGTCAGCAGTCTGGATTAGCAACAAGGCTATTACAACAGCTCTATCAAAAAGAAAACTTAACAAATACTCAACACTGTCAAGAAAGACCTATGTATATTAGGCAAAAAAGGTATACAGGGCAATCTCCCCCGATTCCTTCCAATTCTGCCTTCTATGCCTTTGGGAAGTTGCTGGAACACACATCAAACTAATTCCTGAAAAATTCTTAGACCATCCCAGTGAATTCTCTCTCTTTTCAGAGCTATATTTGTGTATCTTTCTCTATAATGCACAGCATACTAAGTGGAGGTAAAATTAATACAGAAAACTGGTAGAAAATACAAAAAAGACTGGTAATAGGTATGTATTTCCAAGACATACCTCAAAGAGCTCAAGTCTTTGACAAATAACCAACTTTTCTTCTCCAAGTGCCTGTCCATTTGTACATTCATATACCAGCTGCCCCCAAGAGCCCCACCATGTCTTCTTGTTCAGAAATGGGTCTCTGTGTGTTCATACATGTGGTATCATGTATCACGAAGTACATAACATACACAAAACAAAAATGGAAACAAGCGCCCCCATTAAGGGGATTGCACGTCCTCAGAGTGTGATTGGCAGCTGATTTCTGTTCATTAGATGACACATAACCCTATATACTGACTTAGCCATCGCTGCCAAGAATGTGAATCATAAGGGTGCATGACTAGCAAAATGACAAACTGGACTTGAGAAACAGGTTTAGAGTTTGTCTATAAAATTTATGAGTTTGTATATAAAATGAATTTAATGAATTCTGCTGCAACAACTGAAGTCTTTGCTGCTATGACACATTCATTTTCTGTTCACCAGCAATGTGGTGGATTGCTCCAAATAGCAAGTAAAGAAAAAACAGCTGCTGGGAAAAGTTTCTGGAAACCTGAATGCACCATTCTCATCAAGGACAGAGAAATAAGCAAAATGGAGTGGCACAGTGATCAGTGTGATCTCCAAAAACACAGCCACAAACAGTACAACAGTTTTACAGCTTAGGGGCGGAGGAAAGATTTGGAAGCATGGGGCAAAGTTTACTTAGGCTCTTAAAGTTGACCCAGTTGTTGGGATGAATCCTCAGAAGGCCTGAGTTTATCCTATAACAAGCTGATGCAGATTTAAAAATACATGTGCAAAGTTCAAATCATCCCAAATGAAATTTTGTCCTTCAAAGGAAAGAGAAATTATAAAAGAAAAACAATTGACACAAAACATAAACACAAACACATAAGTAGATCTATGAGGAATAAAAAAGTCAAAGAATGTTTCCAAAAGGAAATGTAACAATCAGTTCTCTGTCTCAAGCCTACAATTGTTGGGAGGGATAGAAGAGCATGTGGCAAACACTGCATTTCTAACACTTCTTTGTTCATTAATAACCTTGCTGGCAAGGAACCACTAAGGATGCTACTTCCTACTGAAAATTCCACTGTTCACAACACTAACACAAAGAAACCTTGATAATACCACATTTAACAATGTAATCATTAACAGTAACACTTACCATCTACTTCATGAAATGCCTAAAACTTTTAGGCATTTTATATAACAAATAAATTCAACAGTTTGTGTAACAGAATGCCTATTCCAGCATCTGCCTGAAACAATGTCATTTCATTAAGGACATCTAATTCATACTGATAATCCACAAATTATGGAGTTGGAAGCCTCCAATTAGATATTTGATTGTTTTAAAACTAAAAAAAAAAATATTTTGATTAATTTCATTTCAGTGGCTTTCACTTAAATGTCTTGTTGCAACTTTCAATGGCTTCAGAAGTGCCACAGAAAAAATTAGTTTCTCGAAATCAGAGCAATTTAACTGAGCAATTTTTTGGACAACTCTTACAAAGAATTTTCCAGGTGCAAGCTATGGAATAACTACGAAAGTACTAGAAGTTTGACAGCAAATTTGAGTCATGATAAATTAAAAATGAACAGCACTGTGCAAATAGGTATTCTGCATTCTTTTAAGTGCTAAAAAGGTCAAATAGCTAAGTGAAAACTTTTCACAAACAATCACACTAATTATGCAGTCAGTTATGAATGTATTCATCCAAAGAAGTTTCACATGTATACAAAACCAGTTTCATGGAAGTGCTAAGCAATACTTGGCAGTTATGGCTGTACTAGCAACAGCCAGTAAAACCAGGCCTGTACAGTGAAAGAGTTAACTTTAAGGATATTCCGTATTATACATGTTCCATGGGCTTTCCACTTTGAACAAGTTTTCAGATTTCATCTCAAAGACTGAAGGCTTATTAGTGGCTGGGGTGTATTAGGCACATTCCTACAGCTTTCAGGTTATTTTGAGCAAAAGGAATCTCATGCAGGTCACTCCCTAGGATCACTCCACAACACAAATCAAAGTAGAGGCAAACAGATTTACTTCAAAACTGCATGGTTGATCTAAATAAAAACAGTAGGATAACACACTCATTGCGGGATGTTACTTATTAGGAAAAAAAAAAAAAAAGAAGTGTTTAAAGCAAAGAGAAATCTAACTTCTGAGAGCCCAAAGCTGAATTTAAGAAGAATTACTGTGATATAAAATAAACCTGAGATATAAGATGGAACAAAAATATTTCAAACTTGATACAAGACCTTTACAGTCAACTCTATGAAATACAAGTCTACCACACCCATGTGGGCATGAGTCACTTGACTGGAACGGTATGCACGTGAAACTGAAAGCAGAAGTATACTTTCATGAAAAACTAGAGTCAGACATCCATTTACTAAAGTTTTAGATATTTTAGTCAGTAATACCAATTAAATGCCTCAGTACTGGTGCACAGCAATGAAATAAATTAATAAAGAGTCTCTCAACTCTTGTCAGATAGCAAGAGGGAACACAATCATAGAGGAAATATTTGGTAAGTTTGAGCAATCTGAGTACACTGGTTAACAGTTAAAATAAAAATATATTACTCATAACACTGAGGCATTACTGGTAAAGTGGAATAATTATTGTGATAGCAATCATTGTTGCCTCAAGAACATCCAAACATTCCCTGCATTAAGTCTTTTGTCACCCAATCTCATCTAGCCATCAGATTCCTTTAGTGCTCCTCATCATGGAAACAGTTAAGCACAGAAAACATGAAGAGATTAGAATTGCATTCTTGAAGAGGAGTACTTTGTACATTTTCTGATGGAAGTATTAGTTGCTGAATACAGCTTCTTGAGATACCAAATCAGAACTGCATCTCCATCCAGCAACAGTGAGATGATTTGCACCAGAGAGAACAGTCACTTATAGAATCTGACCCTTGATAGTTCTACTAGATTTCTCCATCCTCCCCACCCCATTAAAATAAAAAACTCTACTGGATTTCCATCATCTAAAGAGTTATTATAGTGAAATTATCAGTCTCAATTTCATAATAAACTGTTAATTATTATAATAATTGTTTTTTATTTTCTTTCTTAAATGAGAAAGCTAAATATTATTCCTTTATTATTCTAGTTTACAGTTAGTTACCAAAAAGCAAAGATAAAAGCATTCCAAATAATTTATAGATGACAGTCCTACATTTTCTAAAATGTGGCCTGATTCTCTAAATGTAGTTCCATGTCCACTGAATTTCTCTCTTGTATTCCATGATTTATTCAAATGCAGAGGTTTTAATAAAAAAAGCCTACCCCTAGTCCAGGCAATAATCGCACCATAACCTTGAATATATGAAACATTTTCCTTAAAGCAGAGATTCCAATGGTTACGAATTGCCACATGCCTTCCTCAGGGACATTATTTTGGTACCTACCAGTTAAGAAATACCTGCTCACAACCAAACTGAAGTGGTCTGAGCAGAAACATGACTATTCACTGACTACGTCATACAAGTAGATGTAATCGTAATTTGTTTCTAAGGTCCATGAGCTATGGGAGAAGAAAAAGGGCATCACCAGGATTTTGAACAAGGGTGCACAAGCAGAGCTACACTTTTGGAAGTATGTGGCAGAAATTAACATGTTTGCAGAAATTAGATTAAACCTTCCATCCTGCAGTGTGTCTCTTAGAGCGGCAGACCCCACTGACACAGAATGGTTTAAAGACTGAAGCTGAATTTTGACATTGCCAGAAAAGAAGATGCTATGATTTCATATGCTCTCTCACAGCACACTAATTGTGGATGGGTAGCATCCAGATTCTCACTAATATTTATACATTTATTCAAAAATGAACTAACAAAGAAGAACAGTGACAGGAGAGATGTTGAGCGAGCATATTGGTTAAAGTAACACAGAAAAATTCTTTTAAATTGTGAAAGCCAGAGCATGCCACATCTGTAGGCCAACCTATGCCTCAACCCAGTTTTCACCATGTCTGTGACTGTTGAATATCCCTGCATACTGCCTAAGCTTTATTAAGTTTGTCTGATCTTTAATTACATTGTGGGAAAGCTATTTTTGAATATTCAAAATTCAACTGAAGTTTCTTTTCCTTTCATGGAAAAATACAATTAATCTTCAGCATCTGAATGTATATGATAGGAAGCAAAAGAAGCACTCTGTATATCTAGATTTCTTGATGATACTTCACAGAACTACAGAAGAGGAAAAGTTTGTTCCCAGGATATAAGGTATCAGTTAAAGATATACAAAGCACATTAAAGTATTCTGTTACAAATGAGAAAGTCCTTCTCATTAGAATGCACTTAATACTTTATTATACGTATAAGATAAGCCATCTTTTCCTGATTAAGGAATCTTTAATTCTAGGTCAACCCAGATTTCAAGTATCTCACTGTAAATATATGAAGTCATTTATAGGTCAATAACATGAATTTCAATCAAAGCTTTTAAAATTATCACCAAATTCTAGAGAAGTCAGTGTAATATTGGATGTCCTGGGGGTAGAATAGAATGATAGGAGCTGTTGAAAGTCCCAGACTACTATCTTAGTTCTTTAGCCCTGGAATATCTGAATTACCTTACCCTGTAACTACACACCGCAAAGCTGACAACAGAAATGCTGGAACATAGACTGGAAATGTTATGAACTCACCTTTTCCTCTTTCCACCCCCACTTCCCCAACAGACTTAGACTAGAAAAAAGCAACAAATATCCACATTAAAAATCCATATTATTCTTAAATCTAAGTTCATTAGAATAAAAATTATGTATTTGAATGCTGAATTCTGTTAAAAACCAGCTTTGTCTTTATGTGAACTGTACATAAGCCTTAAAATTGAGCATATGCCTTGATAGGTGTGGCCAGTGAGCAAACCATAATCATAATGCTTGTTTGTACCTTACTGATCCCTAAGAAAGATGTGAGGTTTAATTGTGTGATTTGGATTTTCTGCACATTACTTGTCAGGAACAGCTCAGTATTTGTTTCCTTACTTTTCACTGAAAAAAAAGAGCATGTATTTACAATCATACATAGGACTTTTACTTCATAGTGAAAATTCAGTTTGAAGTGGTACTGTGAGAATGAGACCACTTTCCATGCTAGTTAGTTCACTGACTTACAACTTCAGTAACTTTGATGTATGGCCTACATGCAGAATTTAACCAGTGTGGCCAGTTGACCACATGACAGATAAAAACAACACACTGAAAATAAACACATATCACAGGTACTGATGGTTCTGGCAAAAATGTGATTCTAGCAGTTCAGTTCTGCATGCTTGATCTTCTGTATTTAATCTTTTTTATTATTATTTTTTACTGTTTAGAAGTTATGAGTCATTCTCTAGGACAGAAAAAAAACAACTCATCCAACAATACGATAAGTATAAGCCAACTTGCTATGTCTCCCTGCCAAAACATTTTTTACTTAGCTACGGATAGTTTCTGATTTCTGAAACGAGTCTTCAACTTTGATTACACATAGCTATTGATTTTCCTAGTTACAAAAACAAGACTGCATCTTTAATCCACAGTTGCACAACTGTGTTACCAGGCTCTGCTCCAGTTAACCAGTTATGAATAAAGTTACAGTTCTTGAACAAGATTATGTGTCTGTTTTTCAGAGACTTTTTAAACTCCTGTCAGAATTCTGGAAAACTGTAGCTGTAAATGAATAAACAAAATAAAAGTCTCATCTTCACGTAGCAGGACTCAACAGGCGAACATACTTCCCAGTTCTGAGGATAACCTACAATATACCTTGTCAAACTTCCCTACATGAAGGCGATCAGAGTATCAATGTAATTTGTTCAACAGCAAATAAGTCCTAACAAAGAATTTATCTTTAAGATGAATGTACTTTTAAACAACGTTTTGAAGAGCTGATCTGAAACAAGTCATATTCTCAGAAACTGGTTTTAGCTGCAGCATCACAGAGTAATCTAAGAAAAAAACAGACAAGTGACCTCCAAACTGAACAATGCTCTTGCTATTGGATCAACCTTTCATAATTTACTTCAAGACCTGGAAGGAGAGCTTTACAGGAAAGAATTCCTAAACACAAACACAAAGCTGAGAAAAACAAAAGCAATTTTTAAGGAGCAACATCTGCCTCTGAATGACTGCAGTTTTTCAAGTACTGAAAATCAGGGCTGAGAGCAGCGCATTTTTTCCTTCCTTTTTATATTTCTTTTTTCATGGGAATTTTGGGTTAAAACAATAAAGTGGTGAAGTGAAAGTGCTACAGAGATACACCAAAGAGGGGAGGGGAAAGAAAAGAAGGGTTAAAATCCACAAATCAAATCAGTAAATGTATCATTCAAATATAAGGCGCAACAATTACAGAGGAACTTTAAAGCAACTTACCTCGAGGGAGAGAGATCAAAGAGCTGTTTTCAGTCGGAGCTTGCTCTGGCCCTCCAGGCCCCGGAGGAAGAGGTTCTCTCACTTGGGACATCTGCCAGCTCTCCCGCCGAGTAACAGAGAGCCTGCACCCCTCTCCAACGAAACTAACACGCGACCCTGAAGGAACAAGCAAATGAAAGCACTCGTTAATGTATTTTATGCAGAAAACTCACGGCTCGGGACGAGGAACTGAAGAGGGACAGTAGGGAAGCGGCGGCAACTTTGCGGCGCGGCGGCGGGCGCGCCCCCCGCCCCCTGCAGCGAGC
>VZTF01007593.1:319213-386801 GCA_013397755.1 Cnemophilus loriae
GGCTGGGCAGGGCTGGGCTGCGCGGGGCCGGGTCTGCGGGGCCGGCCGGCCGGCCGCGGGTCGCCGCGCAGCCCCCAGCCGGGCCCCCAGCCATGGAAGTTCCCCCAGGAGACCGTAACCCGTCGGAAAGAAGTAGGCAAGAAGGGAGAAAAAAATCCCAGGAGAATGTGAAAGGGAGGCTTTCCCGCCTGGGCAGGGTTCGCAGCTGCAGCGCTGGCAGGGGTGCGGGGCACGCTGCGTGGCGCAGCCGATGGCTCCCAAGTTGGCCGCGGTGGTGCGGATCGCCCGGCACCAGTTGCGCCTCGGCGTGCGGAGCGGCACGTGGAGCGCCGCAGGCCCCCGCTGCCCTCCGGCCTTCGCACCCTCCGCCGGGCCCTGCTGCAGCGGCCGACCTTTCTACCCCTGCCCGGTAACATGCAGATATATCCATTAACAGGACTTCACAGCGGGCACGCAGAAATACTCGAAGAACACGAAGAATAGAACAAGCAGTTTTCAAAACAGAATCCTAAAGTGCAAACTAGTTCCTCTTCTACCATCTGCCAAGTAGTGTTACCTAGACTTTCTCCATATAGGAAATAACATTTCTTTCCCATGGCACAGTCTGATGTGATCATGAGTCTCATGCTCTGTTCTTGCCCACGACATGGGGTACTGCAATTATGGCTTACACATGTGCTGGTGCCCATAAGCTACATGCTCTGCCTTGCTTACGCTATCACAGAGTGTCACCTTTCTCAATTGATGTGTGTCCAGGTTTAAAATGTATTTTCCTTACAATTTAAAAGCAGACTTTTTTATTATGGTTTAGTAAATATGCCACCTTTACTGGTATGTCTCATTACAGTGAGATATTTAGATATATTTTTTGGGAAACAAAAGTAGGACTATAAAATACACAAGTTACAGACTATCGGCATCCTAACATGAGAGAGTATAACTGATAGATATTTATTTNAAGGACTTGATATATCCATTAAAAGGACTTCACAGCGGGCACGCAGAAATACTCGAAGAACACGAAGAATAGAACAAGCAGTTTTCAAAACAGAATCCTAAAGTGCAAACTAGTTCCTCTTCTACCATCTGCCAAGTAGTGTTACCTAGACTTTCTCCATATAGGAAATAACATTTCTTTCCCATGGCACAGTCTGATGTGATCATGAGTCTCATGCTCTGTTCTTGCCCACGACATGGGGTACTGCAATTATGGCTTACACATGTGCTGGTGCCCATAAGCTACATGCTCTGCCTTGCTTACGCTATCACAGAGTGTCACCTTTCTCAATTGATGTGTGTCCAGGTTTAAAATGTATTTTCCTTACAATTTAAAAGCAGACTTTTTTATTATGGTTTAGTAAATATGCCACCTTTACTGGTATGTCTCATTACAGTGAGATATTTAGATATATTTTTTGGGAAACAAAAGTAGGACTATAAAATACACAAGTTACAGACTATCGGCATCCTAACATGAGAGAGTATAACTGATAGATATTTATTTTGATATCACACATGCTAAGGAATGTGCTCAGTTGTTAAAAGTTAACTTCTTAAAATTTAGCCTTTCCCTGACATGCCTGCAAAACAACCAGGATAAAGTGTAAATACCTGACTAGGAGCCAGTTCTATGTGAACTCCACACCCTTCAGGGCTAACTCTTATTTCAGAGGGCATCAGTAATTTTGCATCACTGTACGGCTTTATTTTTGTCATTGCTGGTGCAAAAGAGAAGTGTGATGAAAGGCGCATATGCTTTCCTTTGAAAAGTACTATAATTTTTAAGTATTTCAGTAACCTAAGGTGTTCTTTGGTGCAGCATAGTCTTTCTTTAAACATTTATATGGGAAAATGGGAAAAAGGAAAGATGTTTTATGTAGGAAAGAAGCTGTGTAGAGAAAAAAATCCATTTGGGGCACACAAAGCCATTATTTTACTGTGTAATAATAATATTGGTCTCAATATGAACACTTTTCATCTATGCAAACATTGCATAACTTTCCATAGTCCCCTCCTTGCTGTCCCGGGGGCAGAGTGATCAAGACATAAGGTAGAAATGACTTACCTCAAACTCCCAAGTGAGTCAGTAGCAGAAGAAAGGTTATGACTCACTCTCAACATACAAGCTTGTGTTTTTCCCTCTGAAACTGGAAACATAGCAGAGAGATGTGGGAGGAGCAATAATTTAGCCAACCACACCCTGCTTCCAAAGTATTTCATTGGATAATAAATGCCTATGAAGAGGTGATACCACCCAGGATTGGTATTTTGGTGGGGTTTTTTAATCTTATCTATGAAACCCACATGGTAAACTCCATGACGTTCAGTTTATCTTCTTTAAAAAGACGAGCTCACCCTGACAAGGTTCAGTTGTAGAGTTTAAAGCAAGTGAATTTACAGGATCTTCGGCAGGCATTGCAACTGATGCAGTCGGAGGTAATCCTAAACAAAATCAGATTAAGAAAAGGTAGGAGAATTCAATACACAAAAAGCACAATTAACTGAAATAGTACATTAAAAATATTGTGCAATACACAACAGATTACATGCCAAAGGCTGTGATTGTAAAAAGATGGTTCCAGATGCAATCCCTGTTAATGAGATACCACAGATAGGCAAAGCTCACTGGCATACGCACTTCCTGACAGTACAATACACTTCTGACAAATACTCAGCAAATCTAAAATAATTGTTGTATTACTTTCCTGTAAGAGACGTATCATTCTAAAATATTGAAAATTCTCAGAAAGTGGGCAGTTGGGATACTAACACCAGCAGCCTTTCAAGAAGGCTACAATTTTGAGATATACTGTATCGTACTGTAGCAACTGAGTTATAGGCTGTTGCATACATATATTGCAATGTAGTCTTCCATTGCTAAACCATAAAATTCAGGTCTTGTAGGCAATTAATGGCAGATTTTGGGATTGATGTGAAGAGAAATTCAAAAGCCTTGTAAATAGAAAATAAATACAGTTTGTAGGCAAGTTAAAATTTCATGAAAGAAAAAAAAAAAAACCACCAAAAAACCCCCTAACCAAAAAAAGCCCAAACCAAAACCAAACAAAAACAAACAAACAAACAACTCTCCACCCAAAAAACCAAAAAAACCCTGCAAAACCACACCCTGCAAAAAAGCCCTCCAAGTTTCTTTCTCTATTAAAAAAGACTCTTTAAAACACACTTCTATTAAAAGTGCACAAAATGTAGAATATAATCGCGTATCTTCAGGACAAAATTGTTTATCACCATTTCCTAGACTGAGCCATAGAAATGATATTACCAGCAATCAATATAGACTTGTCACTGAACAAAAGAAAGTTTTCGAAAGATGCAAGTTGTTTATTTAAAGTAAACCCACAACATTCCAAAATTAACAGCGGCAGAGGTTATTTACTTGCATTATTAAAAATTCAATCTATATTTCTAGCTTGACTTTTCCAAAGCAAACTTTTATTGTTTGTGGGTGTCTGGATTTCAGATAGTTTGTGTTGGAGGAAGTTGTGAATAGTAGAGATGCACATCTCAGAAATGCCGTAGGAAAATTGTGCATAACTCCTCAAATAAAAAATATGATCAATAGCTATTACTTAAGGATCATTGAAGGTCTAGGTACTCAAAGTTTCCCCCCATCCTAACACTACCCTTTCCTTCCCCAAGGCTACTCTTTAACTGATGCTGATTTCCTTCTGTTAGGAGGAACAGAGAAAACTGAAGGCATTTTACTTCCCTCTTAACACCCTTAAATAGTTCTGAATAATGGACAGTAATGTTATTGAATCTTTTTGTGATTGATTGCTTGTACCTCAGTACCTGTGAGTTCAGGTTATTCTTCTGCTATGCCTGAGAACATGATTTTCAACTTTGTAATGTGTAATTATAACATATGTGTATTATTCTAAACTTCACTGGTCTTTTCAGTATTAGGATCATGGCAGGATCTCTGTCCTAAATATTTTATAGTGGAGCAATACTGAAATGGAAAGATAGTTATAGTTAAAAGGGCTAAATAAAAAACTTGGAGTTAAAACCAAATTGTATTTTAAAATAGCTTAATTACGAGTGAAGCTTACAATTTTTTGGTTTTTAAAATTTATTTTTAAAATATAAATTAAAAGCAGTAATACCCACAATATATGCATAAAAGGGCAGTAAAAGAGAATTTGAAGATCACTGTTATGCTTGGTTTGGAGTACTTTTGGTTCCTGGTGTTCACAGCCTAGCTTGTATATTACCCTTCTGCAAAGCATCCTGTATAAAACTGTGTAAATTGTCAGGTGCCAGGGCAAAGCTGGTTCCAGCTGTGTTGTGGATGAGGATTTGTACATCATAAAGCATAAAGTGCTGTGGGATTGATGATGCCTTAGACACCAGCTGGTCCTAACAGGGCAATCAACCCCTTTTAGGCCAAGGAAATCCACCTCCAAAGAGCACTGACATAGAAAAAAATAAACAGTTGAATATCTAAAATGAAACTAGAGACATGCAGATTTAACTCCTTCCATAACCAGAACTGGAATAAAGATATGCATTCTCTTTTAGAGAAGCACCTTGTTCCAGTAATGCTGTACCTGGGAGCAAGAGATTTTTCTACCGTAAACAATCCTTATCCAGGTTTGATGTTTTTCTGCCACAGGATGGACTCCACAGTGGGGAGGGAGGGAATATGAAGCTTAATGTTTTCTGCCAGCTCGAGGTATTTTTCTCTATTTTGTTTTTCTGTTTATACTAAGTATAAGAAGTACAGTAGTATAAGAAATAGTTTGTTTCTGTAAAATATTGTCTAACACAGGTGGTAAAGATTTCCTTAAAACTGATAAATTATTAAGTAAAACAAAGAAGATTCTCTGAGATTAATTATTTCTAATGTAACTGTAATGAAGTTCAAGGAGTTACGTGAAGATGACTTCAGCTCAACAAGCTTTGTCCTACCTAGGGCGAAGCACATCACGTAGCCTGACTTATGGTAGTTTCAGCTATTTCTTAGCAAGCTCAAGCCAGTAGCTCACTCAAGCAGGTAATAGATCTCATGAAAAATAACAGATCATATATTGAGGCATGCAAAATGACATTTCATCACAACAAAATGTCTACTAGTAATTAATTACGTTCCTACAAATAAGTCAAGAAGTGTTCAATATACAATTACAGCTGTGCTGGATTGCAACAGTTAATTAATTTGCATATATTCCTTCAGTTATTCAGCTTTTCACTTTACAGCTAATATTGCACCTTCATTAATTAAAAAAACTTATTTAGGACATCAGAAGAAGCTTAAAATTCAGCGAAAAATAATTTTTCAAACTCTGTACTGATTTTTAAGGCATTGAAGATTATTTGGAACTTGTCTTGACATTAAAGATCATCTCAGCAAAGGCAAGTGATGGACAACAACATCTTTTGAGTTAACTGGGCAGGAATTTTAAGGGAATATTGATTAAAAAGTGTAGCTAGCTTAACACATAATATGAGTTACATAGAGACTTATTAAATTTATAATCACTTAATGAATTTATCTCAAACATTTAGTCCTAATAATCCTAGAGGCTGTATTTATAGCGTACAAAAAAAAAAAAAAATTGAACTAAATACTTCTGATGCTTTTCAGGCTAACGAGGCTCTTTATGCTTTTGCAGCCTGAGAAGTATCTGGATCTGGCATTATTCTACATTAGTATGTCATGCACATTCCTTACAATTGTGAGTATTCATGAAATTTACATTACCTTTTCTCAGCAGTATCGAACTAATCGCCAATATCAAATGATGTTTAAAAAAATACCTTATCTAGAATTCTACAAAACCAAAAATATTTCCATGTGAAAAGAATATCTAATCAATCTGTTCCCAAAAATTTTAAAACTGAAAATACTAAACCAAGTGTGTTTTACAAATAGAATAAATAATGCAGTGGAACAGAAGACTATGTATTATATTGCTGTGTGAGATCATGCTAACACACCCTGAGATCTATAAAAATTTACTTAATTTTGAACACCTTTAATATGAGTTTATAATACAGAGTACAGATGCTGCTTTTGAGCTGCAAGAGAGACCACTGTGAATGAGTATTAAAAATATTGTGCATTCTATCTTATATTTTCATAATATAGAATGCTCTTACTTACATATTGTGTATTATTCCTCATACATATTCAGAGCATATATTGTAACAGCTCCTGTGGAATCACTAACGTGTAAGCTGTGAATGTGTATTAACAGCTAAATGTATTTGCATATTATGAGTCCATAATACTGAATGCACAACCAAATTGTTGATAAAAAGTCATTGCTATACATCGAAACAGAATTTATTTTCTCATGCTTCTCACTCACAACTGTGCTATCTTGCAGAGTTATTTCTCACCCATATCTTAACAACTGAAAAAAAGAAAAAAAATACCAGTGCTACAACAATTCTGGGGATTACAGTTTTCTTGAAGTAAAATATTTAATGAGAGTGTTTGCTCTGTCATAATCAATATTTCCTTTAATTGCCTGCATAGATATGCTCCTGGTTTTTCATTTTGGTATCCGTATGAATGACTGGACCAAACTCTTAGTATCAAGTGCTTATTCAGATAGTACATGTAAAATGCAGATCATAGGAAAAACAAGCATAAATATAAACCTGTCAGTTCCGCTAGTACTTTTAACTGTCATGATTTTGTTTATTTGTATATTTGGCTAAAATAATGGGGGGGTTGCCAGCTGGGAACGTGTGATTCGCTACATTGAACGGAACTAAATTTACAAAATAATATTACACAATAACATAATTAGGAAACTTCATTTGTATCAAAAAGTTATTGTTTGTCTACATAGACAGATGACCATTCTGACAACACATGCAAGTAAAGATGGAAAAAGACACCATTTTACTTTTCTAAAACAAGGAGTGAAGGAAAATAGTCTACTGCTTCAGTTTCTTACGTAGAAAAATGAATATTATACAAATCTTAGGTCCAGGTCTGATCTAATTCTGTGACTCTGCTGCTAGGGTGGGGATTTTCCCCAAGAGGAAAAGGAAAAGCTAAGGACCAATTAACGTTTGCCCAGTTCCCGTCCTCATCCTATAGAGTTGCTGGAATAACTGGAAAGATACGAGAGGAAATTACCTATACCATTTCAAGGACTGCATAGTTGTCATACTGACTATTAGTCTTAAAATAATTTCAGGTGTATTATTTTAATAAGTAATACAGAAAGTTACTTTATATTTCTGATATCACAACAGAGGTATTAACTCCAAAAAGTATTCATTTATGCTTTCTGGCAATTAATGGCAATTCTAAACTACCTACCATGCGAGAACCAAATATTTACACAAGACTATAATAATACCTCAGCTAAAATACCAATAAAATCAGAAAACACAAACTAGATTTAAAGTGACTCCCATATAGCTGATATTTTTGAATCCCATCTATGGAGATGCAATCCTGCCCAGTGAATGATGGCACAATGATATTTTTCATTAATATGTATAATATCTGCCACGTATCATTGAGAGAGAAAGAATGTATGTATGTATGTTTGTATGTGGACATAAAAACACTGGAATTTTAGTGTTTTGCCTTTAAAAGAAGTTATTACATTTTAGTTTACTGTAGAAGCCTATTACAGTGTAAAAATTCCTTTATTTCCCTTTTACTTGTTCTGTGGTTTGTTTCAAACATTTTAAAGTATTAATGAAAATGCTGTAAAAGTCATAATTTTAGAGTGTAATTTTATTTAACTTTGTTTTATATTATAAGATCTATAAACAGGCTCCAGTAAACTTATAAAATCAGTTATTTTGTGGTCAGAGCTGTGGGGTTTTTTTCCTTTTATTATTGTAAATAAAATAAGATAGTTTGTACTCAGCTGTTTTATACATCTAACATACTAGCTACTCTCTCAGAGAATGTTTAAAGATACAAATTCCAGGAGACTAAATTACCTTGATAATCGGTGATCAATATAAGCAAGTGAAATATTTTTCTGTAGTTTTCCAAACTGAGCTTTATCTTTTCTCAATAAATTATTTGCATTTTTGACTTAACGCAATTTATTATAGTTAAAGTGAAATTCTGATAACTGTGAACTACAGCCAAGGAACATTTAAGCAATTGTGGCATGTGTGCTTTCATTGTCAAATCTCTGGTGTTCCAGTCCTGGATCTCTGACCAGTTTCCTAATTTTTTTTGCCGAATTTTGTTATGTCAGTAATTTTTTTTTTATTTTTTTTTTTTTTAAGTGAGATTGATCTATAATAGCGGTAACTAATCCTGACCTGATGTGTCTAGTTAAACTTTCAAGCACTTCTACTCTGGTCTTCAAGAAGATTTGATGCCTGGTTTTTAGAATAAAAGGTACATTTTTAATCAGTTTGTACCATAAATATAATTAAGGAGTAAACCAAGTGAGTAGCATAAATGCTAGTGCCATTTTCTCTCGTGACTTTGTCACTTGCAGTCGTGGTGGAAGAGATTCCAGCCCACTCCACTTTTCCTCACCTCAGCATGTCCCTGTTCTGAAGCTCGGAATGGGAACGCTCCTCCTATGATCATCCCACCCTGCCAGCCCAAAAGAGTAAATACTTTCTCACCGCAACTGTAAATTGTTTATTTAAATTGCCATTTGTGAGTAATGCTGAAGAGAATCATACAAAATTTAGAAAAGGGTTATTGAAGTGCTCTCTCAAAATGCCATAATATTACCAAGGTCTTATTTTCTTGAAGGAAAAACCAAAAGATACACCTAGAAATTTATGTGAAGGAGCACTCAAGGCATATATTCAATACATATCTCTTCCTTCTTGCCATTGTATATGGGATCAAGTATGCTAAGAATTTAAAAAAATTAAATAATTTGTTACAATGGGAAAAATATGGAAGTTAATCTTCAGAAACAAGTTATCAGCCATTTAATTTTCATGTTATAAAACTGTAGTTGGAAAAGACAAAACATAAGGGTAAGCAGAAACACTAAAAATGCTGGTTTTCCCCTTTTAATACCAAAAATAAGTCTCTTTTATGGCATCCAAAGCTTCTATCATCTAATCACATATTAAATTCTCCTCCTGTATGAGATTTGTTATTGAATGAGAACTGATGAATAGCACCGAGGTGTCATGACACAGGAGAACTTCTTAAAATAAAGCAGAAGATATTTTGTCTTTTTCTCAATGTAAATGGTTGAACTTGGGAATAGTAGAGTGACTTAGGCCACACATTGATGAAAAAAAATCAGATTCTTGACCCATGAATACAGTACTTTGAAAACTACTACGATAATTTCCTCTATAGTTTGCAGGGGAATACACAATTTGGGAATTTGGTGAAACAAAGTGAAGAAAATACACAACAGATTTCTATACATACCCTGTAATGTTTGTGTAAGTATCTGTGTAGACACCCGTAGTTAACTACACTCACAATGTGCATGCAGAAAGGCTATGCTACACTAGACCATGAGATTATACATTAATCCTCATTTGTGAAGGTGGATGCCTAGAACTCCTGAATGGAAAAAGATATGTTATAAAGTATTTAATCCTAATCAATATTTATTAAAGGAGACAAAGTAACAGTAGCACAAACCTACAGTACTTTACTAAAAAAACCAGCAAGTTGGACTTCTTATCATGCAATAATTAATGAAGTTTTATGATTTATTTTAACCCTGAAGTGGGTTTTTTAAAACTCTAATTTTATTAATGTACTAAGAGAAAAAAAATTGTCACTTAGTTTCATTAAGCATGACAGGTAACAGTTTCAAAGACAAATCCTGAAACTTGTGAAAATTGCCAGTTCAGGTTGAAGTGACAGTCTGATATCAATGGGATGGAATTGTGCTTCTCACTGCATTAATCAATACCAAAATTTATTTTTTAATGTGTAAAGGATGTTTCGTTTCATTAATTTATGACTAGATTCTTTCTGCTGAAGTCTTTCTGTCCTTGGATTTCTGTCTTTCATTTAAAATATTCTTTGTGTTTATAAATCCACAGCCAATATAATAAAATAGTACTGCTGGGAAGGAATCAGTTTTCTGCATACCATGTGCAGTTTGTGATATTGATCATATAACTAAGTTAAAGGAGGCATGGCTCTGCTAAAACTGGAAAAGTTGTACTGTTGTCACCTGTGCTATACTCTGCAAAATCAGAAGATTTACATTTGTTCAGTTTATGATATCTCAGTCATCTTTGTAAACCACAGGCTACACCTGCAATCCCCTACCATAACCTAGATTTTTAATTTCCAATTGTGAAGACACAAACTACTGAACCAAGCTGGCATTATATTTAGCTTAGCAGAGCCTGTATCATAGGTCACAGATCTGATGCTCTTGGGCTGGAACTGAGAGGATCTGGCCATAAAATATTTTCATTACAGCTTTATGGTTCAAAACACAAACACAAACACTCTCCATGCTGCTGTCCATAGATGGGGTTTGCTTATGTTGTACTTTATAATAGCCCATGTAGTGGAATTTTAGTACTTTGGGATAAGTGAGCAGTTAAAAACTTTGATTTCCAATGCAGTTAATGAGCAGTGGTAAGGTGTGTGTGCAGTAGAATTTTATGGACAGCTATCAGAAAGAATGCTTACAAGCACCTGAACAGAATAGAATAAACAAATATTTGGACTACTTTCTCTAAGTGTGGATAAATAATGTATAGACGATAATTGATACATAAATTTAAATTTCAGAAATGACAAGAATGAAACCATTTAGTCAATCTCTTTCACAGTACTATAAAGTCAATACATGAAGGGTTTCTAGAGCAAACCATTAGCTCTGTGTTGGGGTACAAGGGCCTTTCCAAGTAAAAATATAGTTAATGCCAAGTATCAGACAGTACTGAAACCTACCGCTGTCAACAGGTCTAAGCTTGCTAGGGGCAAGACATAATGTAAACATTTTCACGTTGGATGTAAGTGCCTGTGAACCTCTTGGTAGCTTTCTCTGCTAACATCACATATTTCTGCTCTCTGCAGGCAGTGTGAGCTGTAGGTTATGGACTTGCAACTTGTATTGATCTTTACATCTCCTGTACATTTGGCTCATTATTCCCATAACCTGCCAAAATTCACATATAAGTGGGTATTGTCTTTTAAACCTATTAATCTAGTTTGATTAAGAGACAGTGTTCATAGTGGAGAAGTATATGGGGCAATTTATGGCTTTTGAGAGTGATTAAATGCTGAAATGGAGCCAAGGCATTTGATAATTACAAGAGCTATTTATTGTTGGAATATTCCAGCCACAGGACTGTTTTCCCATCAGCCAGTAAGAAAAGCACATTTAACAAACAACGTTAAAAAGATTTTTCTGGGTAAATGAAGGTTTGACAGCAGTTGAGAGCCCCAGCTCATCTCCCATGAAGGGCAGGCATAGATAAAATTTGTATAGAACACAGAAGACGTATGTTCCTCTCCCTGAGAGCGGGGCTAAGGACAAATAATTCCCCAAGGGAGTTACCTGCATAGAAACTGAGGGCTGAGACTGAGGTGTGAGCATATGTGATCTGAGTTAGGATTTATGACTCATTTTCATATTGCCACTGTAAAAGGGTAACAATTATCATCTGCCAGACTGGCCTGTTAGCACATGTTGGAAACAAGTCCAGCGCTGCGGCAATTCTCCAGTCTCATGGGAACAAGCCTGTTTCATTTATATCCCCAAAAGTATAGATGAAGTAAGGACTGACATCTTAGGAAGAGGCCACTGCAGAATTAGAAGGGAGGTTCTAGTGGAAAAATCTCCTAAGAGCTTGGAAAGGAAGTTGAAGTTGAGTTTGGGGGATTTTTTTTTTTTTTTAAGTTAGTTAATGTTGTGAGTTGTAAGTAAAAGGCCAGTGCAAGGATATTACTTCATATTTATTTAGACAGTGAATACCAAGAAACTCAAATCATTCCCACACAGTAGCCTGCTATATACAAAACAGCCATATTTGGTTAATGTGGGAGTTTTTACAAAGAAAGCATTTCTAGTAATCAGGTTAAAAGGAGGTAATGTCTTCTGCAGCTGAACTACTAAACTCTAGAATATTAGTCTGTAATCTGGTGATTTCCAGAACTGGGTAAACCAGTCTGAGCATGCCTGGTGACATTTCTGATCATCATTCTCCCTCTTCCTCTGAACTCCTATGCATCAGTCTAAAGCTGTATAAAATTCAACGCTCTTAACTGAATGGAAATGAAGAAGGAAAGTGGAAGATGCTGAAGAGTTGGGTGGGCAAGTTTGGAGAATCTCTCTAAGCAGGAAGCAGGTAACTTTGCTTCTGCTGGCAAACTGGCACATCCTTGAGTGTTAGTCATAAAAGAAATATAACATGTTTGTCCTTTCCATTGACCATTACGGAAAAAAAGAATTGAAGGCCTCATTTACCCTAACAGTTTTCTGTCTTCAGCTTTCTGATGTTCTCATTTCATATCTACAAATGATTCGCAGAGATAACAGGGAGGAAATCTGAACTGGTGAACATACTTATTAGTGTTTTTTAAACAGCATCCTGGCAAGGACAGAAGATGGACTATGACTGCCCAGTAAAATATATGAGTACTTTTATTATAAAAATTCTGAGTCCCAGCTGCATTTCTTGAAACATAGTTTCTTCTGCTTTTTTTTTCTTTTTTTGACACAGGAAACCTCAACTCTACTAAAATCTACCACAAACTTTCGCTGCATCTATAAACAAAATGCTTAATCTTTACATGTCTCCTTTTAATTACTTATGAAAGAAGAATGACAGTATTTGCTTTCCAGGAAGGTTAAATTCGCCTAGGATCCTGGGATGCCAGGTACCAGTGAATTCCAAGCAGTTATTATTTGTTAAAACTCTCAAGGCAAGAATTTGCAAAATCAGTGAACACACCTGTAAATAATCTTCACCGGGACTGTGTCAGGGGTCTCCATTAGGAGGCACCATTACCAGATTTTTAGTCTTGCCCAACTATCAGTGTTCCAGTTTGGCCATTCTCACCTGTGGTATTATTGGCGGAGAAGACTTTACCCACTTCCGCTTTCCTCAGGCAGTCAGAACGGATGTGATGACACAATCAGAGCCACCACCAAGATAGCAGGGTAGTTATCTCTGAAAGCATACTGGGCCACGGTTTCGGAACAATCCCACAACAGGATTTAGAAGTTGACAGGCTTCTTGTTAAAGACATAACAAATCAGCTTGTTCATTCTTGGGATTATAATGCCATTTCAGTGAAGTACAACTGAGTTCCTTTTACATTTTCTGTGTGCAGAAAAAAACTCCATAACAATACTGTTGAGCCTTCTGAAATGAATACCTCTTGAAGCAATAAATCTGTTAAAGAAAAAAATGGTTTCTGGGCACCTGGGCTGCGTGTTTAAGGATTTGAACTTTCTTAATGCCTAAAATCTGGGGGAAAAGTCCAGAAAGGACACCCAATTAGAAGGGTATTGACTCACCCTGACAAAGAGGTGGGGGGAGGGAGAAAGGGAGGAAGGAGGGAAGAGATCAAGGCTCACAACAAAAGGCCTATTCATTTATAACAGCTCGGCTGTGGAACCATTCCAGCATGCTTAAAAATACTTTATCCATTAGTTGGGAGCTCTTTTCTAAATGACAACTTGCTGCCCACATCTGACCACAACCAGCTCCCTTTTCACACTGAACATAGTAAGGTTCACGTTGTCAAAAGCAGCTTGCCACCTCTTCTGGACGTTGTAAGGAGGTGAGGCAGAGTAAAGCAAAGGTGCCCTGTGAGAAACAAAAATCTCTGACCTCCAGCGTGTAGCGGGGGGAAGGACAATGCCGCTCAGTTCCTCCCAGACTATTTTAAAAAAAGAGAACAAGCGAATACAGCATTTAACTGGAGTTCTCCTCACACAAAAAACAGGAAGAGCATTTTAGGTCAATCAAGTTTTTAAAAATAAGATAATTTAATGCCTCAGTATATGAGCTCAACAATAGTCCTTTGCAATTTTATACAAGGCTCTTTATGCTAAGCTCTGATCACACACCTGAATAAAATCTTCAAACATATTTCACCAATGTTCCTACATATTAGCCAAGAGATATACATTTTTAATTACAAATACTAAATACTTGTTGAACAGCAGGATTTTTTTCATCAAATTATTCTCTCCTAGGAAGACTTCCTTCTCAGTATAGCTGGAACTATTAATATTTTATGCTGGGGACTGCGGATTCAACTTCATACAAAAGCTTTTCTTTATCTGAAATGTGACTGTTGCTGTAAAATTGGCATTCCTATCTTTTCCCAGTATTTTGTTGCATATATTTTCGGAGTGTAGTTTGAGGAAAATGAATGTCTGGTTTAATGTGTGTTTATTTCTCTTGACACACACGTTGCGTCCTTATGTTAGTTTGCATTGAGACTCTGGAGAAGATTCTGGGAGAATACTGTGCAGTTGATCTTCTCATCAAAGTATCAGCTTTTCTAAACGTGTCATTCAGCTACAGCAAAAAGTACTCTGTATTACAATATATGCTATCTGATTCACCTTCTTACAAGGATCATCTTTGTAACCTTCTCTCATGTGGATATTCTTAATAACACGAGCTTTATGTAAATGCAAAAAGACTACATCTATATCTACAGCATCTGTTTAAAGCAAAAATACGGGGAAAAAAATACTTAGGTTCTTATAACAAAGTATTTAATAATTTATATTTGGGGTTTAGATTTTTGATATAGAACAACAAGGTTTGTGAGAATTCCTTGCTTTCTTTTCTTTGTTTAGTTGATTACATTCAAGCCAGCATGTGAAAGCAGTGGTAAAAGTTGGCATTGTAAATAAATATTCATATATGTCCAGTTAGTTACTCCTGAACATGGTTGTAGTGTAAAGAACTAAATAAGTTTACAATAGGCGTCTTTTTAGTTTCCTGAGACAAGATAGCTCTTAACCTAGGTTTGCAGGTACCTTGAAATATTTATAAGTAATACAGTATGGATTCTAAAATATATTTCCTTTAATGAATACTGGCATGTTGTAACCCAGCTCTGCAGAAGGCCTGAGAAAAATGGCAGGGCAAGATCAAACATTTGTTTACACCTCACCTCCAACAAAGTATTTTACTTTGGCTGGCCTTTAAGTGTATGTAAAATTACATAATGCAGTAAACCACAAGCCAGATAAAAAAGAAAGACCACAGGTCACACTATCCAAAATGAAGAAACAAAGTCTGGTTATAGTTTTATCATGAGAAGTGCTATCTACGTTTTATGTGCAGTGCTGGGCTTGTAAATGTTTCTAATTTAATGGGGCAATGTATCCAGACATTAATAGCTCATTTCATTTTCTAGACTACCTCAAAGAGCGAGATGACCTCTATGCAATAGCAGGAATGAAAAGACTTCCTGAATTCTGAGCCTAGATGCAAAGCAGTTTCAGAAGCCTTCCTGTCACTGCCTGTCTCCTGTCTTCTGATGACTTGGCTTGGTGGGTTTTTTTATTTAAGAGCAACATTTAACTACTGCATAGGAATGCTCTGAAAATTAATTCATTTGCATGCCATGTGAAATATGAGATGTGCTAGGAAACAGATTTCAATTGTGGAAGTTAGGGTGCTGCTGTCAAGCTGTGCAGGAGAAACTACCTGATGAGATCTGTTGACTTTAAGGTCCTTGCTCTGCCACTGCTCAGAAAACACATCAGGGCAGAAGGAATGGGTCTCAGGGACAGCCTCCTCTTTCCAATCCACAGTGGGAAATGCCCTGTGACCCTCAGCGAGAGGGTACTTGTGCAGACTGCTTCCATGTCCTTATGGCAGGTGAGGTGTTGAGCCTTACGTAAAGTTCTCATTCCCACCTGGGCTTCTCTGTCAAAAGTACTTTTAGCTGAGATTGGATCTTAATGTTTATGCACAGATGTTAATCAGACAAATTGGACCCTCAAGCAAAACAGAGGATGATCAGCTTGTCTTTCTGACTGGGGAGGGAGGAGAGAAAACTGCACAAGAAGTATATACAGTGTTCAAGCCAAGGGCATGCTGTGGAATTCCAGAGAGGTGTAACAGTATTTTCTGAGATGACAATTTCATAGAACTGTTTCTCTACAGTTATCCACTTTTTGTAACTTGAAGATATCATTCCTGAGTGAAAAGGTTGTGTATGTTAAGTTAGGATTTATATATGTAGTTAGAGCTGAAGTTATTTTTCCCCATGAACATCACTTAACATTTATTTACATTTCATTTCACTTGATTTTTCTTATCAAGGATTATATTCTTCAACTCATCTCAGCTGGTCCTCATCCTTTTTTGTCCTGAATAAATCTGTAATACTAACCAACCTTATTATCTCACTTTCCACCCACCTTTCCGCTTCATTTTCTACTATGTTTAAGAGCACAAATGTAGCATACTTTTATAGTTCTCTGCTAGTACCCTCCCTCAATTGAGAAAACGGACTGTATAAACTAATTTTGTCTCCAACTTTTCCGCAATTATCCATCTATTTGAAGACTTTCCCTGCTACTCAGTGGCAGCATAGTCTGTTTTGCTGGAACATTCTAAAAAGGGCAAGGAACGTTGTAAGAAACGTTTTGGCATTGTAAGACAACTTTGGTAGCTGGATTGCTCTGGTCTGTTTGGTTGCTGACTACTCCAGTGAACTGCATGCAAAATTTTAGATGTGACTTTGCTTTACAAAAGCAACACTAATTCCCCTCAAACATATCGTATTTGTTCCATGTCCACTAATACTTTTCTTCTATTCTGTTTTTAATTGCCCGTTTCAAATGAGAAAAAATAGATTCATTGATCCTCCTTGGAAATTTTTTTTTTTTTTTTTTGGAACAGCAGCATATATGTAAATTGCATTCACTGGGTAGCAAAGCAGTTTAAAATAAAAAAGGTTGCACACTGTAGTAAAGAATCTGGAATCTTCATACCTAAGTTACTCTAAAGTTCTTGATTTTATAGATGCTAAGTTATCTTTTATTCTTAACTTTGTAATTTTGTTGCATGAACTCTTTCGTTGGAACAGATGCTTTGATGTCAGAACCTGTTTTTCAAGGGTTTCAGACGTGATACCAAATTTCTCCACAGCTAACACAGATACAAAAAGCTATAGCTTCATCTTCGTGTTCCCTATATTTTTTTCACGTACCCTGATTATGTAATGTCTCTACAAACTCTTATTTACTTCTTGCAAGCTTCTTGTTCTTTATATCTGGGAAAAAAAATCTTTTTATATCTTTTGCAAGTTTGTCTTTAATTCATATTAAGTCTGTCCTTTCCAGTTTATTCCTTTTTAGAAGTTTCTTCATTGTGCTGTAGTTCCTTTTTTTCAAAATTAATGGGTTTTTTTGCTTTGTTTTTCTGTTACTGATTTTGAAATTAGGTACATTATGGCCACTCCGTCATTCTAAGCGTTCTATGCTGATTGCAAAACAAGACTAAAAAGTTAAAGACTGCTATCTTTCTGTTTGCAGTAACATTTATATTAACACCTTTTATTTTAATATAGGTGGAAATTAAATGAACTCCTGATACACCTTGTAAAGGGTATGCTTATAGTAAGGCAATAGTGGGAGATCATGGTACAAGGCTATTACGATAGCATACTGGAATTTAAAATTGTTCTTGGTCGTTCCAAAGACAGAGAGTGACAGTAGCCAAAAACTAGTATGACTCAGTGCAAGTCACCCTCACATCAGCTCCAGCCAGTGGTAGTGGGACAATGTCCCATGCATATTGCAGAGGCCCTGTACAGAGCTGCTTGCTGAGGTGGTGGGTTGCACATGGTGCAGAAAATATGGCTACTAAAGAGAAATAAAGAACAGGGTGTTAGGGCTGCAGCTGTTGTATTGGGCCTTTCATAAGCACAGTCAACCTGCAGCCCAGATGTCTAGATGATCCTCCAACCTAGAAGGATCTGTATGTGGCCTCTGACTCCCCCAGATGGGACAATGAATGACTCCCACAGATTAAACTGTGTGAAAAAGCCCAAAATATTAAACCAAATGCAGCAGGCAACACTGACTATAAAGAGGAAATTTGGATTACACTGGCAAAACTAATGTTGCATGGGTCAGAGATGGCCATTGACTTCTATTCAAAAATAAAATTAAGGGGTGCTACAGAATGATTAGTACCTGACAGGGTGCTAAAGTTTACTCACTTTATAGGTAAGCCAGAATTTGGACACAGACATTTGGCTGATGTGATAGAGTTCAATGCTCACTGCTGCAGTGTCACTCTGTATTTAGGAGGACTGCCAAAGAGAAGTTTAGAATTTAGTCAGTCATGGAGCATGTTTGACATTTGGTTTACAGTTTGAAGAATCCCACTCAGATCTGCAACAGTGGGCTCTCGATGACTCATCCTTGTGGCTGTTACCTGCATCATTTGTAGTCTCAATCAGCTGTTAATGCTTCTCCTGTAAGATTATAAAATAATTGCAAATAGCTCAGATTAGGAGGTGTAAATGTCACTTAAAGCTCATTTCTGTTTCATGTTCTATCCAGGATTCTCTGTAGGCAGCAGATGAGGATCTACAGAAAAACAGGATCCTAGAAACAAACAATAATAACAAGACCTAATCAGAGTGTAATAATCTTTTGAATTGCACTTATGTTAGAAGGTAATCACTGATATTCACACGACACTGAATAAGTAGCATTTCATATGGACTTCATAGTTACAGAAAGAAAATAAAGAACTTGATTTCCTAAAGAGCATCAGGAACAAAATATGAAGAAAACACTGCTCTGAAGTTTTAGCACTGGCTTTCAGGAGACCTGTATTTTCTCAGTTATGGCATAAGATCCGGTGCATGCATAAGCAAATTTTGTGTCAGTTCTTTACGAACACTGTGCTTGAACACAGTTTTTCAGTTGCAATATTGCAGCAATGGGGAGTCCTCTGGGTCAATAGTATAGAGACAAGCCTATGTGAAAGCAGGTGTCTAGGTAACTTAGCTGGTGGAAACTTCTGTTAGAGAGTATAAGCACCACTCTGATTAGATGGCAGATGAGGGATTGCCATGACAGGTTTCATGACAAAGGGTCCTGAGAGACACCACCAGCATAAGGAGTTGCCACCCTATGTCTCTTGATCCAGTGGCAGCAAGGTTTGCCGTCCACAGGAGAACTACTATTGCCACAGCCTCCATATGTGAGTGTGTGTGTTGAGAGGGCTTTCAGCACAGACATGCAGTTAAACACCTAGAGCTGGGGGTATTACAGTACAGTCTTACAGTGTCTAACCTCTTGTGTTTTTAAAATACAGTAATAATACCTACTTCACCAGTGAGTGCAAAAATAAACTTCCAGTTTATGTGAGGTACTGGAAGAAAGGTCATTGTTGAGCAAGAATTACTTTTTTATTTATTTATCAAGTGCAAGAAAGATGTCATTCACTATTAAGACTTCTTCACAAAACTGAGATTCCTGAATAGACAGTAATAGCAGAAAATGCAACACTAAGTCCAGATATAGAAGACCAGCATTTTTCACAATATAAATACAGAAAGAAAATAAGATTTCAAACCTCTGCTTAATTTTTATACTTATACACTAAAACAATATATATACATTACGCAGATGCACAGGCATAATGCACATCCTAGCCACTTGAAAGCTTTTTATCTGCTTAAAAAAAAAAGTGTCTGCAACATGATACTGAATGTATGCATTTTGTACAGGTTTATTCCTTTTTTTGTACAGCTATATTTCTTTTTGTGATTAAGATAAAAAAATTGTGCTTTGGGGTCTAAAATGTAGCAATTAAATATCTGAAAGGGAAAAAGTATCTAGTATATTATTTATATATTTATCATATTCCATCACATAATCTTTGCATTCATAAATATGGCAATCAAGGACTGTGGACTTTAAAATCAACCATATAGCAGAATGTGAAAAGTAGTATTTTAGTAGTTCATGATAACAACCACAGTATGATATAAGATTCTTTATATACACAAATATGATCTTTAAAATGGCCTCTATCAGCTTAAAAATGGACAATATCATGAAACTTGTTAAAGCCAAGGTGAACTGTGGCACCATATCCAAATGCAGAAAAAGACAATCACATTTTTCGACATTTCTACTGCTGATGGCATTGAAATGTCAGCAAAGCTCAAAGCAAAAGTACACAATAAATTTGATATTACACCACATGTTTGATTAAGCCCAAGGGTGAAATTGTAACCTGCAATTTTATTCTGAGTCAGTAGATTTCTGACACATTTTGATTTTTAACAAAGGGAAGCTCAGTCTTAAGGCTTCACAGAATTCAACAGGACTGTCATTGTTTTATTCAGACTCTGCTAGAAATTGGTCTTTACAAGCCCAGTGGACACAAGTACATTAATAAATTTTATTATTGTAAAAACTGTTTCCAAGAAATTGTTTTAAACAGCAAAGCTATTACTATACTCAAAACGCAGTCTATTAATTAATGGCACATGTGTGAAGAAACAGAAACAGCATTTTCTGATGAAAATTAGACTATTTTCTATTTCAGATTTTTAATACTTTAAAAAAAGTTTTATGCATGTGCTTGAAGTAGTTCACATTTAAAATGGAGGAGGGTTGATGGATGAAAACATCAAGGAATTTCTGAACATACTTGTTTATTTTTAAAAATCCATTTATTCTCACTGTAAAGTATAGGATAATTCCAATAACATTTAAAAATCCCAGCTCTACCTCACAAGGAAGACACAGAGAAATTGTATCAGTTATTGTGACAGGTCTTGAAGAAGAAACGCGTGACTACAGATAAAAGAAATACAAATGATGAAATCTGCTCTAGTTTATGACCATGGAGCATGGTAATTAACTCACACATATTCAAACACTTTTTAAGAAATACCCTATTCAAAAGCCACGTGTTGTTTTTGTTGTTTCCTAATTTTTATCACTCTGCTGGATGGCTCAGAAGTGATGCTGTCAAAGCGACAGTCAAGGACCGAAGTAATTGGAACTGCTGGGTGAAAAGACAAGCTCCATACAGGAATTTCCTGCCACTCCAGTGACTGTGACAGAAAAGCTCTGAAAGTGCCAGTAGAGATTTAGAATGATGAATAGTTGCTACAGTTAGTGGGAAATCTTGGAAGTTCCATTTTGTTTTATTTGCTGAAATATTACCAAAGAAGGCTTGAAGCCTGTGACTTGTAAAATGTGACTCCAGAATGACCTCTGACAGTTGGGGCTCCTGTGGATGTTATGCTTCTATTTATCTGTGAGTATTGTCAGGTCCTTTGTCTCATTTCTCGAAATAAAAGCACAACCTTTGTTCCACCGTTTGTCATTATTTATACACTGCAAGGTCACTTGCTTTATTTTGAGACCTCCTAATTTTCCTGACGTTATTATTTTGGGCTGTCTTTTCCATTATTTGTGATAATTATCCTTGTATGCCATTCTCCAGTCTTCAGAGATAAACTTACCTAATGGACTTCAAAGTAAATTGTTGCAATGTTGAACCTAATTACCCTGATGCTCTGTGGAATCTGTAACCCTGTGACAGGCACATGGGCTCCTGCTACCTTGAAGCTCCTGAAGAAATAGGCTTGTGAGAATAGCATCCACTGAAAGCAGGGAAATGACACAAAGTAGAAAATTAGTGAGGGTATCTATCAGCACTCCCAGACAAGGGACCCACCTATCTCCTGGCTGGACACTGATTGCCTCTTTTCCCTCCTGAGGTTCTCACATGTGAACTCCCTTCAGGTTTTAGGTGCTTAACACAGGCTGATGCCCATGACCCCAGCAGAGAGCCAGCAGTAGTAAGTTAGCAAGTGTAAATAATGCAGTAAACCCAACTACAGCATTCAGCTGCACAAGACCCACGCTCAAATCCTGCCTCTGAGGTAGGAACCCTTCAGTCTTTCAGGTCTTAGCAAAGCATTCTGCACGATAGAGTTAGGGCAACTGAGAACTAAAGTAACCTCTTTGACTTTCATGCAAGGTCTTTTTCATGCAAGGAATTATATGGTAAGTACAATTCGAGATTATCAACTTGATTATATGCAAGAATCAAAAAGATGGATTTGTGAAATCTTCTGGTGTTTAACCATTGTTTGGTTGTGATATACAGAAATGTATGTCAAGTACTTTATAGACAGCACCTTGAACATATACAAAAGCACTAGATTGATAACTTTGAAGAGCTGCCCAAAAATATTAGTCATCTGCAAGTTATTTGAAGTGAACAGGCCTTGGGCATGATTTCACCCAGGTGGATCCAATTGCAGAAACAGGGCCTGAAGACTTACCCGAAGAGCATCTTCCAGAAGCTTTAAAGCTTCAGACTTGTGGTACTTGGTACTGTCTGCTAGGCACTCTTAACACATAAAACCAGTACCCAAAATAAGTGCTAAAACAATTTTGTTTTGTATATGATTTTTCAAAAATGCTGCAAAGCATCACATGAAGCAGACAAAATGAAAGCAATAATCTCCAAAGCTTAACACCACACCCTTTTGGTTCGTTGCATAAGTATAAAAATGCAAGCTAAAAGAAGATAACTTATTACTGAATGAAACCACTTTTACAGAGACCAGATCTAAAATAATCTCTTCTTCTAAAGTCTCTTTAAAAAACAGAAATACACTAATCTGAGGGATTGGGAAAGAAGGAGTCCAGCAAACCTAATACAAAAGGAAAGAAATCTATTACATGGGAAATGTAAAATTATTGGTATAGTTGAACATAAAAATATCCTGTAACTTCTTTCTAGAAATTACTGTAGATGAACACTTCCAAAGGGAAAAGTTCTCTTCAAAGTTATAAATGCAAACTTTAACAGTTGATAAAGTTAATTGTCAAATGAGTAGACTTTCTCTTTCTATCTCAATTGTAAAATACAGAATCCTGCAAAAATATAAATTTTTCCCAAAGTCATAGTAAAATGAATTTGCAGGCTTCTAAAACATTTTTCTTTCCGTTTCTCTTAATTCTCTTGTGCTGTTCATATGCCATTCTTTTTCCTCTACAACTTCTCTTTTCTAATCCTATTTCTAAGTATTTGGCTGTATTCCTGTTTCATTGTAACAATAAACTTCAAAAGGATTACGGTAGGTCTCTAAAATTATTTACCCAATCTATCAGGAACAAAAAAACTATGAAATTGTTATCCATTTTTATTTACTTGTTGTTTAAAAAAAGAAATCCTTTCTAAATTTAGGACACAATATCTATTAAGAAGATGCGAGTTGAAGAGTCAGCATAGCAGTACTTTCAGGACACTTTCATTATGGCAGTGCTCAGCTACTTACCTTACTGAAACGCTGGAAAAAGAGATGAGAACAGAAATCATTTAAATACAAGACTGATGCTACTCCAAGCTACCAGTCTTGTTCAGAGAATAACCTCCCAGTTCTACCCTTGAGACCCATGTCCTCACTCTTACCTATGTTTCCAACCTGACTGTTTTCTCCTGAGTGTGCTGAAATCATACAAATCCAACCTTGCCAACCTTGGAAGAGTTACTGATAAGAGGAAGCTATTTTGATCTAAGTTGATATTTTCATTTAGTTGACACATATGTGCATGTTGTCCCTTTGCTTTTGCCTAGTCTGACAGATTGCTTAAATTGAAAAAAAATTATGTGGTCACCTTAATCTTTCTTTCTGCTCTCAGCCTTCTGGAGCTGCTTTTTTGCGAGAAAGAGGCACAAAATATTGTGGTACTCGTATAAAGGTAAAGTGTTTCTTGTCCAGTGGAAGAACAATAGACACTTTTCCATTACATTCATATAATATCTGTAAGTTATTAAAAATGCTCTAAGGCATGCATGTCCCAGGAGAAGTGCCAATTGAAGGGAATATCATTTATATTATGCCTATTTAAAATATGTTCAAAGAACATTGAAGTTGAATAGCCAATGTTTCAGACAGGATTACCTATTAGGGAATGCCAGAGGAAAGTTTATCTACCCAAATTTTCTATATAGCTGTATCATAGAACCATATAACATTCTGAGTTGAAGGGGACCCATCAGGATAATCGAGTCCATCTCCTGACCCTACGCAGTACACCCCAAAAGTCACACCATGTGCCTGAGAGTATTGTCCAAATGTTTCTTGAACTCTGTCAGGCTTGGTGCTGTGACCACTTCCCTGAGGAGCCCATTCAAGTGACCAAATGCCCTCTGTGTGCAATACCTTTTTCCTGATATCCAGCCTAAACCTCCCCTGACACAACTTCAGGCCATTCACTCAGGTCCTGTCACTGGTCACAAGAGTGAAGAGATCAGTGTCTGCCCCTCCTCTTCCCCTCAGGAGGAAGTTGCAGACTGCAAAGAGGTCTCCCTTCAGTCTCCTCTTCTCCAAGCTGAACAGAACAACTGCCCTCAGCCGCTCCTCATACGGCTTCCCCTCAAGACCCTCCACCATCCGTGTGGCCCTCCTTTGGATGCTTTCTAATAGTTTAATATCTTTCTTATATTGTAGCACCCAAAACTGCCCCCAGGACTCGAGGTGAGGCCGCCCCAGTGCTGAGCAGAGCAGGACAATCCCCTCCCTTGCCCACCTGGCGATGCTGTCCCTGATGCCCCCCAGGACATGCTTGGCCCTCCTGGCTGCCAGGGCACTGCTGACTCAAATTCAACTTTCCATTGACCAAGACTCCCAGGTCCCTTTATGCAGCACTGCTTTCCAGTCTCTCATTCCCCAGTCTGTCTGTACATCTAGGGTTGCCTCATCCCAGGTGCAGAACCCGGCACTTTCCCTTGTTCAACTTCGTATCATGCGGTCAGTAATTGCCCACCTTTCTATTTTGTCAAGATCTCTCTGCAGGACCTTTCTGCCCTTGAGAGAGTTGACAGCTCCTCCCAATTTAGTTTTGTTCCTTTAGCGTCATTGACTCCTCAATCATGCATTATTTTCTGCATCACAGAATATTGTTTGAACCTCATATGGAACTTTTAAACCACCAAGAGAAATGTACTAGTCCTTAAGCAGGTATAAATGCTCCTTGCCTGTTGCAAGGCAAGCTATGGAACAAGAATGAAATGCAGGTAGGTTCTCATCCATTCACCAGGAAGAGGTTGTTCTGCTGTCTATAGCCTCTATTAGCTAATAAAGCCAACCACATTGAACCTGCACATTCATTCTGAAGTGCATTGTGCTTGCATGGAAGTCATGGCTCTTTAATATTAGGAATAAGTATTTTACTCTTTCTGCTAGATCCTAATTAGATGGATAGTAGCTGTCTCAGATTCCTGCAGTTTTACAAAAGCAAAAAGTTTATTTCAGGTTTATCTCATCCACATCTTGGTGATTTTACCTAGAACATGATCAAATGTGACAGGGATATCATTGGCAGGATCAGCACATGAAAACTGTCGGCTCATTGCCGCATACTCAGATGTGCTTGCTCCTGACATTTCTTGTTCTCTTTGACTGCCAGGACTTTGGACCTTTCAAAAATCTTATCTTAGTTTTAAAAGAAAACTGAAGCTCTCAATGTTCTTTAATTGCTTTTCAATTCTCAAAAAAAAAATTGGTTTTTTGGTTTTTCCCACCTCCTCAGAGAAGGGGAAATTCACATCCAGTAATAGTCACCGTTTGTGAATTGGAATAGTCTGAGGGACGCAAACTTTAGCAGAGGGTATACTTGAACTTTACAGAGCTTACTAAATAATTTTATGATTTTTTTCCTCCAAATCATCCATGTGCTGAGAATAGACTCATAGCCAAAAGGGGAATATTTAGAGAGACACAGCTGTCATTGAATTGGTGATTCTAATAAATGTATATCATCAAATATTATTAGCACTTAATAACTTGATATGTGACAAGCTGGTGACCATAGCTACATCTGTGTGATTTCTGAAAGCAGGTAGTCTTAGCAGATGCCATAGATCTTTATGTTGATGTATAGATCACAGAGCTGGAAACAGAGAAAAGCCTTTAAAATGTTCTACTATACATTTTCTCCAGTTAAAGTGAAGGGAAATTAAATATTCATACAAGATGAAGCTTCCTAAGCTACAAATAGGGTTTCTCTTGCCAAAGGAAGCAAGCACCTTCTGTGAATATTTTGCTTTCCAGAAATATGGAATAAGCATTAGCTGACTTCTTAAATTCCCCCTTTTATTTGATTTCTTACCAGGCTGAAGTGAAATGTGAACTGTAGCTTTAAGGCCTCTCCCAGGCTTAATATGCTCCAGGTGTACTGGAAGCAGTTAATTGCTTCTGAAGGGGACTTAGAGAATATTGTTCCAAGAGCCTGTTATTTCTGAAAAGACACTAAGATCAGGGTTTGCTGCCTCAGTGAGTTCCTATGGTGAAAGTTATTCATGTACAGGAGCTATCTGGCTTGAAAGAGAGAGCTTTTATGGAGAACCTCTTTGTGGAAGGATGAATGCACTGAAGATTCTCTACAGAAGGCTATTTGAATTAGATGCATCTTAAGCAGTGTATGTTGAACTAAACCCCTCCGAATTTTATGGAAATGGGCTGAAAGTGGGAAGCCAGGCTCACAATCCAGGCTTCCTTCTTACAGAGGGGGCTAAATTTGGGGTTTACATAAGACTTCTCTCTAATTCCTTTATGAGTGAACTCTAGATGGCCCCTTTCAAAAGTGGACTGAAACCTCTTGATGTAACTTACATTCTTTTGAGAAAAAGTAAACCTTCCACAAGAGCAATTCTGCAGCTCCATCATATTCTGACACAGTTTCTAATTTTCTAACACTGTATAACTAAAAATGCATTTGTATTGTTTATGGTAATTAATTACAATGAGAAATACATGAAGAAAAAAACCTTCAGGATCGATTCCCTCCTTTCTAGCTTCCACATTATCTCATCCTTATAACTAGCAACATATTGCAGCCAAGAGATACCACAGTTACTCAGTTATGCTCTTGCAATTTCATATGACTATGTTTAAAGTGGGGAGGGGTTAATTAAAAATAAAAAAACCAACAACCAAACAAACAAAAAAACCCAAAATACTTTGGCAAGTGCTTCTCTCCAGGGGCACAGATTTTTTAGTAAATGACACTGAGTTATGAAACACACGTCACGTTGATTTGTAAAGAAGAGTTAACTTGTGATTGAGCCACTGTGCTACAACATTTAAGGTGCAGGCTAAGTGCATCTTTTTTAACTTTCCATTGTGGCCCTGGATAAATCATCACATTTTTCAGTCTAATCTTATTCTTGGAAGAAACATATCTGTTGGGATTGAAATTTTCCAAAAATTTAGTCTGTATGGGAACTTTTAGAACAGATGTTTCAGGCTTGGCAAAATTACAAGTAAAGAAAACAGGCACTTATTTTGGGAATCATGAATCAGTTTTAATGATTGAAGAGATCTCTCTATTTGAGTGTAAACAGGTTGTACACAAACAGCTTTTTTAAAATAACTGTTTTTGCCTAATTTTTTACATCCCACATACTTATTCTGCCGTCTTTACTTCTCTGCACTCATCTCCTTACTTATAATTTCAAGATCTCTAACACTTTCAGAAGACATGCAAATGTTGTCTTCAAATCTAGCATGACTCGAGTATTACAGTATTTATGTCATTTTCTTCTTATTTAAACTTCCTAAGGAACTTTTCCAGGGAGGCGGTGAAAATTTTCAATGAGACACTGTATCCATATTTAGCTACGCTTCAACTCAATTTCTTCACACTTCTTGTCATGCTAAACTTAAATACCAAATAATATAGATGTGTTTCTGGGTTATTATATATATGGCCTTTCTACACCTTTCATTTGCATAACTTTTGAAACTACTCGAATTTCCATCAAGTTAGAAATCTGTCCACAATTCCAAGAAGGTATACGCAATCTCTTGTTTTTTCTGGCTCTCTTTCTCAGGGATTATTCATTGTTTGCAGGTGATTGGTGGCTGAGATATTTTTAAATCCAGGCTTCTCGTAGGCATGATTAGAGTGTCATTAAATATTTTTTAATGTGCATAAATTGCTGGCTATAAACCCCAACCATCTGGCATTGCTGTGTCCTGGTGGTTTGTGAGACAGTAAAACAATACATTCAACCCATTTTGCTCCTAGAACAACTGTAATAATCCAGCAGAAACCCAGGATTTTTTGCCAGAGAAGTAACGTTTCAATGCTACTTACTGTTATTTTTAATTTATTATTATCATGCAGTGTAAGTGTAGCTGCATCTTGGAAGGCCTCAGTATCAAGATTTCAGACACATTCTGTAGTATCAGTAGTTTAAAAAGACGCAGCCTACTCTCCAGTGATATCAAAGTCAAGAATCTGGAACACTTTGGATTTCGAGGAAATTCCTAAAAGGACTTGTTCTTTGTTTATTTAGCTTTACACCTAGTAAAATGTGAATAGGTTCAAGAAGCAGGCAGAGTGTGCTTGGCAAGGAGTGCCTATATAGATAACTGGAACACCACAGCAAAGAAGCCTTGACACTGTACATGTAATACCTAAGAAAATCAACTTTTAAAAAAATGAACTTGAAGGCCTCACTTAACGTACACATCTCTTTATCTTTTTTATCTTTTTTTTTTTTTTTTTTTTTTAAATTCTGAACTTTAAAAATAAATAAAAATTCTTCAGGTGCTTCTTCCACAACAGGTATAAGGAAGTCACTAAGTGATACTATCTTTTAAAAAAAAAAAAAGGAAAAAATCCTACTGGCTTTCTATCATACTTTAAAATGCTGTTCTTCATCATCATTTGCCTTTCTCAGAACCTAACTAAGATCTGTTTTTTTCTGTGTTACCTGTAAACTGGTCTGTTTGGACTATTTCAGATTGAGGCAACAAATCAGTTTGGAGAACTGCTTTGGAGAACACCACGTACTCGAACCCCTGCTCATATAAACAAATTTTACACATCCTTCCAACTGCAGTTTTGGCAATGCGTCTCACAGAAAGATAATATCCTCACAAATAACTTGATTTCAAACTGTTTATCGTTGCATAATCAAAAAGTTTAAATTCTACCCAAAACCAAATAGAAACCAGAAACCAATTAGCCTCCTGCTTTATTTAACAATTTGATTTAAAGTATGTATTCCAGAGAGACTCCGAAATGCTCCATAGCTGAAATAATGAAAGTATGGGGTTTGGTAGCGTCTGAAACAAAATAAGAGATGTTGTCATTTCAGAAACTCCACAACATGGACAACCATCCTGGCACTTTTAATTTAAATGACAAGTATTGTGTCCTTTCAGGAGTCCTTATACCTTCACATTATGACAGTAGGTTGAAGTCTTAGGATGCAGCAGCTCTGTCCTCGTCATAGTGTCTCTAAAATTATGCCATCTCAAATTAGTCATGAAGCCATGAATGTGCCACCCAGGAGAATTATTTTTTTTAGATAGTCATCTTGTTCTAGTAAGATATTTTAAGCCCTCCAGCAAATTATTCAAAAATCTCATTGCTTTTCCATTCTGCCTAGGCTGTATTTAAATGCAAGTAACTGAACTGAGGCAAAACTGTGTGCCTGGTGGAGTCAGGCTATGACTTCTAGCAACAGCACTGACCAGATGTGTTACAGGAATTTTACAATATAATGTTTGAAACGTATGTTACTATTCAACCTGCTCTGTCAGTGCTGGAATCCTGCTGAACAGTGTCTGCCTCAATCATGAAGCTTTTTTCTTCATGTCCTGTAGTGGGGATTGGTAAGAAAATGAACACTGTCTGTGATGCTAATGCCATCACACACATAATAAAGGACAGCCTGTTTGCAGAGTTGGATGGGGTAATGGCCTTTGCATAGCACAAGAGGCAGGCTCAGAAAGTGTTTTACAGTGGTAAAATTTGTAATATTCACATTTCCATCCATGATAGTGACTACTAACACTTTGGGACTCCCAATGGGTTACCAGGGCAAGTGACTAAGAATGAAAATCTTTGAAGTGAGATGGTTCGTACGCATTTCTTAGCATTTGCTAAGGGTCATCCTATTCTCCTTCCATTCCACGAAGCACAAAATAAAAATAAAGGCTATCTAATACACATGGAAATTGAAGAGTTATGCTTTCAAACAAACAATGGAAACCTATTTTCTATAATAGAAACTGTATGCTAAAATCCGATGTGTAAAGGCTGACTCACTGCTAGGTATTTTTTCTAGTTTATTGACATAGAAGGTACACTGAAAATATATATCTTCTCTGTTCCAAATGTGGCTGTTGTCCAATGTACAGTGCTGACTACTAACTGTCTATTCTAATACCAGTTCTGTAGTTATCCAATTAGGTAGAGCTGGGAAACACACATCAGACATTCACATCCACATCTGTATGTGACAGACAGAACTTCTGATAGTCAGTGAAGCACACAGAAAGTGGCTGATGAAATTCTTCCATCTGAATTTGTAGGCTGAAAATCTGATCTCAAGTTTTTCCCACTCTTTCTGAAATCTGACAGTTCAACATCCACCTCCCCAACTTCCACTGATTCTTAATGTGATTTAGAATGACATGAGGCTGCATTTTTACTGGATGAAATGTGCACTGTAATTTGTTCTAAATGTTAAAGAAGGAAGATTAGTTAGATTTCTATATTCATAACCACTCAAACTAGGCAAAAAAATCAGTGATTTCTACCTGTTTAGACATAGGTAAAATATGTGAGGATTTTTTCCTATTAAAAAAACATTATAATCAATCTCATTAATAAGCATAATAAATACACATCAGCTTTCATATGTCTTTTTATGAGAATGTGCGACCCTATTTTCTAATTGTTTTTGTTGAGGAAAACTGAGGAATCCTTTAAGAAGATTAATACACGCAATGTGCTTTTAAATGATAAAAAAACCCCACAACATTTGAAACATTTTAGACCAGAAAGCACTTAATAAAATCTATTAGAAGTAGTGAGAAAATATTCAAAAAGTCAATTTGTAAAGCATTTACTTATATTTCCTATGTGCAAATCATTTTGTATGGACTACAAGGATCAGAGAATGAAGTGTCAGCAAATAACTTCTGAAATACAAGATACCCTTGTAGTTAAATATTTCATTTCTGCATGAGTGGTCGTGAACATCTATGGATTTACCAGCCTTTTGTAGCCTATATAGCAGGATAATATGAGAATACCTTCTACAAGTGAAATTGAATTTTAAGATATTCAGATAAAGTGGGTCAGAATAGTATGGAATTATCAACAAACTTAAAACACTTCATGTCAATTTTTATTACATTCAGTAGAACAGAGCTCTCAAAAATGATATAATCTAACCTTTTCAATAATAAAAAAAGAATACTCCTTCTTTAAAAATCTGATCTCACAAGTATTTTTCTTTAGGGAAATACAGCTCATCTCAGAAATATCCCTCTCTTCCTTTCACTGTCATTTATCATTGAATTCAACTGAATCTCTTTCACTGAGACTTTATAATTTCATCTTTAATACCCCCCACTAATCTCCCTCATGGTGGCCTTCAGCCAACAAATGTTCTTTACATTACAATACCCTCATTTATTCAATTCCCAAGAAACAGATCTGTGAAAGGGTTAACCATTTGATTGTCAAAAGCTTTGGGTTCTGCTGAGCTACTAAATTTCATGTGCACTTATTACCCAGGTTAGGTTCAAGCCATTGCTGGGCTGGCACAGCGTTTGCCTAACAGGGATAGACCCCTGTAGGGAAAACTAGACAATTAGATGATACTCTGCACACCTAGCATTTATTCAGCCTAAGCCATACTGGTATAAACTCAAAGGTAAACCATCTTTCCTTGATTACTCACTGGGAGTGCCGGTTCCACGAGAAAGGGTTGCAACTAAATCTAAATTAGAGGAATGAAATTAGTTTACCAGATCACAGCTCCTGCTGCCCCTCCGTGCAATACCAGGATGACATTCTACTTTGTTTCAAAAAGGGGATGGGGAGAAATCATTTCCATCCTAAATGGATAATATTAAAAGACTCGTTTTTCACCATTCTCTCAAAAGGAAATTACCTACCAAACAAGCAGATATAAATATCACAGGGTCTGAAGTGACAACAGCAATGTATTTGTCTCCTGTTCAGTCCTCCCATTTTCAGTATGCTTATCTAAAAATTATTAGGTGAAAATTAGTCTCTCTACCAAGTGACTTGCCTTTCATAGGAATAATTAAGCATTCTTTGGAACAGGTACATGAGTATAAGTTTACTGTGTCCCAGGAGAGTGTCCTTGCTTCCTGTCCCTTTAACCTTTCTCCTAGTCCACATTTAGTTACTTAATGCTATATTTAATAGCCTTAACAGGAAATATTGAGGAAACTCTGCCTTCTTTTCAAGATGCCTGATGGTAAAAACATTAGACGCACTAGATGTGGAAGATTTGGCTTCAGATTCCTGTTTCAAATTACACAACTTGCAGCATCTTAAGGAGGTCTTGCCCTGTATATTGAGACTCATGCCAAGTCAGTGTCTCTTTCCAGATATTTTCTGTTTCAATGTCCGATTCCTGTAAGGTCTGAGAACAGTTATGAAGTTTGAACCTGTGTCTTGGACTCAAGATAGAGAATTTTGTTGGTGTTTAGACAGGTGTCTGGACTGAAGTGCACCACCACCTCACCCTGCTCACCAGCTGAAACAGGTCCTTGCACAGCCAACGGATAGCTACCTGAGCCAAGGATCCACAGCGCAATATATTTCTGCATGAAATGGATTCAAGTAGGCAGGTCACTCTCTCCCCATATTTCTTCCACCTGGAGCAGGTCTTCATAATTGGCCACCCACAGCCAAACAAAAAAATGAGTGTTAAATTTTCTCTTCCTGAAGAAATAGTCTGATAAATAAGGGGTTCTTAAACCCCCTTGCAAAGTCTATTAACTGAGTTTCTGATGATCTGATCACTTTGAAATAAGAAAAGAAAAGTAAGCATCCTGTGGTTTATTTGCCAGTCTATATCATGATGTTATGAAAACCTGAGTGCACTGTTCAATTTTACTTGAAGAGAAGAAATTACCTAATCACTTGTAAACATGAGGGATAACAAGTTCAGGCATTATGGCATCTGTGAGAACGCAGGAGTATCCCACCCATCCCTTCAGTGAAAATGAAGCAGAGAAAATGGAAGAAAAGGCTAAAACTTCCTTTCTTGTACTAAAATATACTGGTTGCATTCTAGGCACAAAGAAAACTGCTACTTGTGATACCAAATGGCATATAAAGGTTGTTTGATTGCATGGAAGAGGAACTAACAGATTTTCCAATTTTAAAAATGGTCCTTTTAGAGACAAATGAAGGGGTTCTAATCATCATTGAAACAGCTCTTTTTGATTAAGTCAGAGGAATCATTTAAGATCTAGAAGACAATCAACCATGTTCAGATTTGAAGAGAGCATCTAACTGACATAGCACAAAACAAAAGAAAGTAATTAAAATAATTTTATTTATGAAATATCCCCTACTTATTAAATGCACTTTCATAAAAAACCACAGCATAATAATATTTGATATTTAGGCCAAGATGGGTAGGAATTATTATCTTTATAATATAGATGGTGAGTTAATTAAGACAGAGAGGAGGAAAATTATCTACTTAAGGTCATACAGAAATCCAGTGGAAGTAGTTGGAAGAAGCACCAGATGTCCTGTTTCTGAAATCTCTGTTATAACCATTAGATAGTAATTCCCAGTCTGGCAAGCAATAAGATCTTCTAGTGTGTTTCATGCCAGTACACATTAAAAAGCTAAACACAAAGCCAACAGCAAAACGTTGCCCATGGTGTATTACTTGTTTACAATTTGGCTGATAAATGAAGTCCATTAGAGACCACCGACAAAGCGCCCAAACCTGCTTTACCTGTCCTTTGCATAGAGTCAGGTTTTGACCAGTCTGCAAACATGTCTTTTGACTTGTTAGAGAAAAATAAAAGGCATAAAACGCTGCCAGCAGTGTTCCAGCAGAGGAGGCAGCCACTGAAAGCAGCAGCAGTCACATGCACAAGCACATGGGGGTTGACAGCACGCCTGGCTTCAGCTGCAGCACCCACCCCAGCAGCCCCCAAGCAGCACGGGGTCTCTGTTGCTCTACGGCAGACAGCACTTGCATATGACAAGCAAGTTACTCAGAGAGATTTTCAAATAGCTGTAAGATAAATTGAAGCAAATATGATTGACTGCTGCACATTTAAATACTATTTCATGCCATTTTTTAGCCTGATTCCTTCCGTATGTTGCAGTGGCACTGCACTGAGATGGCCAAACATAAGTTATAGGGTTTTCTTTACAGCTGTTGTTTCAAACTTGGTTGTTGCAGCCACCACAGAAATATTAACCAAGATTCATTGCAAGAGGACGTAGCTGAAAGGATGCAAAAGTGCTTCTCTATGAAGCTATTCGTTGAACATTCTCAATATGCAAAATGAAATACCACATCACATCAGAGTAACTTTGTTTTGTAGATTGCCATCTCTCCCAGAAATTATGGGTAATGGAAGTTTTAATGTTCTTTAAGTCACATGAAGGTATATTTCTTTAGGTTTTGCTTTTTAACGTGAATGTGAGTTATAAATTTTGAGATTCTGTTTTTTCCTTACTAGAGTATCTGACCAGAAACATTCTAAAGGAAAAACAATAACCTTAGTAAGACTATTGTATGTCTGGGTTTCTCTAGACTTGGTGATTTTCCTACCATAAATTTTGCTTGGGCCAGATTCATCCTGTCTCATCCAGTATTCCAAAGGTCTGGTAGCATCAGAAAGGTTGAGAGGTTTTGGAGAGTACTAATAGCCTGATGCAATCATATCTGTGTTCAGAGAAGAATAAATCAGACATGTTGCAGGTAAGACAACCTGATTATGGATCTGTATTCCCATGTGGAAAAAAATTCCCCTGAAAGACTGAAATCTTTTGCCAAAGTGTACGAGTAATGTTGCAATTGCAGCTCTGAAAATCAGATCTGGGGTTTTTTTCCTCGTGTGAGAGACATATTCCTTGTTTGCCTCTGGGAGTTCGCCCACATTACCTTGCCAATATGCTTTTAAATCTGAACTGGGGAGAGACTCATTTGGCCCCTAAGTTTATTCACAGAATCACAGAATATTCTGAGTTGGAAGGGACCCACAAGGATCATCAAGTCCAGCTCTTAAGTGAATGGCCCATAACCATCAAATCCACAACCTTGGCATTATTAGCACCATGCTCTGACCAACTGAGATAATGTCCAGTATCTGACACTATATATACAGGTGGCCATCAGCCAAAAAGTGGTAATAGGCTGCCCACATGATGTGAATGGACATTAGCATAGGAAGAAACCAATAACGAAGATTCCTATAGTCATGCAATGATTCTTTTAAGATAAATGAAATATAAATCATTCTTTGTTTCTGAGTCTCCCTTTTCCTTTGTCAATAGATGTTTTGTATGAGGTGAAAGGGAGTGATAATGAAGAATCCTGAGAAAAATGTATTTGCCCCTCATACTGGTTCTGCCCACCAAATACTAACAGAATATTAACAAGTAATTGAAATTATGTAAATGAAAGTGGACTTCTGGTTCTCTGAGAATAAGCTTGACAGAAGCTAACAGAAGGTTTTTCCTCCTCTTTTACACGGAAAAGTATACATTTACCTATATATACTACTATAGTTACTTGAGAAGTGTCTTTTATAAATTCCTGATGTTTTGATAAGTGAATGTTACAGATGAAGGCAACTCTCTTCATACATTTTAAACTGTCTATATTTGGAGTCCATTCTGTTCTCCTGTATGAGGAACTATTTAAAAATGCCTGTAGCACAGAAACTGTCACTGAAAAGATACCGTCAGGTGGAGGATGAATGCTGTCAATGCTTCCAAAACCAATCACTCATTAGGTTTAATATTACAGTGTACACATATACTACTAGAGTGGTGCAGGGAAGGGAAGATGGCAAATGTGGACTTTTTCACTGAATTTCTACCTGTATGACTTACAAAGACAGAAAATCATGTCTGAAAAGGACTGAAAACATGACAGAAGTAGACAAAAATATCATGGTGTGAAAGTCCAAGTTTCAGTTGCCAATCTGTGTATCTAATTCTAGTACTGTCTCTCTCTCTCTCTGTATATATATATTTATATATTTATATGTATATATTTATATATTTATACATTTATGTAATGTTCAGACTTTCATATATTAAAATATGTGTCCTGGAGGTTTACTTTCGGGCACCTGAACTATGCAATAAAATAATACAGTAGACATAAAAATACTCAAAATGGGACCAGAGCATTTCATGAGGAATAAAACAATTCATTAAGTGCTGGAGATAGATAAAGAGTTTGGCCAGTCAGACACAGAGAGAAACTGATTATAAGATCTCCAAGGAACAGTCTGTGCCTGTCAGAATCTACATTTTGTAAGGTTAGATACCTTTGACATTCAAATAAATAAATGTTCCTATATCCTTTTCAAATGAGTCCCAGGTTGACCCAATTTGCATGGAAATGTTTACACTTCTTTTACCTTCAAGGTAATGAATCTAAACCTACTTTTTATTGCACTGAAATGAAAACTAATTTATCATTTCCCTGTTTACAGCACTGGACTATTTACAGCCAAATATGTACCACACACAAATACGACAAAGACTTAACCTGCTCGAAACTTTTGTACTAAAAGCAACCTGTTGACATAATCCCTGTCATGAGATTTTTCACTTGCTTTCAACAAAAAAAAAAAATCAGCTTTTTAAACTACCACTTAACACGGGAGAGTTAACAAAATTTTGGCCCAGCTGTGTAAAGGAGCTGAATCAGGAGCAGCATTATTATACTTTGGTGTCCAGGAGACAGCGTAAGTGGTGACTCTCACTGTGTCAAGGCTGTGAGAAACAGCCTTGGTTGTAGCTCTGCGATAATGACCACAGGATTCCCTGTGGTGAATTGAAGTACAAATGACAGCACTTTCAGAATCTCTTTAAATGTCTGCAGGACTCACTAGCAAGTCCAGGCTCAGTGAGACCCCCAGGACCGCTGTATGTTTAGGGCCTGTCTTCTAGGAGGAGGTAGCACTACTAGTTTGTTTTGAGACATTGTCTGTCATGGCCTCAGTTGTATGGAGCATACTATTAAAGTCATCAACAGGAGTAACAGAGTTTTAGATAAAAGGTACAAAACAGATTAGGCCAAGTGCGTGGGTCTCTGGGACATTGCAGCATTATGTTTGTCTGACATCTGACAAAACGGCTGTAGCCATTTTCTGGATGTACTCAGACGTACAATAGTAAATAGCTGACAATAGCAACGTAAGTGTCGCTGGGAGCATGATAGAGCATTCAAGGCCTGGAATTAAGATCTCCCAACACACAAGGCCACGCTTCTGATTCTGCCTTTACATGTTAGTAAGAAGATCTCGGTGCCCCCTCAAGCCTCGGATGGAGCCAGGTTCAACAGGGCAAGAGGAACATGAGCTCAGAGCAGTTCTGTCACGCATCAGCCCTCCTGCTGTCCCTGCTTGTTCCTGTCCCCTGACATAACAAGGGAGGGTGGAGCTGGGGACCACAGCAGAGCCAGCATGCAGTGGGACCAGGGGTGCAGTCAGCAGTGCTGTTATTGCCCCGTGGTGGAACTGCTTTGCTGCTCCAACAGCCTGCCTGAGGAACTCCCTGCACTGCTCATGCATATAAGCTTCATTACCCTAGTGTCAAAGACTGTGCAGGAAGGTGGGGGTTAAGTAGGAGGCACAGCTCTGGACACAGCTTCAAATGGGAGATTTTTGCTGCTCAGTGAAAGGCTGCCTCTGAGTTTGGAAAAACCCATAAACGTCCTAGTCAGACAGGCACAAAAATACGGATGTGTGTATGTGTGTAAACACAGATGAAGCAGCTTTGACATTCAGAATTCCTTAATTCAGGGGAGTCCTTGCTTGCACTAATTTTGAGTGACAAAAGCCACCCCTGATAACTTCATTTTCTGACCATTTAGTAAATATATATTTCAGTCACTGAAAGATGTTCAAATGCTGGAAACTGGAAAGAAGTTTCAGACATTTTTATAAATACAGTGACTGATTCCATGATTTATTCATGAGGTTATAAGGTACTGTTGGGTTTAGCAATTGCTCCATAAATAGGGCAATAAAAGCACAGACCAACACCTTTCACTTACCCCAGTAAGTAACTTCATGGTCAGATTTGTATGGTATACTGAGCAGAAAGCCATTTTATATCAGATAATGAAAATATTTAGAAAACCTCTAGAGCAGTGAGGACTGTAGAACTCCTAAAACTATAATTGTTTTAAGCCATTATTAGAAATGAAAATATTGAGAAATTATGGAAGTTTCTCCATAAATAGTGTGTTACACCAAAAAATCTCGGGTTGCTAGGAAAAGCCTTTTTGAACTGCATGAAAAAGAGGGGACACTTTTCCAGCTATCTTTCTCTACTACTTAACAATAACTCTATGTATTACAATTGTTGTCATAAACATTGCTTTATAAGCAAAGCAGCTATCATTTGGAATACAGTGTACTTTATATAGCTCAAAATCAGAAAAAAGATCCCTTAGAATAAGTTTTAAAAAATATAGTTGTGTAAGGCTCACCAAATGCAACGACACATTCACTGCAATAACGTTTAAAATCTCAGCTCTAAAACATTTAAAGAAAAATGATAATGTTCATTATTTAAAAAAGAATAAATTATTTGAGGTCACTTAAAAGTTGGGCCTGTTCCAAGCTGACATATTTATTCAATGGACTGGGGAAATATCTTTTCTCTGAGAGGAAACTGGGGTCAAAGATTTTCTCCCCCACATGTGAAAAATAACAGCAGGCGTGAGAGGTATGATTCTGATTTGAGGAGTTTGTGTGAACTCTGCTTGATCAATAGCTGAGGCCTCTCCAAGGAAAATCTGGGGAGCCTTAAGTGACAGTAAAAATTTCATTGGCTAATATAATCCCACCAAATTGATTGAAATAATTTGCACTCACTACACATCAGAAACCTATAAAAACAGATTTTATCCTGTAACTAAAAGTACAACAGAAACTCCAGATCTCAAAAAAATCCCAAAGGAAGTCAGAAAAGTATATTAACATGACCAAAATGCTCTTAACTGACAACATTGTTCTGAATTTCTATACTCCAGTCTATTGGAAATATATATTCAGCATGTCTGCTAAACCTTTCTTAACAGATTCAGCTCAACAACTATATGTAATATTCATGTCACATAATGGAAGCTGTCCAATGTTATTAAAAACAAATATACTTTGTAATAATTTATTTTACCAGTGCATTAGATCACATAGCTTGTTTTTCATGTGGTATTTCTGTATATTTTTTTGAAATGTTATAATAAAATTAAACTACATTTAAAGAATGAGTACATGGCATTAAAATTATTGGTAGATACACCAGAAGGTATGTTAATGACTGCAAATCCTGCGTAGGTGGTGGGGTTCATTTAAGGCCAGGCAACCAGACAATTAGGTCTGGTAATTCCCACCTGGTAAGTCATCCCAGCCCTCACAAGTTTTGGCTTCCCGTGGACCACTGAACTGGCTTTTAAATACAGGATGGAAATATTTAGTCTTCATCTACTTACTTTATTTTGTGGGAATGAAATCAGTGATCCCATCTGCATTTAAAGCAATGATAGTAGCATGATACCTACACCAGCTATCTCATACCGTGTATGTCTGGGGAGCAAGAGGCTCTCCCTGAGAACACCGGCTTGGCCAGGTGGAGCCAGCTAGGTTTCTAATTGCAGCTAGCCAAGGTAGTTTAGTGGGTGTAAAATTCTCTTGGTCACCAGTTCCAGTGGGATTCAAGTGCTAAGGGATAATCTTAACAAAAGGACAAAATGGATGTAAGTTGGTGGTTCTCAAACTGTCACCAAGGACTAGCCTTGTTCTTGACCATCTTGGTCAGCAGACCCTTGTGAATAAACTGCAATTTTTTTTTTCCCTTTTAAATTGCAGCACTCCAATATCTGTGCCTGATAGACTGGCTCCTTCTCCTAGATAAACAAACCGGCAGTTAAGTTTGTGCTCAGCTCCTGCCTTCCGAATCTTTCTTCCAGCAATAATAAGAAATTTTTCATACACCAGACACCCTCCTAATTCTCAGACAAAACATTGGCAATGTGAGCTGTTTTACAACAGGTAAAAGTAAGGAGGTTACACATGACTAGCCTAAAACCGCAAAGGCAGCCTGTGTCTGAGCAGAATAGAGAGCTGAGCTAAAAACGATAATTATGGGTCCTGCTACCTGACTGCCATCAGAAGCCAGTCAGCTTTATACCAGGATGGAAGAAAGTTGCTGTTTACATATTTATATTCGTTATAATATTATGCCAAAAGTAGCTCAGTCAGTTTTTAGAAGCCTGTCGGGAACATTTTCCGCTGTTGTTGGCCACATTTGCACTTCCTGTTTTTATGGATGATTTGTTACTGGAAGTGCTGATGCTGCAAAAAAATACACAAATCCATCAAAATAAACCAAAACCAACTGAACCATTGCTTTGCATGTAAAACCAAAGCACAATCCCATTACTTTGGAAAAAAAGCTTTAATTTTGTGAAACTTTGTTTTCAACCTTTTTCAGTACCTCACCATTTCCTTTGTTTCTCAGCTACAAAGTTTGGCTCTGAACTCACTGGATTAAAGGAAAGATAAGGTTATTATGCACAGTGAAAAAGAAGTTTACTGCTCTGCACCATCTTTTTCCATCAGTCAAAAAATATAACTACAAATAATTCATTTACAGCAAATTATTTTGCACAAGGATTTTGCAAAGTAAAGTGTATCTGTACTCTCTATAGCCGAAGGATGCTTAGCTTCACATAAAGTAATCTACTCCTGGATTATATGTATTATTCTGTATGTCAAAGCTGTGATTTTTTAAAATAGTTGGGTTTTCTCCCTGAAATAGATTTAGAAAGAGTCAAAGATTTCTTTTCTTGTCTGATCACCTCTCTGATGTTACAATGTCCTCAGTGCACTCACACCTCAGGATTAAAGTGTTCTGCCAGGTTTTTTCCAAGGCAACTACGAAAATCATCATTATTTTGGCTACTTACTCACCTTTTAACTGTTGCCCTAACTACATGTTCACCAGCATCTTTCTCATAAAATTTCTGTAAGAATCACAGAAATGCTGAAAAAATTATTTATACAGTGCAGTGGAACCGCTAAGCTTGTGCCTCGTTTTTGATTAATTTCATGCCTGACTCAGTCAGAGATTAGGCCCTGACACAGGTTATAATTAAATATTGAAATCATGAAGTGCAAGAATGTTTAATTTTTAAAATATGAGTTTTAATTTACCTCATACAGAGAATAGCTCTGGTCACCTGCAGAGATGCATTACACACTACATTGCCTAATGTAGGATGCCTGAATAAGGCTGAGCATACAGTTAAAGTAAACTAATGCAATTTACTGAACAGCAGTCAAATATTTATCCAGTTGATGAAGCAGACTTTATGTGAAACTCAGACAATAATTAAAGAGAAGCCTTGCTTAAAACATGCTTATTCCAGTTTCCACAAATATGTTATACCAAAGCAGCATCTTCCTTTTCTCAAATATTGATGTTCTCCTAACACATTATACAGTAAGCTTGTCCTTGGCATTCTCTTGACTATTTAATGAATACATTTCCTGGCATTTGCCTTATCTTTGTTATGTTGTTCTTTGGAGAGCTAAAACTATTAGTTGGCCCTTGACAGAAAAAACATCAGAGGAAGCTAGTAAAAGGTCTTGCGGTATCAAAGTTATTAACATGGTATTTGATTAAACCATAGAAAGATAGGGAATAGATACTGCAGAATATGTCCCCTGTACTTAGGCTTTCACAGCCTTGAATGTTTTTTCGTAGAACTTCCACATTTGTTTTTGTCATTTTATCTGAGCAATAGTCTGTTTAGTCACAGGCTGAATACTAATCAAACAATTATTTTGTAGTGCTCTATCATTCCAAATAGAATTGAATATATTATATGTTTCCACTTCTTCAAAACAGATACTTTTGCTTCAAGTTTCAGTTGTCATAGTAAAAGAAATTTAAAACTTTTATACCAACAACAGGAAATACATGTTGAGGAGAGACATATTTTGCACAACATAGAACACAATGTAAACAGTTAGCATGTAGACATTTATAAAACTACAAATGGTGTCAATTTTTAATTTATCACACTGAAGTTTACAACAAGTGTACAACAAAATTTACAAGCATTATTAAATCTTCACACTTCAAAGCTTTATTAGAATCAGGAAGCCTGAGTAGCTGTTCTTCAGAAATGCCTAATGCTGACCGTAATAATGGAGAAGACAGAACTTGCACCCAATCTATGTTCCCGAACTAGAGGGAAGCATATTTCCAAAATAATCTAATGACCAGTAGATAGTGAAGAATATAGGCTCATTGGCTGTTGAAAGTCATTAGGAGGTGCTCAGATTTTTCAGTAATAGAAAGCTGCTGATACACCTGTGTCCATTGCCTTCAAAACAGACCATATTTCAAAATACACCCTACAAATTACTGCACAGTTAATCCAAACACTACTATTTTCTGCACACTTCTAGATAATTCAATATAAAGTGACTGCATGAGGTTTCTGCTTCCCTGAAGTACCATTTTTGTTTTAACAGCTTGTTTTTCACTTGATGAAGTCACACATACAGTCTCGTCATTTAGAAGGCTAGTGGTGCATTTTTAAGAAATCAGGGTTATCTTATTTAGTTCAGAAGAGAGATGAAGTCAAATTCCAACAACACGAGTTGGTGCATGAGAAAAACTGTGGAGCAAGAGCCTAACTGGCATAAGATACCACAGCAACTTCAGGGGAGCTGTGCCAGTAAGCTTCAGCTGGGCTTCTGGCTTGGTATTAGAAACTGCACCCAGCCACACTTCATTTTCAGCTGCAGCCTCCAACTCAAACCAGCCGCATCCGGAAGCAACTGGGAAGCTGCTTCACAAACTGGATTATTTCTAGTCTTGAATGTGCAGTATCACCTCTGTCCCTGACGTGCTTAGAACTAATATACCACAATTGCAGATTTAAGTACAAAGCTGCTGTTCTTACATGTCCTACAGTCAGGAAAACTTAGGAGATTTCTGCAAATCCAAGTTCTGTGAAGTCACAAAATTAATGCTTATTAGCAATAGGACATCACAGCAACCTGACTGAGCTGCGGAGGATTTGGTATTGTATTCTGCCATTCTGTGCAGTATTGAAGTCGTTGCTCAAAGCATGTAGGAAAATGACAAATCAAAAAGTCTGAATTGCTCTCTACTCATCAATAAACACATTGGGGGATTAACAGCCTGTATGTTTTGTAGGGTAAGGCAAAAATCTGGCCTAACTTGTTTCCTCTCATCTAATGGGTGAGGTTGTTGTCAATCCATACTTCTACCTGCCTATTCCCTGATGATTGAGACATCGAGAAAAGGCAGCTGGTCTAATTTTAAATCAGACATTAAAAAACTCAGTCCTATTTACCAAATGCTTTACTGTTCATACCATTCCATAAAGAACCTCCTTGATAACACAAGGTCAACATATATGGAGAACTGAAGCACCAGAAGCACAAACAAGGCCACTAAACCTGTCATATTGTATCTGATTTTGTGGTGATTTTAAAAATCTGCTGTTGTGGTTGATTTTTATAGGATCTTCAGATTTGTTACATTATGAGATAAAGTTGGCTTGGACCCTCAGATTTCCAGGATTAGTTGGGTGAGTGCCCAATTAGGCAGTAAAGGTATTGGTTAAACTTTAAAATATAGCAGTAAATTTGAGACTGTTTTGGCTACTGTATTTTATAAGAAAACATGTTTGAACCCTTTTAAATACTTTTCGGTATGGTTGGGTTTGTGTTCTTCTCCCCAAAAAGTTTCAGAGCTAATGAAAATATTTGACTAACTATTATGTACCACCAAACAGATGAAACCTTGACCTTTTAGCTGGAAGAAAAGCAGAGGCAGACTATAGGACATCTGCCATTTTTTGAGAATCACTTCAGTTTGTCCCTAAACATTCTTGACTATCCATAAACTCTGGATCCTGTTAACAGTCAACTCTGTGCTGATTCACACTAAATGATATTACACTGATTTTTTTTTTCTGTTCAGCTATTTTCCTTTGAAGTCCCCCTTTAACATAGTAAAAATTTTTCAAGGACATAGGAGTTTTACAGCCCATTTGTCTTCCAAAGCCACTGAGGACAGTCTAGCCCCTACCTCTCTATCTGTAAACACACATAGGTAATCCTAGGAAATCACACAGTAGCTGATTGATCCACAAAACTTCCAATCTACATTTCTTTGTACTATAACTACAGAGTGTTTCCCATGACCATACAAAAACTCACACTGCTGCTCCCAAAATTACTGACACTGCAAAACAAGGAATTTATTCTGGCAGGAAATATCCAATACATGTAGGTGCCTTGGGTGAAACTATCGAAAGATTCTTGTCTTTAAATCTTGCATTTTTTACACTTTTATACCTCCTTTGTGTATATATACCACTCATTTACTTTCCTGCTATTTATACGTATTTACTCCACAGATTTGAATGAGTGTATTTTGTGTAAAAGTGTCTCATGCTTTCACATAATTTTAACTATAATCCTCGCAATTTGTTTATCAAGATCTAAGACTGTATGGCAGGGAAGCTGTCACAAGATTGATTCCGTGTTGTCAAAAAGAGAAAAAAATAATGCTTGAAGTGTTTAATACTGTGGCCCTTAATTACAAGACTAATTGTACTTAATAGATCCACTCATGGGGGCTGTAGAAGTGGGTCTGAACAGATTATGTATTACCCCCTAGAAACCTGTACTTGCTTGGCAGACACCCACTAAGAGCAAGGCTGATTCACATGCCATAGCAGATGCCACTAATACAGAGGGCCGTGACTTTAGCCTGCCAGAAAGAATTCATTTTCACATTTAACCATTCACTGCAGCAAGATACATGGGTACACACTGGCTTGTGACTGTTACAGCCCCATGCTATTTTACAGTGCATAGAACCTGTAATGGAAGAAATCATTCCACAATAAAAATTATTTAAGATGGCCTTACTTAGTCTGTATGCATCACAGGACTTCAAATTATTTTACATGGTGCATAATGACCAGCTATTGATGTTCTCCACTCAGGCTTACCAAGGGAATGGAAAACTTCACCTATGCTAAAAGAAGGTTCATCGTGCCATCGCGTACAGTGTCTTGCTTTGAAGGCCACTACTAAAGATTAAATAACAGCTAATGGCTATTCAGACTATTTTCAATGTTCTTACAAGTATTTCCTTCGTACCTCTAGATATGTTTACACAAATATACACGTGTATACATACAAGTCTATACATGTAAGTTCTAGCTGTTGGATCACATTAGCATAGTGTAAATATTCTAATTGTCACCTCAGAACTAGAATCTTTTTGATACTTACAATGAACCATCTTCTCAATATTCCAATGAGTAAAATTTTAAATAAATAAATTAACAAAGTTTTAGAAGGTTTCAGATTTCCTTAAATGACTGATTTTTGTTTCATGAGAGATATGGCTCCCAAAAAAGGTTCCACTCATATTAGTCTATTTTGGAGGGTATCTTATTGATAAATCAATTAGTTAGATTGGTTTCCTATCTCTATATGTACACGTGTGTAAAAATAATGCCAAATTCTTGTTTGAAGTTGTTAGATGACAATTGCTCACAGAACTATAACCTTACTTATGCAAATCACTAGAGTTCATGGTAAGCCTGACATTTGCAGAATTAATGAACTAAATAATTAAGTGACCTGGTAAGTGAATTGGTAAACCAGAACTATTAATCTTTTAATGAATTCTTTACTACCACTTAAATAATAATTTTTTGCATAATTTTAGAGGATTATGGTAAAGAAACATTAGAATATAAAATCCATTATGTAAAGGAAGGTTGCTTTTATAAATCTGTCATTATGTCTCATTTTATTGAATTCATTTCTATTCAAGATTTAGAAAAGTGGCAATTCCTGCACTGGTGACTAACAGTCCCCAACATTTCAGTGGTAAGATTTTTTTTCTTGCTAAGACAAGTCTGGGATCATTTACTGCTTCAGACAAACCACTGCCTAAAGTGAGTAATTAGCATACAACTGTAATTTAAGAAATCCTCTATTTGATGGTGTGCATCACACATTTCAGATTTTCAAAGCGCTAGTAAGTTAACCAGGCACAGTAAATGACATTTCTCAACCAATTCCTCTTAGAGATATTTTTTTCCTTTCTACATGTTGTTGGATTTCACCCTTATCCCAGCGTTGCATCACATCTCTTACTTTTTCATGTTAGAGTATCCTGAACTCAAATAGTTTCTTAAGCTTCAACTTAGCAGTATTATTGATATCCTGTCTTGAGTGGTATGTATATTTGTCTTTCCTCATCTTCCTCTCTATCAGTGTCCACAATGGAATTAGACTTATCAGAGTGGAAATTGGCAAGTACCATATGCTTCTGCAGGTACCATTTATTCCATTAATTGCTCTATGGACTCTTTCTATTCTACTATGTCTACATGTATGTATGTACCAGAGACAATATATGGTATGATTGATACATGTGATTTTTTTTTTTTCTGCATAACCTGATTTGGCATGGCTGCTAAAGAATACAAGAAAGTCTTCAACATTTATTCCCTCTTTAGGATTAGTCCCTGAAAGCAGACAGGTAAAAACAACAGCATGTACCCAAAATTGTTGAAACAACACTTCAAGTAATTTTTTCCAAATTAGTACTTAACAATTAACTTTCAATTTGTCTCTTCTGAAAGATGCTGCATGGTGTCACTTGTCTCAAAGTTACAAAACATTTCAAATTGATATTGAAATGTCATAGGGTGAAAAAAGTAATAATGAAAAGAATGAAAATAGCTTTTGAATAGGATCTTTTTTTTGAAAAATTATTTCCAAAAACATAAAAAAAAGCAGAAGAGCTACCTGTCATGAAGACAAATATAGCACTTAGTGGCTCAAGAAAGTAAGAATGGAGTTCTACTCCATTTCATTGGCACATGCCAGATACTCAAGCATCTTTCATTACAAACCATTAAGTGGATCATGTCCACACAGCAGTCCAGTGGGCTTTCTGAGCAACACGAAACCACCAGAGATATCTTTAACATAATGCAAAGACACTAAGTTTTGCTCTTAAAAGCATTTCTAATGATGTTTCCTTTGTGAGTACAAATGAATGCACCAAAGATTGGCCATGGCTGGTGTTTACTCCAGCTGGGTTTAATTTTTATGAATAGATATACTTAAATGACAGCAAATAAAAAAAGCAAGGCTTCATGAATATGCTATGGCTACAAGTGTGCTTTGGGAACAAAATCCTGAAAATAAAATCCTACAGTTGACAGGGCTTCACTATTTGAAGTGAGTTCAACATATTTTCAGGAAACTGGTGGAACTTCATCAAGAGAAAATCTAATTGTGCTGACCTATGCTTCACCCACACAGCAGGGCTTTTGCCATTCATTATGCAGGCACAGCAACTGCAGCATGCAGTAACACCCACAAAAAAATTTCTGGAATCACAGAGAACTATTTTATCCCACAGAACACTCTGTCATTAGCTAAAAAAGCTATAAGAAACCAAGAAGCAAAACACAGGCAGTATGCCATTCTGCAAGGTCGGCCACTAATTGTAGCTGATCAAAAATTTTCAACCAGATAAAACAAAGACATTAACAAAAAAACCCAAACCAACCAAACAAAAAACCATATATACTTATGTTTTGAATATATTTAATTATGAAGAGGGCTCTGTTCACATGGGTGTTTGGTTTACAGGTGTGCACATTTGTGGTTCTCTAACTCCTGTGAAATAACACACATGCAGAAACTTACTCTGTGTTAAACAACAGACAAGCTATTCAACTTTTCAAGTCGAATGAAATGTCTAGAACAAAATATCTGTCATACAGAAAGGGCTTTGTATTTTGCACATGGAAATGTGATATAAGCACAAACTAGAGGATTCAAGGACTAGAAGAAATTGGAAACCAAATAGAAGGAACTAAGGAGTTGTATGAACCGTGCAACTAAGACAGACTGCTTTCAAAACAAATTGTGTAGGTCAACATTTTTTACTTAATTATTTACTTTTACTTACACTGCAGTGTAAGCCAAGGCTAGATATCAAGTAATCCATATGTGGGGAAAATAGCTCAATGACCTAATCATAGCAAAAATGTATGTCAAGATATGATCTCCAATAGAAAATAAAGACTACACAGGACAGAGAAACATAGATGAAGATAGGATTGTTTGATTTGTAATATGGTGCAAATGTCAGTTTTGTAGAAGTTCTTAACTTTTAGAAAAAGTTCTTTCCTTCTTTCCCTCAACTTAACTGTTGATTCTCTGATGTCTAATACAAAATAAGTTTCTGCAACTGCAGCTGTTTCTGCACTAGAGAAATTACCAGGATCTGTCTTAAGTATTTTGATGAAGGTGATAAGCATTTGCAGATAATCAGTTCAGTAAGTTTCATAGTTCTTGGATCTCCCATACATGTAATACAAACATAGTGTGAGCAGAGTCTATAGGAAACGAGATGAAAATGAGAACAAAAGACACTAGCATAAGGTAGAACAGTGCAAATAAAGACTTGGCAGAGAGATTATTGTTAGAGATTTAAAAATGTATAGGTGTATATCAAAAGGTCAGTCTTAAAGAGTGGGACTTAATTTTGATCCAAGGGAGTCAAGTGAGAAGCAAAGGGAGAAAGTCACAAAAATTTTGTTTACATCCCACTTAAGCTACAGGTGAAATTACATTTCTCTGAGTACAAAGAAACTGGGGGAGGAGGTAGTGGAAATGCTGAGTGTTAAAAAGTGTTTGAAAAGTGTTCTAAATGTCATCTAACACAATTTTTATGTTATTCAGCTAACACTGGTAATTGCACTTTGTCTCTCTAGCAACCTCTGGAGGAGGTTTCAAGCCACAGCAATCACAACAGCCTGCAGCTTGGAAAACAGAGTATCAGGCTATGAAGGGTAAATATGTAATGGAAAATACAGCATATATGAGTAAAAGAATTATCAGAGAGACCAAAGCAAGCATAGTATCTTAGAAAGACACTGAAATAATCTTTCTGAGTTTGTTATTTTAAGATTACAGATAAAGTGACTCCAAAATGGTATCAGTTTAATGTGCACTGGCAGAACCCAATTGGCTGCTCTTTGGATTGGCCACAGACAGTGTATGAGAGGATTCCCCGGGCTGCTGGTGCCTTCAAACAGAAGCACTTCAGACTGGCAGCATGGGAATACTCCCTTTGAACAGCTGAATGATATGCAGAAGATGTAAAAACAGATATAAATGCTAATAATTAAAAACTAAATGAATAATACCCAATGCAGATTTTTTAAGAGGGCTGAGAAGGCTTTGGCATTCAGAGGCTGTGCCAGCCAGCTGTAATAATCATCTTTAAACACTCCCAGAAAGAAGGAAGACATTATTAGCATCATGGAAACAAAGCAAGTACCCAGTGGATAAAAGTGTGTTTCTATAGTAAAAGCTTCTGTAGAAAAGCTTCTGTAGTAAACTGAAATGGTTATGCAGTTGAATCTCGCTGCTCTGAATGAGCAAAGCAACATTACATTTATTGCTCTGAAGAGACCCCACTAGAAACATATGGCCTTTTATCCAAGTCTACCCAGACCAATAAACTCTGAAATACCATAGATGTGTTTGTTACTTTATGGGCAACAGTGTATTAAGGAATAAATATTTTTAGCACTGTAATTTTATAAAATGGAAAACATTCAATCTCCTCTGGAAATACCTATGTAAAATTTGGCTTTCCTTCGACGGTGCATGCTCCTCAGATGAAAATCTTTGCTTAATTTAAAATAACAAAAACTGAAATTAAACAGCTGAAATAATTTATCTTGAAAACTGTGAACTAAGCACGCTTTGTATGAGCTCTGAGATAAATTTGATTTATGAGTTTGCTGTACAATTGTGTCAGGGATATCTGCCCTGCAGGTTTTTGGCTCATGTTCCTCATCCCACTTGCTTTTCCAGTGTATGTGAGTACCAACAGCTTCTGCAGACTGTCTGGTCTGTTCCCAGCCACCACACAGCTCTGCCCACTGCTACAAACACTCCAGGTAAATGTTCACTGCCCTGGACATCACTTCCCAAAAATATTTGTGGACTACAGGTTACCACTGACACACACTTTTTGATTCCTTTTTCCTTAGTGCCTATATCTACATTATATGTCTTGCCCTGATGAAAGCCAAAAGTGCCAGATTGAATGTGAAGATGCATAACAAAGGTAAAGCCTGGCTGGTGTTTGAGATCTAACTTTCTTTCTCCTTCAAATGCAAAGAGGTCCAATGAAACAAGCACAAAATACAAAATAAATAAAGATAACTGGTGGATGACTTATGTTGTCCAGGCTGTGATTTATTACAACAGAAGCAGAACCCAATAAGAAAATGCCACCATCATAGTGACTGGAAAGACAGCTAAGATTCACATTGGGAACTCTAATTGTATATAGATTTTGAGCTGATTTTTCTCTAAAAAGAGAAACAGGCATGGCCACCAGAAAAACCCAGTCAAGTGTGCCCAGAGACCCCGAAATTTAGTGAGACTTAAAATATGAGTTGACATCCAAACCCACTGATCTAACATATGCCTGCTGGTCTGACAGAGAGGTAACATGTACAGCATGCAGGGAGCAAAATCTGCCTTTATAGACGTTTTGGTGAAATTGAAAAAAAAACCCAGAACAAAAATCCATTTATTTTCAAAACTTGGGAAGAACTGTGGGTATGTTTTGGTGTTGATCTTATCCTTGAATAAAACAATCATGTCACATAAGCAGTAGAAAGAAGCACAACTATGTCATGTTTTCTTACATTATCTAGGGATTACTTGACTGGGACATCACTGAGAAAATCACACCATGGCTGATCGATGGCTGCAGCACAAATGTCACAGCATTAATAACTGCTCGCTTAAAGCTGAGAACTTTGCACTGTGTCTGAAATATAGCACAGTGGTAGAAACACCCTGGTCTGCAAGGTCCTTCCTCCAGCAGAGAATGGCTCGTCTGGGTACTCAGCTTGTGGAGAGGATGGGGACAGGAGATGATAAGTCACTTCTCAGCCCCTCTTTCCAAAGGTTAATTTTCAAGCTCATATTTTACTTTCTGACCTTAATACCACTGCGAAGAGAGAGAATGTGTGCCGTTTCCTGGTCTGTGGCCCAAGCTACTTTGGTGAGGACAGGGAAGCAATGTCTGTAACACAGGTGGATATTTCTGCCTTGCGGTATTTTCTGAGCACTAGTACTGCAGCCTCTTGCTGTGGATGTTCAGCCCTCTCTTGTGCAGTTACATGAATAAAACCAAGCAACTGGAGTGTTTTCATTTTTTGGGGCCTACTAAGATGAAATGTTTTAATAAGAGATGGCCGGGAATAAGAAAATTATGGGGAGCAGCAGTGCTGGGAAGCAGTTGTGGTGCAGGGGTTGCCATACCACAGAGAAAATACACGACAGAAGAAAATCAAACTGTTGTATCTTGACATTGATCTCAGAAACATAAAGCACTACCCTTCCTTTGAAAAAAATTAATTGTGTTTTCAGGAAGCCAAAACAAGAAAAAAGAAGAGAGGGGCTGGGGCTGAGGCCAACTCAAGCCCAAACAAAAACCGCAAACCAACTCCAGCGTTTTTCACGTTAAACTGTACATTCCTGAATTACAAGGGAGCCAGAGCTCTCCTCAGATTACGTTGTGTCTTCCAACCCCAGTGCAACCCACAAGGTCAGCCACCCTGGGACACCCAGCAAAGTTCCTGTATGCAACATGCTGCTGAGCCCTGGGGAAGGACAGGGACACTTGCAAGGGCCCTCCAAAATGGAGGGGGTTGAAGGGCAGCCTGTCAGCAGGTGGCAGTCATTTGTATTCAGGAAAATGAAGGACAGGAGAAGCACATCTGAGGGTATGGCAACCCTCACCTAGAGTGAGAGAACTAGGCTTTCCCTGTTTAATTGATTTTGAAGTCTCATGCAGATCCAAGTATAAACTAGCTTTTCACAAAACTAATAAAGCACCTTCCAGAGGTATCTTATAAATACTTTCAATACATTTTCCTGCTGCAGGCATGATTTCCACTTTTGAGCAGACCAGATTTCTCAGGCCAGACACTGTCCCTTATATTCTGCCTTCCCTTGCTGCTTGGAAGTGTGTGCCCTCAGCAGGCAGTATCATGTCCAACAACACAATACTTTCAAGGCAGGACATTCATACTTCAGGTTGCTCAGTCTGCAGCTTTCCATTCTGTAGCTGCAGCCCTTAAACTCAAAATTATTTTGTGTCCCTTCGATTTTTCCAGGGATTTATGCTGCTTAGAGACAACTTCAGTTCTTACCGCAATTCACAATGGCATTTGATAGACTTAGGCAAGCCAGCTGACTCTGAAGCCTGAGCCAGGACTGCACTTGGATCACAGGGAAGGCAGAGGTATGCGTGCCAGGCTGTAGTTGTTGACATGGCACCTAGCAGGGCATCTTTTATGTGTCCAGAAGCTATTGATAGCACATGACATTACAGAGCCAGGAAAAGGTATTGGCATTAACTGTAAATGCACAAGACATAATTCAACTTTTCAAGGAGGAAAAGGATGACCTAAATTACACCCTCAATATTCAAGACTTCATGAGTGAACTGAGGACCCATTTCACCAACTAGAAGAGAGCAGCATAGCAATATACCTTCCACTGCCAGGCCAGGCTGTCCAATCCAAAATGCTCCACCTCCTACTTAGGACAGCTTTATAGTTTCTGTACACTACTGGGGCAGTGCAAAGGGACCCTGATCGAATGCTTGCCTTACTGAAGTTTGCTGTGGCTCTAAGATGGTATCAATCACAACAACTCAGCCTTCTCTTGACTCCTTCAGGACAGCCAGATCCATAATTCTAGCATCTCCGAAGTAGGAGGCCATTATTATTATATGTGTTTATTTTATTTTGAGGTCCAGAAAAATCCATTTAATTTTGCATTGTGAATATTTAATATACTTTCACAAATGAAAATCCATAGTCATTTTCACATGAAGAAACTTGGGTCTGACTACAGAGAGCATGCCTGGTATATGTAACGATTATAGGAAGTTCCATCTATCTTATATGGTCTTTTGCTGTTAAGTTCCCAGTTCTCCAGAGAATTTTTTTAACAGCCTTGAAGGACTGGAAAAGATCTCTAAAGAATTTCCAGTACTCTAGAAGGCCCAAGACAGCATTTCCAAAGCTAGAAGGTGGACAAAGGTCTGTATTAGCCTGTAAGCTAGCCTATGATGACTAATGGCAGTATTGTGAGATGAAAAAATAGTGTACAAGACAAGGCTCAGATAAAACAGATTCTGACGTATCTGGAAGGTCTAAATAATTTAAAAGCACAAAGCATACATAGCTAGCTTGCTAGAATGAGTAAAGCACATCCTGCTGTGAATAAGACCTACATTTTTTCAGTTTAATGTTTTGGACTACAAGAAAAGATATTGGGGGATTCAGAGGAGTGCAAGGATAATAAATTAATACTTGCTTATAGTAGCAAGAAACAGCTGCCATTCTGGAGCACTCAAAAGATGGGGAACATCAGTCATTATTTCTGTCACAGTGGTCTCCTGAAACTCATACCAAAGCTGAAGTCTTACTCACCCAAATGGCAGCTCCCACCATGATTTCCTTTAAACAAATGCATTGTGACGTAGACAGAGGTATATTCGCCTCCCTGCAACATACAGGCATGAGAGACACTGTGATCTTGCACAAGACAATATAAAACTGGGAAGAGCTGCTGACTCTCTCAAAGGCAGAGAGGTCCTGCCCTGCAGAGAGACCTCAGCAAACTAGAGAACAGGGCAACCACCAACCATATGAAGTTCAACAAGGGAAAGTGACGGATTCTGCACCTGGAGTGGGGCAACCCTGGATGTACAGACAGACTGGGGAACAAGAGACTGGAAAGCAGAGCTGCATAAAGGGACATGGGGGTCCTGGTCAATGGAAAGTTGAATTTGAGTCAGCAGTGCCCTGGCAGCCAGGAGGGCCACCCGTGCCCTGGGGTGCATCAGGGACAGCATCACCAGCTGGGCAAGGGAGGGGATTGTCCCACTCTGCTCTGCAATGGGGTGGCCTCACCTCGAGTCCTGGGGGCAGTTTTTGGTACCATAATATAAGAAAGATATAAAGCTATGAGAGAGCATCCAAAGGAGGGCCACAAGGATGATGAAGGGCCTTGAGGGGAAGCCATATGAGGTCACTTGGTCCATTCAGCGTGGAGAAAAGGAGACTGAAGGGAGACCTCTTTGCAGTTACAACTTCCTCGTGAGGAGAAGAGGAGGGGCGGGTACTGATCTCCTCTCTCTGGTGCCCAGTGGCAGGACCCAAGGGAATGGCCTGAAGTTGTGTCAGGGGAGATTTAGGCTGGATATTAGAAAAAGGTATTTCAGCCAAAGGGTATTTGGTCACTGGAACAGGCTCCCCAGGGAAGTAGTGACAGCATCAGCCTGCCAGAGTTCAAGAAACATTTGGACAATACTCTCAGGCACATGGTGTGACTCTTGGGGATGGTGTTGTGCAAGGCCAGGAGATGGACTCAATGATCCTTGTGGGTCCATTCCAAGTTTACTTTGAGATTCTGTGAAGTATCAGGCTACAAATGTAAGACTATTTACCGTCTCCTGTCTTAGTACTTTACTCCATTATCATTCCCAAACTCTCCATAACCTATAAATTCTGTCATTCCTTCAGTATAAGGAGCAGAGAATATTTCTATGCCTCTCCTGGCCTAGGCCTGTACCTTCCAGCTCCTTTGGTCTCTCCCAAGGAAGAACAGCCAAGTGCCTCCCTTCTAAACCTCCTTTGCCCCCTTGAGTCTGCCCGACACTGAACTCCTTATTCCACAACTCACTCTTCTGAACAGCTCGTAGATGGGTAGTTTTATCTTTGAAGCTTTCCATGGGGTCGTTTTCCTACCAGTCCAGCCCAACCCTCACAGAAATTGTCTATCCTGATCATCAGACACTCTCTGCAAGACATTAGTGAAGTAATTACCCAGGGATGTACAGCAGTCTGCCCACTGGTGCTTTACTTACAAGCTCATTTTGATCATTAATGATGCTAAGCACATAAGGGTTTCTAACTAAAATAATGTACAGAGCAAAGTTACTATATTCTGTCCACGGCCTTCACCTCCTAAAAACCTCTGCAACATTGACAAATAAAGGAACCTCTTAAACTAAATATGAAATTCTTTCTATTTAAAGTTTCAGCTGTGGTGTGTGTTTTACTGAGTTGTTGTACATAAATATTTTTACAGAATCATTGCCAAAAGAATGCATTCCTCCCTTTCTTGTTCAAAACTCCCCTAGAAAAAAAATACAAATTTTTCCTGTGAAAGATTAAATAAGGGATTTATGACTTAGTGCAGATTTCACAAAACTCCAGTGATGTAGTTAAGATATTATTTGTGTTTCCAAAGTGAAGCAGTACATGAAGTAGCATGAGCTGGTTATTTTTTAATTTTTAAATCCAATTAATTGTTCTAGTTACAGTACCACTAATTTTTATCTAGCTGATTAACTAGAGAATAATCCAAATACATTTCAAATTATAAATCTTTCATGATTTGGGAGATTTTATACTAATGTACATTTGACAGTGCTAATTTAAAGCAAATATCAAGCTTGATTAAACATTCCCAAGATAAGAAGGATAAACGATTGAATTATTTTATAGATTTAACTACTATTGATATGATGTTATAAACAGAAATATTTTGATGTTCATCATTAATTTTTAAAAATAATTCTTTGGGAAACAGCCAAGAAGGACTGGAGAAGTAGGTCAGAATGTATGCACAAAACATTTGTATTCTTTACTATATAAACACTAATTTATTTATTGAAATAATACACTGTTAATTATTTATTAAAGAAATTACAATTTTGCTTAGCTTCCCTCTGAAAAAAAAGAAAAAAATCATTAAAATGTGGCTAATGCAATGGATTGCTTCACATCTCTGCCTCCCAACTGTTTGCCAAGTGTTTATTGGCAAATCACTATCTGTTAAAACATAATCTGCATCAGAGCATCTCCAGCAAGCAAGTGAATTATGAAGTGTTTTAGTAAGCTTTAAGTACTGTAAAAGTAGTCAGCATTCCCCATCATGTTTTCAGTCTCTATATCCATATGTGGGAGACTATATATATAGTGTATCTATATATATATATATATGTATATATATATATATATATATGTGTGTGTGTGGTAGAAAAACTCTTTAGGCACTGGTTTTTGTAATTGTTGCTAAGGAAGGTGAATTTCACAATACTCCTGGCTATTTCCCCAAATCCAGGCTTTTAAAAATGCAGATATACCAAACAGTATTAAGTAATGTTGGAAAAAGAGAGAAAGGGCTCTTTGTGAGAAGTTACATTACACACATAGAAGCTTTTTTCTGTTTTCTTTTTATTCACCCCTCCTTTTTTTTTTTTTAAACCAAGGGACATGACTGACTCACCAAAATGTCTGAGCACAATCTATCATCCATCCAGAAATTAGCAGACTTCATGCAAACACTCAGGTAAACAGGGGAAGTGGAAGCATGAAAACACCAATTACCAATAAAAAACTGAGTAGATGTTCCCAGCTGGAGAGTGAGCGGAACCCATAGTCAACAGCACAGAAATATGCGCCAGCACGTTATTCTCCAAGGCAGTGCTGTAAATGAGACAGTGTCCGGGGATGATTTGCCTCTACTAATCTCAGCTGACCTCTCTAGTTAACGCATTTAAACAAAAATGTAGATTTTCTGGAATCTATTACTATGCTAGATTAATTTGGGCAAAGGGGTATATAACTGTTTTTCTCCCATTTTCCATATGATGCATTTAAAATGAGCGTATTTTTCTAATGATGTAATTGCATTTTCTTTCATTAGTTCTACTGAAAAACAAGCAATATTGTGTCCAGCTAGAGCATTAATAAATATAACATGAAATTGGTTAATGCAACATACATTTCTCTCAATATCACTTAGCTGTATATTACAGTGCAAAACAAAACTCAAGTATGGTGGATTCAGTTTACTTTTGCATTTTCCAGTAGTATGAACTGAGTCAGTAGAGGGAAAGGGGAGCAGGTTGCTTCTGGGTCAGACTTACTGTATTTATTCTTTCTTATTTTGTGGAGCCTGGTTACGTGTATGTTGCTAACCTTCACAGAACCACTTTGCAAGTGGCAATAAACCAAAAACTTTACTGAACTCCAGATAGATTAGAACTACTGCATTTCCTTCATCTAAGAAATAAGTTATCAAAGAAACAACGAATTTAGTCTGGGAAGACATCCCTTTGGAAAGTCCACAATGCATTTTATGCATTACCCCTTCTTTCTTAATTTCTCTTTCAAGACTTCCCCTATAGCCTTGTATAATACTGGAATCAGACTAATTTGGCCTCCAGTGTTTAAGCTATCCTATGTCCTCACAATCGTCCAAAATATAAGGACTCTATTTCCTGATCCCTGTCAGGAGCTTGGTCACTCCACTTGACAGATGCACTCAGATCACTGCCACTGTACTTGCACTTTCATGCACTTATTTAGTTGGTTATTTTTGGGATGAAAATGGTTAGGCCTATGTGACATAATTACATTGGTCTTTTAATTTTAGCCTGTGTATTCTGATTTACAGCCCGTCCTCACTTCCTGTAGTCAGCACTTCTGTCATTACAGAAAGTAATATATTTGATTTAAATTTGATGTCACAGATGAACCATTTTATTCTCGACCCCCTGTTCATTGCACTGTGGTTGAGTGTCTCCCTCTGTGTTCTGTTTTATATTTATACATACATGGCTGCGGAAAAAAAAACCTGACAAAAACCCTCAACTTTTTGCTGTTTGTCTCAATTTACAAGGTCTAATTCAGCTTTACTTTTGGCACTTATCTCTACTTCTCTGTTTCCTGGCCTCTCAGACATAGAATACTCCCCATGCCTTTAGGCAAACTGCTTATTTCTTCTGCCTTTTCAGAAGTGGTTATTTATCCAGTCAGCTCTGGAGCCATTCCCTACAAGATTTTCCCCTTGATTAAGATGCAAGTTCCAGACAGTTTTCACACCTTTGATTTAAAGAAATTTCACGCCTTCTCCACATTAAAATCCCTGAGCTCTTTAATCCAGTTGACCTCATTAACTAGTTTCCTTAATTTTTCAAAGTTTATCTTTTTGAAATTGAGATCCTTTGCAAGCTCGGTTGCAGCTGTGCTGGTGGGGGTGGCAGCTGCGTTGCAGGCCAGCTGCTGCGCTGACACGTTGGTTGGTGCCCGTGTCACAACCCGTGGTTCTAATGGGAAAGGATGCAGCCCCCCCACCCCCAAGCTACTGCTCTTCTGCTTAATTAAGCTGAATAAATTGATGATCATTTGATACTAGGTCATTTTCCACCAGCCCTTTCTTTATGCCCCCATTGCAAAAACCCAAGATACAACTAAATTATTTGTTGCCTGGATGGAGAAGGACTCTGTCAGTATTGCTGATACTTTTTAGCCAGCTGTATTACCTTGGTCATGACTGTAATGTTTTTATTTCTTCAGTTTTATCTTCAAAGCCAGGTTTTACCCTATGCTTTAAAGGACAGTTCAAGCACTTTTGTAGTTGACTGTACAATCAGGGAAATTTCTTCCTTATCTGTGACAGAAGTTCATTGTCTTATGACTCAAGTTGTTGAGGGATTGTATTAGAAGCCTGTCTAAAGTGGAAGTTTTCACCAAAATGGTGTACCTGTTGGAACTGAAAGGTGACAAATACTGCTGACTTGCCATTCTACCTGCTAATACTGAGAAAGTATGTCATCTCCTCAAGAATTGATTGCTTACAAGATTCTTAAATCTAGAGATGCACAAATAGGAACATCATAAAGCTAAAATATGGGGAAGGCTTAGTGCATGTAGGTCTTCCTAAGAGTTGAGAATGATTCATTCTTACATGTTCTCTACTTTCTAAACCTACATGTTGCAAGCAAAGGGACCTTTGTTGTTTCTCTTGGGAGGCTACTCAATAACTTAGAAGGTTTCAGCAAGTACAAGATTTTCACTGGCCTTTAGCAATATTTTTCCTTTCTTAACTTAGTCTCAGCCTTCCAACCATGGGCAAGAAAACAGAACTTGAGCCCTCATGGACATACCTATATAGCAATGGTAATAACAGAAAGACATCACCTCACAAACTTCCCTTCCTCTTCACTAGGTTTTAAATGGTTCAGCCACTACGCATACGTGTTTGCTGGATCAGACTTGGGAACTGGGAACGTACACCATCCATTAACTGTCAGGCTCCTCTATGTTAGATACCAGCCCCAAGGGAATGACTAAAACATAGCAGAGCAAACCTAACAGCAAAATGAAATACACTTGTGAACTTGCCTGTGAAGATGGGCACACAGTTCAGTGGGTATAGCCCTGTGTTGCAAAGAACAGGGTAGTGGCACATCATCTTTTATGTGGGGCAAGCAAACAAGAACGTTTATGTGTTGGTTCTGCTCTGATTCTGTGAAGTATAATGAAAGATAAAAGTACACAAGGCAGAGCATGTGTCTCCTAGGCACAGTCATGCTGTGGAGAGAAGTAATTTATCCCTGCTGGGTACATCCATCATAATCCAAAGTCTGGAAATATCAGTTATTTGAATGCATTCATTCCAGAGCTTACACTATGTATGCTTGCTATTTAAGTTGATCTGCTGCAATGGTGGTGTCAATTAGTTTCTGAGATCCCTTCCTATGATTTTGCCAGTGATGTGCATGTTCACCTGTGTAAAGCTAACGAACTATATCCCAATATCACAAATGTGGGCAAGTGTGAAAGTTGCCCCTATGCTTCATCATAGCTTAGAGTCTGAGCCAAAAGAAAGCAAACTAGAAGAAAAATGGCTCCCAAGTTGGAGTTATTGTTTTCCTCACCTGTAACCCCTGAAAATCCAGATGCACGCACCATGAAGTTTATGACGACATGTATTCAGAACTTTGCCAATATTATCAGAAATCATTAGGAGTCTTGGGCAACTGAGTGTTTTCACTTGACAGCTTTGTGGGAAACAAACGTGCTAATATTACTTCTTAGTTACGAGTTACATTTGAAGACAGGAAAATTAATTTTCTCTCTCTCCCTTTTTTGTTTTTTTAAAGTATGTCTTGTTAAAAGTTTTTTAACTGTGTCTCAAATAAGTTTAGATCTCAATTTACGCTGTGAAAGAGAATAAAAAGACAGAATTTATGGTTTTAGATTTCCTGACTTCAGGAAACCAGTGTGAATTTAAAAACAACAAATAAATAAATAAATAAATAAGGAAAATGTTAAGGTTTTGAAGCAGACAGAGAAAAAAATAGCCTCTGACGTCCATTAAAAAGTAGACACAAATGAAAATTCCCAATTGTCTTTTTGCACAATGAAACATAGAAGTGAAGAATTAAGTGCAAGTAATGATGGTGGGAAAAAGTGATACTTCTTAGAATTCTGAATTCATAGTACCTAATCAGGGCCAAAGGCTCCTCTCTGTGTCTAGCAGGCAAGAGAAAGGTGGTACTGACTTCAGATGGGGAAGTGCTGAGGAGGAAAAGGATGGTTCTTGAGAGTGGCATTCCTTGCAGCTCTGAATTTGCAGGGCTCAGGGGATGAGTGATCTGCAGAATGGGGACAGTGTCAGCATTGGGAGCTACCAGTTGGGGATTATTCTCTGAGAAACACTGTCCTCTTGTCTGCTCAACAAAATAAACCAATCAACATCATAATTTTTTTTTTTTCTTGATTTCTGGGACCCAAAATACAGCCAACCCCTTCAGATCCATTCTGGCCAGTTGTCCAGTGATTCGAATGTCCGAACAACAGAAGTCTTCTACCCAAATAGAAATGTTCTGAAAAATGCTGGTGTTTTCTTTACTGTATAGCTATGCTTTAATGCTGACTCTGAGTAGAGGAAGTATTCATGAAGCTAAGGTTTTGATAACATGATTAATATTTTTGGTTTGACAGTGTAGGAGTAAGCATAGCCAATAGTTAAATAAACAACTGAAGCTCGTTTATGCAATATTCTACCACAGCTTTTAACTAATCATTAAATAAAACAGAGCTAGCACATTGCTGTGAGCAAACTAATCTTTCTAACATGACTCTTAAACAACTCAGTAAATCACTCTTCAGTAATTTCTTTATCTAACTGGCTCAGTATCCTTGATAGATCCTCGATAGCCCTAAGAAATATTTGATCAGTGGGTTGCCTGTGTGTGTAATCTTTACTTATTTGCTACACTAGTTTATCTCATTTTTTCCTAACTGAAATCCCATTTTATTATTTAATTGTGAAACGTTTTCTCCATGCAAAGGGTGAATTTATTAGATGTCTCAGACTCCTTCAGCTCTCTGAAGGATTCAGTCTTCTGTGGTGATTATGTGGCAAGTTAGACAAGAGAAATACCTTTGCCTGGTACTGCATGGTGGCTAAATAGCTACGTAGTACAGGAGCACACACGAAGCCCAGTCTTTAAATAAAAACATTGTTTACGCTGCCATTTACACAGCGAGGAGGAGGAGCTGCAGTGAGTGATATGTGGGTTATAATGTTGCACAGTTTGCAAGTCAGCATGGCTGAAGCCTTTTCAGAGACATCAGTTCTTAAAAGAATTGCCCAGATGCAAACAAAAGTCCCTTGTGGCTAAAATTCCCAAATGTGTCTAAGCAGGTTAACCCTTTGAGTGATGTAAGATTCCCAGACACTAGAGATCAAATAAAAGGACAAGCCTGTGGCTTTGTACACACAGAGTGCGTTGGACTTCGCCCCTGAAACTTTCTAATGACAACATTCTAATACCTTAAAGTGGCTACCCCAGGGCACATCTCCTGTGTGGCAGGAAAAAGGTTAATGTTGCATGTAGTAGTTTCTGTCTTCAGTACTTAGCAGTTTACTCTCACTAAAATTAAACAAAATCGGCATCCAATTAATGGTCTGGGTTTCAGATGGCCTCTGATATTTTGCTTGTTTAAGAATTAAGTCTAACTGCACTGTTAAATCTAATATATCATTGATCTATGGTTTAGAGAGAAATTATTTGCTGGAAGGTTGTTTAAGATTAAGGTTAAGTTGCAACATGTAGATTATTCTTAAAAATACAGTATCTCCTCAAAATGATTTAGAGCTTTAAGTATCATATTGCAGACATGAAATACACAGATCCTGAAGAAATGCTGGCTTCTAGAACTCAGAAGACCAGAATAAGGAAATATGCGAATATTATATAACATTTTCCTACACTCTTATGTCATTAAAAAAAAATCCACTCTTAAGTGCTGTGCTAGATCAGTGAATTTAGAAAGTGCTCAAGGATCTGCTCTCATAGTTTTGGTTACATTTTTGTACCAAACAGATGGAGACTGGACAGTGCAAAATGTGCTGTAAGGGGAAAGTAGTGCGCAAAATATACGCACAGTTTCAAGCAGAAAAACCTACATTTCTTCATTAATTACATAGCTGCCATTGTGAAGTTATTAATAACAACAGTATTTGTTAGCCAAATGTGCACAGGGTTATTTACCTTTAAAAGAAAAAAAAAAATTGTATGGATGCATAGGATCCAGTTAACTAAAAATCACTCATTAATATCAGTCAATAGATCTTTTGACATGAAAAGGAGCTCCTGGATGAAGGGGCTCTGTCCATTGTCTAAAATAGGGTAAAACCACAAGCAAAACCTGAAACTTCTACTTCACTCTAATTTTAGTAATTAGTAATTTTAGTCCTAAGGTTTTTTTCTGATATATTTTGCTTCCAATAAGAGGAGAAATTAATGGAATCCCAAGTTGTTAAGAAAGGAACAACCCCCTTAATCAGGCTTAGCTTTCCAAATGAGGTTATCAGTCTCAGAATGTTTTTCTAGAGCTCCCACTGGGCAGATTTCAATATTGCATCATCTGAAGAACTCAACCCACAAAAAAAATATATATATTTCTAAGGGAAATCCACAAAATATGTCCTGCTGCTTGCAGTAGTTTCATTTTCTTCAGTTAAACCCAAATCTTGTTGTATTTGCCCCTTTTTCTTAAGACCTATGCTTCAGGCATTATACAACATGTGTATTGATTTGTACTCATTAAGGTAATTTTCTATGTTCTATTCCTTCTTTTCTCTGAAGAATAATCTGGAAAATACAAGCTACGAAGCCTCATGAACTAATTGCAAATAAAATACCCTTATATTAGGAAAAAGTATGAAATAAAAAGAAATAGCCAGTTCCTGATTTGGGACTATCATTACTGCTTTTCCACCTGTTTTCTGTTGTGGAGAAAGAAGCAAAAAACTATCCCAGTATTTTTAGAGTTGTACCTGTCGGCTTAGTTTTCCGGGTGCAGATATTGGTCCCCATATGAGGAAATTTACTGCATGTCTGCAGCACCTCACATGTCCAAGAGATGTTCTGTTCATGGGAACTGCCAGATGCAATTGCTGTGCAGGCTGTGGCTTGTTGAGCCTGAAATTTGCTGGTGGTAGAAAAGGGATCATAAAGGTTGAGGTACGGAAAGGCTCGCAGATTGATGGAGTCAGCAGAGGCTTAGGAAGTGTGAGCACACAAGGAGAATAAGAGTCATCCAAAAGTTAGTGGGTACCACCATCTTCTCCAATGGTGTCTGCAAGGAGACAACGCTTGAAACTCTTAATTCTGTGCTGCCACTTCCGCGCTAGTTTGCCTGTCTTCCTTGGATTTCACGTCATTCACGTCTCAAAAAAGATTAAAAAATGGATAAATCTTGAATCTGGACCACTGCCATTTTGTTTGGCATTCACAGCAGTGGATCCTAACATAAACCAATTTCTGCTTTACACTGACTATTCTAAATGTATAGCTCTCTATCTACAGAGAAATAGATAAGAACAAGAAAACCCAACAAACAACAGACCTAATGAAGCTGGTCTTCTACAACAAAAATAACATCTTTAATAGCTACACTAATACAATAAAATACATATTTCTCTTTCTTTCCTGATGATCAGATCATCATCACATAAAAAAAATTTGTTTGGTTGTGGCTGTGCTTAAAAGCTTTTTATGATATTAAGGTCTTTAGAGATGTTATGTGGGGTTATGTCAAGAGGACAAAGAAACATTAAGCATGCTGTCTTTGGCAGAATGAGTTCCAGCCTTTACAAATCTATTTCAATTAGGCTTTTCATTTCAAGGAACAGACAGATTTTAATTCTGGCATGTAGAGACAGACCTCATGCACCAATACATTCACGCTTGCATTTATTACTGCAAAGCTATTATGATCACAATGCAATAAACTGGTAAACAACAACAACTACAACAAAATAGAGTTGACACATCACATTTATTGCTTTAGTGCAGCTAAAATGAGTTTGTTCCTAGTTATGTGATATACAGTCACTTATGATGTGGTCTACAAATACAAGTCTCAGCTGAAAATATCCAAATCCAGTTACAGGATTGTAGAATGAAGCATAGAAATATTACCTATGTTCATTTTTAGCACAATTATACTTTTTTTTCAGAAAGTGCCCATTTCAAGATTATTCTGCCATAAAACGCCTGAATCTCCAAATGAGGTCTGAGCTATAATGTGGCTGTACCTCTTTCAGTGTCATTCTTACTAGCTAAGATTTGCTCTTATTTGTTATTTTCTTCTTACTGTATATACCACATACTGTAGCCACTCCAGCTTTCTCAGTTGAAACTGCACTGAAAATCATTGCCTGAAAAATTTTTGGGAGTCTGACTCTCTGAAAAACACAGTGATGTTAAGTCTAGCTGGTTTAAATAAATTTCACGATGTGAGTAAAAGCTCTTGAAGAAGCAGTATAATGATGAGACCTATTGTAATTTTTGGAGACAAGACATCTCTTGAACATCTAAATATTCCAGATAGGTCAGAGCATCCTCTTGGATGGGATGGTATTAGTTGACAGAGTGCAGCAGTTTTAATACAGCACCAGAAGCAAATAGATTCACAAGCAAAGGCCAGACTCTGAGGAAATGATAATGTACATTACTTTGTTTATTGCAGCTAACCAAATATGCTTGCGGTAGGAAACACAGTTTGTCAAAAAGATATACAATATCTGCCCTTTCATGTTTTCAGCTATTTAAAAATAACAAAATTCAGTGCCATTTACTTTTCAACAGAAAATAAATGAAATCTAAAGTTATGGGTGTTTTTCATTAGCTGTTAGATACAGCGGCTGTGCCAGAAACCATTATCTAGTACATTTTGCTTTCCAGATAAAACTTTCAAATGCTTACATTTCATTGCACGTTGGTTGATTGGATAATTTGAACATCAAAGGAACCTTTCATTTAATTTAAGCCGAAAAGTTGTCTTTTGCTTTATTAACTTTCGATCAATAAACAAGCAATTTGGAAATGTAATCAGGAAATGCTTCCAATTGGCTGACAATGTATCAAAGCCAGTGCTTGAAGGCAAGAGCAAGCTGTAACAAGCAGTTTATTACCAGTAGCTGTTACTGACATTAGTCAAAACCAAGAAAGATAAAATGGAATAAGAAATGTAATGCTGGAAGAGCCTTGGGCGCTGTGTTCTCTTCTTCCTTTTGAAAACTGCAAGCCTGTCTTTGATATGATAACAAATATAAACTGTTTAAAAACACCAAATGCAGAAAAACTGAGACTAGCCTGTCATGGAGTTAATCCATTCTAGAGTGACATACAAATAGTGTAACATCCAGCGGATATATGTTATGGAAATATTTTGAATTGGATTTACATGTAGTGAGCAAATTGGAACTTTTGATTTTATGTGATATTGTAATGTACATGTTCTCATATTAACTGAGTGTAATCCTATTTGAAGATAATGAGTTCTCAATAGGCTCTCCAGTCTGAAAATACATCAGAACATTTTGATTTTGGCTGGAGAAGGTCCAAATGGACTTAGAAAAAATCCTCAGACTTGGGGGTAACCCTCATTTCTGAGGGGAATTTGCATATTTTTTTGGCCAACACATCATCCATAAAACTAACTGAATGGTGAGCTTTTCTAGTTTGTTTTGACAGTGTGCTATTTGTTTTGCTCTGTGCTGTCTATAGCCCAAAGCAGAACACTGGGCTGAATTTCAGCTGTTTTATTGAGCATGTCACTGAAAGTATCTTGTAGTTATTTCACAATCATCTGTACATATTTTTAACTCAATTAGCAATAAATAAAAAAGGAAAGAAAGGCAAATTTGTTTGACTGGAATGGATTTGAGAGGTGAGTAATGAGCATAGTGTAACAGATTTAATTTCCCTGTTCTACAATGAAACAAAGTCATGGAGACTTAGCACAAAGGGATTCAGGAAAAGAACAAAGAGAGAAAATGTTTTGGCTGCTTTGTGAAAGTTCTGTGTGTTGGCACACTGGGCATGCTGAGCACATCACAAGGCACACTGACACACAAGTCACATATTTCATCACCTCAAAGGGAAGCAATATTCTTATGGCAAAGAATTATTTATCTGGTCCTTCCAGTTAACTGTTTTGCAGGTTTCATGAAAGTAGCTACTCTGTGTGGAACTGTAACCATAGATGTATACAAAACATTAACAGGTCTTAATTTCATCTTATTAGTGCATTCCAGTAACGCCTTAAAATTCCCTTTTCCCTGGGGCCTTGAAACCTGGACACTGGTTACACTGATGGTGCATCAGCTGGCTGTGCTGCTATTCCATCCTCAGGCAGGGAGTGCAGTCAGTGCTGTTAGGTCAGGGCTTCAGTCCTCGCTGCTCACCAGTTTATGCTCCACATCCCTTGATAACCTTGACCTTGACCAGTATTATGTTTTTCCTTGAATTCCAACGTTTTTGGCATATTTGGCATATTTGACTTGGAACCATTGTAGAGTACTGAGGAATTCCAAGTAGCTGTACCTTTTATAGCTAGATGTCCTATAAACTCTAGTAATAGTAATGGTCACTTTTTATAAGCTCAGAAGCATTAATACTGGCATGTCCTGGCCAAAAAAAGAACAAAACAAAAAAACCCCAAAAAACCCAGAAAAGAGAAATTAAAAATATCGTGTTTGAGGAAAAGAACCAATGTAAATCCACAGATGCTCATGATGTTATCCCATCTTATGCCAGCTGAGATCCCATCTAAGGTTTCTTTGCATAAGTTCCAGTATTGTTCTTGTAGTATTTTTGAACCCAAAACATCTAGTGCTGAAAGACAACCACCCACTGAATCCAGAGAGTAATTCTTGTGTCAAACGTGTGTACCTATCTCTACACTGAAGTTTCATATCATTGATCACATACACTGAAATCATCACACTGATATGGTGACATGAATAGATGTGTTTGAGTGATTTCTTATTCATCAGCCAAAATTAAAGAGGAGAAATAGAAAACTCATCTATTTTACAGGTAATTTCCATTATCACAATATTTTGGCCATCAGAAAGAATTCTAAAAATTAGCCAACCCTCACACCCATCTGAAAGTCTGAGGGAAATACTGCAATCACCCTGTTGCATCATACCAAAGGTCATTTCAGTCTTTTCGTTAATGCTTTGCTAGTATTTAAAAGCCTCTAACCAACTACTGTTATAGGGATAACAAGAAGAGAACTTGCACCTGAAAGAAGCAAAAAA